>JAZDUA010000063.1:0-600000 GCA_038098605.1 Gryllus longicercus | reverse complement strand
TTAGTTTCTGCATAAATTCATTCGAGTGTAGATTTTTAAATTATTTCATATACTGTTGCTTCAAAACTAAGTAATTGATAAATAATAACGCTAATAGGAGGAAAAGTTTGGGTCTAGTCGTATTAGTTTTCTTTAATTTTTCTGGTATTGAGATAGGACGCTTACAAAAATGGCTCAATCCGACTTTCGTTGAACTCTGAATTTTGAAAAATTTCAAACGTGAAGTTTTTCGGCGTCTTTCTACACCTGCAATGTGGAAGATAGAGATTTTTTCTTGATATAATGTATTATTTTTATAAATTAAATTTTCAAATACCACCATGTATTTTTTTTAAATATGAGATGCACGTTTTTATTTAAGGGGTTGGGACGTTCGTAATGCTGCTTGAGATATTACGCGTTGTGGATGTACTCATGCATTACTAAACGTGAATTCGAATCTCGGCTTGAACAAACATTTTTCAAGGGTTTCGGTTCGTATAATATTTTGTAACTATTTAGAAACTGTGTGAGAAAATACGTGCTGTTGTAGCGCCACTAGTTTTTACATTATTTACAGAGCAATCCTTTAGCACATTTTCTCTTAGTGCCCTAAATCTCATGACTTGGAATATTTGGCTTGGAATCTTTAATTGGTTGTGTCAGTTGTGCAAGGTCTATTGAAAGCCCGGTATGTTCCGTTGTTTAGAGCGAACAAGATTTTAAAATGTGATGCATTATCATACGTTGCATGTGATGCGTTTTTAAAATCAAGATATATATTCTACTACAATATATATGTCTAAATCTTGATCAACATAAAATAAAATATCAATTATATTTTTCAGAAATACGGTTAAATCTGTTTTGACAGTGAGTCGCAATTATATTGTTCCAGAATTTGTAAATATTCTTCATTTCTGTAGTCTCAGGGCATAAGTACTAAATTACATGAAACAATATTCTAGAAAGCGTTTCCATTTTCCGCCAGTGTTTATGACGTACTGTTCTGTTGCGACTTTCCTTCGGTCCTTTCTTTCGTGCGATGTAATCACAAGAGTCATTTAGTTCAAATTTATTTTCGAATGTGTCCTATACCTCGAACATGAAAGCTAGATATTTCTTTCTTGATGCAACTTCACTCTCAGTCTTAAGACCTTTAAATGATGTCATGAATTTTGTATCTGAACAATTGTTTAGTAATAGCATTAAGAGGAGGAAAAGTTTCAGTTTCTCGCGCATTCCTGCTATTTTCTAAGCAGTTCATCGCTATTACATTTTACTATCTAGGAAACGATCTGTAAGAAGACAGCTGCAGTTCAACTGAAGCCCGAGCCTGTTTAACTTGTCACAGCGCTGTTTGGGCCTCTGAAAAACTGCTGGCGAAATGAAATACGAGAATGCGGCAGGCAAATTGAGAGTATAGAGCATGCGCATAGGAGCATGGATACCAGAGGGAAGTGAAAAGTAGCCTTCTACCAGGTGTTGGGCAGTCTGAACCCCATGTCGACACGGGAAGAGCTATCGTGCTAGAAACTCAAAGCAGATGCCCATGAGAATATATTTCCTGTATGTTACAAATTTCACGTCTGCATTATCAAAATTTAATCAACCAACTTAAATCCGATAGGAGCTCTAAAAAAGCTTACAACTAGATGTCTATTAACTCAGAGTAACGAAACGCTAACCTAAAATTAATGTTGCGTCAAAACCAGTGCTCTGTGGACGAAGTCTAACGCTTGTTATTTTTCAACTTGTAAACATTTGCGAATATTTTTGTCTCTCTATCCCTTCCGCTCTCTCCCTCTCTCTCCTCTCTCCCCCACTCTCTCCCCTCCCTCCGCCACTCTCCCCCCTCTCTCCCTCTCTCTCCCTGTCTTTGTCCCTCTCTTTTCCCCCCTCTCTCTACCTCTCTCTCCCCTTCACTCACATACACTGTCACCACTCTCTCTTTGCCTCTCTCTTCCTCTCTATATCTCACCACTCTTGCTCCCAGTATTCATCATACTAGAGCGTAGGTTTCCGCGGTCGGAGTCAGTATTTAATGTAAAATGAGGAAGGTCGCAGAATGGCGACCGAAACGTCGGCACTTTTGCCATGGACTCGGCGTTATCCGGACAGCCAATTAAATTCATCATACTAGTTTACTGACACAATGTACAAATAAAGTAATTGACCCGGCCCATTCTGGAATTATATTTGCATAAGCCGTCCAGGCTGTGTGTATTTCCCCATTTCTTGTTAGTTTTTGAACATTCCATACTTGCAACTATTTGATATAAGAAACAAATAACTTTTTTGAAGAGAATATATCGAAATGTGGAAAAATCTCTTGATTAGGACAGTTTTTAATATGATTTAAGATTGTGGACAGATAGCGATGAAGATTTCTTGAAAAGAGCTAACCCAACTTTTTCTATTTTTCATATATTAATCAGCCGGCACCCGAACATCATGTGCTGGCAACGGCTGTGTCGCTTCATCCACGTCAATATTTTTTATGTGATCAGAATCTTTGAAGTGACCTCTGACAATTGACACCCTCTTCAATTAACCAAGCTCCTGTTAGAATGCTGTACAATATTTCCCGCCTTTTCAGAAACGTTGCAGAAGATGAAAGACTAAACTTGTCAGAGCTATGATTACGTTTTCAATAATCTCGGTAGAAATGTACATACAATAATATATTTTAGACCGAATAAACTATTCAAACTATAAAATAGTAATGAGATAAGCGCTCTGTTTGGTTTACCTGGCATCGTAGTAAAAGTTAAATATTATAGAGCGCCTCTTTTCTGTTAATGCAAGTCTTTTTACATGTAAAAATGTTTCACGTTGTTGTTTGAGACAATGACGAATTAATAGACTATAAAAAATTATTCAACACTAGCGTGATGATAATGCCCCTCGGACGACATCCGGCTCCTTAGGCTACAAACCTTTGCCCTCCTGACCTGAGCATATTCATAACGCCCTTGATACAGTACATGGTGGCGACGCGAACCCGGAACTTCCAGTCCGCGTACGTGGACGTCACCGAGATAGATGTAGATAACTATAGTCGAGTAATATCTTGTACAGCAGCATTCCTTTTACCTTCAGCTCCGGTCTCCAGAGATGTCACTTGCTTCTGGGTTCTCCTACACGCTCATTCGTCTATCCTCCCACCCTACCGCGCACTGACACACCTAACCATCCTCCCACCCACATACAGACCCATCAATAGAGCCCGTCCATGGTCTCTTTCGCTCCTCGCCCACTCTCCCGCCCTCCCGCTCCCTCTCCCGCCCGCTCTCCCGCCCGCTCTCCTGCCGCTCTCCCGCCCGCTCTCCCGCCCGCTCTCCCGCCCGCTCTCCCGCCCGCTCTCCCGCCCGCTCTCCCGCCCGCTCTCCCGCCCGCTCTCCCGCCCGCTCTCCCGCCCGCTCTCCCGCCCGCTCTCCCGCCCGCTCTCCCGCCCGCTCTCCCGCCCGCTCTCCCGCCCGCTCTCCCGCCCGCTCTCCCGCCCGCTCTCCCGCCCGCTCTCCCGCCCGCTCTCCCGCCCGCTCTCCCGCCCGCTCTCCCGCCCGCTCGCCCGCCCACTCGCCCGCCCACTCGCCCGCCCACTCGCCCGCCCACTCGCCCGCCCACTCGCCCGCCCACTCGCCCGCCCACTCGCCCGCCCACTCGCCCGCCCCCCCTCCCCCCGCGCATATCTTTTCGCACCTGGAGGCCGCGCGCCTTCAGCCGCCGCCGCCGCCGCTGCGGGCGTATCTCGAGGCGCGGGCGTGGGCGCGGGCCGGCACAACGCCCTTTGAGGGTGGTGCAGCGTCTGGCGGCGACGGCGCGGGCGGGCGCCCTTGTCGGCAGATAGCGCGCGGTGCCGCTAATCCCTCGGGCGTGGCGGCCACGGCCCCGGCGGCGGCGGCGGCGGCGGCGGCGGCTCAGAGCCCCGGGGACCCACCCAGACAGCGATGGATCCAGGCCCCGCCCGCCCCGCCCCGCCACGTCGCGCTGCGTCACACCCTTCCACGCCACGCGTTCACGCTCGTGGACGGCGACCGCCAGTCGAGCGCCTTCTTCAGAGGCCACTCTCCACCCACTCTCGCCTACTGAATACGAAAAAAATGATGAGCGGACTTGAACTAGAATTATTTGAGCAAGAAATATTGGCGTTGCTTTATTTGACAAAAATACAATGAACGGCTTCGAGTCTTTCGAGAAAAAATAAAAATCGGTAATTACCACATTCCAAAGGAGTAGGTTTTCCCATTATTAATTGTTTTCTTTAATCTAACTTTGTTTATTTTATTTCAGAATTAATTATGGGAGTCCGAATTTCTCTCTTGATTATTTAGTATTAAAAAATTACTTCATTATTTCTGGATTTACCCCTCGCGTGATTCCCTTTATGCTTCCCTGTAATTAAATAGGAGAGCAGAGAATGGGTATTAATGTCAGAAGCAAAATGTTAATTGATAACTCTTGATCATCACGCTAAATCATTCACCCTATAACCTCTAAGAATCAGTCATGTGCCTTCCTCAAAATGGGCCTCATTTTGCCCTTAAGTGGTCGGGTGCAGTGAAATGCATTCTCAGCCAGTTTCTAATTTGTCTCATTAATTGTTTTGATTCTTGTTTATTTTCGTTTGTAAAATTCAAGGGCATTCAAAAAATTTTGATTTCTCTTTCAAGAAATGAAAATCGGCAGTATCCATTACAAGACTGGGAAAAATATATTACTAATTTTAACGAAGCTCTAAAACCAAAATTAGGTCAAAGTCCTTTCTACAAAAATTATTGAATTTCGTTTGAGTTTTTTCAATTAATTTTTGTAACCACTAACACCTGATATATTTAAATTAGTTATATCTCTTTATCCAGATATTCTAATATCCCTAAGTGTGATACTACGACGCTCAGCATAAAATATACAATGAACCAGCAATAAAAATTGAGTTTATATCATTACAGTTTGATATGTGGGATATGTGCTTGTGTACATTTAGTGTTTGGAAAGATAAATTTCCCAGAAGAATCTGAAGGTAAGAGTGGTTTCAGGTTAAATGAGGACACCCGACAGACAGAGCAAAACAGAACAAAAAATCTAAGTGAAGAAGGTCGAATATTGTTCACAAAGTAAAATGAAACTTCAGAAATATGTTCACTCTTCATTTCTGTTTTCGTGTGACTAATTTGATTTAATATTTTGTGACATCATTTTGCTCGTTTGTTTTTTGTACTTCCAAAATGTTTACGTGTGTTTTGGTAGTTCACCGTCCACCAGAAAGAAGATTCTGTATTTTCACGTCAGAATACGAAATCTAGAGACCACACCAAAAGACATTTCTGATGTAAAATTGTGATTTGCGGAGTTCTTAACTTGCACAATTCGCGGGTAACCAAATTTATTAAGATAAGGATGAGTATTCAGAGGAAGAAATATATTCAAATTATTATCCAGGAATACACTTATTTATAATTTACAAATTGCCCTTAGAACACATTATCGTGATGCCATATTAATCAACCTCTTTACATGTTTTTTGAGTTCTCCTAATATTTCTGTTATTACTCTGTTCATTTCCGTTTTGTGGTGTCCTGCACTTCTATTCCTCTATTTTTATTTCCTTGTTCTTGTCTCGTTCTTTGCATTTTTTTATTCAGCGTCTCCTAAACGACCATTCGCCAATAAAATTTCCCTCAAATCTCTGTCAACTAATATTTCTCAATAATAAACTTCTGGGAGGAGTTAGAAATACTACACTGAAATAAAGATTTTGTCATTCATTTTATTAGTCGTTTATTAAATTTATGGACAATTCTTGTTTCATGTTATCTTTATTATTTTCAACGTGTAACTTCAGGCTACCTGAGATTTAGATTCTTCAGCAGTTTTACTAGCATTCGGAAGACGCTTACATCGGTGTCTGTCAGATATTGTAGCAGATATCTTGACATAAAATTGATTTAAAGCTGTAAAAATTTTCTTCGGTTTTGCTACCTTTTGTAAATTCTCAATTGTCTACATAGACCTCAATGGAACTCCTTCCCGAATCCTTCCCTTCACTGGGTGATTGGCACGCCGAGCCGTACGGAAGTATGATCTGAAACTTCTCCATAAAATTAACACATACAGAAATGAATTCCCAGTATTAAGACTTCGCAACGCATAATGAAATTGCCGGGGCCAAGGGTTATAATCAAAGCACACTAAAGAAGTGTGTTCACTGAGCCAAAAATGGAGAAACAAAACAAACCCTTTACAATGTCACTCAAAACGTTTCACGTTACGCCTTCCCAAAAATCCTGCCGAATTAAATCTTCACAATACGTATATTCCGTGAACCACCTCACCGATAAAATACTTAGATGTCAAACTTGCTTGACAAAAGATTAACTTGGAAACCCCACATTAATGCAATAGCTAACAAAGTATCTGCAAAAACTATTCCCTCTAATTAATGCACGTCCTTCATTGAAAGTTGAGAGCCGACTGTTATTATTTAAATCTTTAATTCCACCAACCATAACGTACGCATGTCCAGTTTGGGGATGTGCTACCACTAGCATTCTTCAAAAATTAACAGCCATTCAAAAATATATTTTTAAGAAGAATTTTAAATGTCCCCTGAATCATTCCAAACATTCAGATTTGCAGAGAATTGCTTTCATTAAGTGTCCACATAACACAAATATTTTTATCCAAAATTTTTATCAAAATCTCCATTCTTTCTCATGCTTCTTAATCCTTAGTCTAGGTCGCAGTGCTACATACCAACATATTAAATCCAGGTATCCCAAAGGCCGATTCAAACCACCATAATCCCCCTGTTCATATTATTGATGACACTGTCAATGATGATCAAAAGTCAATTGAAATAAAAACTGAAACGGTCTTCAACCTCGCTTCATTTACTTTAGCACAAAGTTAATGTTCTTCCAAGTAATAAAAACCACTGCTTATGGATGGCCATCTATGTACTGTATTATTAACATCCTCGAAGGACAAAGCCTGTCGAACGAGGAGAAATGAGTTTATAAAAAAGGACTAAGAGGAAAATCATATTTAAGTTAGGTATGCATTTTTAACTGATCAATTACATTAAGATAAAGTCAAGTTAATTTTAGTTAGTTATTAACAAGAAACTCCTTTATCTGCTAAAGTCGAACGACATTAGCTCAATCAAGCGTGCGTACCTTGTGTAGCATAAAATAGAAAACCTCCATCATCGCAGGTAAACGCCTGCGAGAGTTCTCGATAGTTACGAAACTCTGAGTATCACTTAAAATGTACTCATATTTTGACGTACGACCATCCTAAAAAATTTTCAAGTATCCTGAAGATCTCAGGGATTTTTTTTCAAATAAAATTCAAAAATAAGTATTTTCAGGAGTCTAAATGTATGGGGGGGGCAATTATGGAGTCATGCAAAGAGTTTCTCTAATGGGATCTGCGTTATGAAACGAGTATCATTTTTGAATTAACATAGCTAGAATAAGTGAAAGTGTTGCTCTATATGCATGTATCAGTGCAAGCTCAAACTTGCAGACTTGAGTTGCATTCTTTCAGTATCATTGGTTTCCAATATTCACTTTAACTATTGGTTATCTATTTTAATATCAATTTACCCCCGTATTAACTAATGTATCACCTAAATTGCCAGTGCGTAAAACCACAGATACTCGTACGACCGCCTGGGTACCCCTCCAAGAATGAATAGCGCGGACGGTAAAAACAATAAACATTCGCTATTAGCGAAAACAAAGATATTTATACCACGCATGTCAATTGCTTGTGAATAGTGTAGAATGAAGATATCCATCATGAAAACATTGATCTTTCCGACTTACTGAACTTGATTACACAATCAATCACAGCGGGTGTCATGTTTACGCCATGCAATTCCTCAACACAGATTGTAAACCAAAACTAAGTCATATGAGGAAAGGTATAAACTGTTGTTGAGTAATCCGTGCGCTTCTTTATTGCAGCTCTTCAGTGTTCAGTCGCAAGTAGCATGGTATACAGCGCGTAATTGAAATAACGGGGGAAGCAGTGAACATCGGAGGCACCCTAAAACGTTTAGTCCCTCATTCTGTGCCTCTCAAAGGCGCCCACGTGTCGTTTATTACTTTGTAATCCCATGTTAAGGAGCCGCCTGCGATAAAAGTCTAAAGTAATCCTACCTCAACTCCCAATCTCGCGTCCGATTAAACTAGGTTTGAACCGCTTTGTTGAAACACCGGCCTTTCTCTAGTATTTCTTCCCGTTGACAGCCATTATCGTCAGCTAATATTTCACTGTTGACATTGTGTGCTCTTGAACTTGAAAAGCTCTTGTCATTTAATGGTCGTAATAGTCTGCAACTTGTATCTCAGACTGCACTTTCGCCAGTGTTCCTCTGTAAGTGATATCAAGAGTTACTCTTTTATAGCTTTAATGGCCCTTCCACACTTCAGTCCAACACTTCGATAGTAATAGTGTCTCCAAATTACGTGGCAGCATGAAGAAGGGCCAGAATTATTTGTTTCAGGGATGTGGGAAGGAAGGAAATGGCCTGGATCATGGCGTGCTTACGTGTTAGAAAATGTTATTCGTTTACAGCCGCTGTAAGCACCATTGAGAAGAATTGCGTGTTTCTGAGAGCAAAAGGCGAATGTGAAAATAGGGCAATACATCCAGTAATGCATCACTTAAAGAATTCGTATAAACTACAAATACAGAATATGATTAAAGAAGTAACAATCGCTCGACAAAGTAGAAATATTTCTGAAGTTTTTAACACGATTACTAATGATTAAGCTCCATTTTTCTCCGTTTGTACTGAACATTTGTCAATCCTTTGTGACACGCCCTTACTTTTACAAGTGCATCAAGATAAAACAAATATCAAGACTTTTATTGTCTAATCATTAGGAGCATTTATGATACGTCATGTTGGGATTTAGAGCTGTCTCTTTAGGAAATGCTGCAATGATTTAAACCGTAAGAAACCTTTTAGCAGCGTTAGAGCACATCCACAGATATTCCTCTTCGTTGATACATGAAAGTTAGAAAATGTCGTAATATAATAATAATCTAATTTACTTTTGTCACCTTTTATACGCCAGAAAAAAATTGTATTTTTAACATTCAAATTAAAATCAAAAGAAGGCATTTGTATTATATTTTTATGTCCAAAATTCAATAATTTTTATGTCCAATTGCAATCTGTAGTTGTAATCAAAATAGTGAAATTCCCTGAAAAAAGATCAATATGCGAAAATGTTTTCGCCTTTCGTATTAAATAAGAAACATGACTCAATGCTTCACAATCAAAATATTTCGGCAACCTAATAACCTTCACTTCTAATCGACAGTTAATGAAATTGATTTCTACACATGCCATTTCTTGATATTAACTGAATTTGATTGAACTCCTTGAATTTCTTGCAAATACTTCCAGTACATATGCAAAGCCCACTGCTCCTGAGAGCTACCTATTATGCTTATAAAGTTATTTTTCTCAAGACATGCTTCCTAATTTCTTTTGCAAATAAACCAGAAAACTTATGGTGCAGCAGCAGTACAAATTTCCTCGTATTATTTGTGTCTTTTGCAAGTTTCGAAAATTGAGAGTTCAAGGAAAATGAGACCTTCGCCATTTTTGAAGCGACTGTGGCGTCTTTGCCGGGGCAAATAATTACAGACGTGAACGGCTTGTAAATATTTAGTATTTATTAGAAATAAGATATTCCGACACCATAACACTATATACAATATTTACAATAGAAGTTAACCGTTACAAGAAGGAACTTTCCCTGGTTACCACCACCGCTGGCCCGATAATTAATTACCATCCCCGGTGTGATGCACCAGTACCTTACGCGAGCATACATGCGAGTATGCCGCACCTGCTGTCACGACGTAGCACGCCGGCTTCGATTCCCCGCCTCGGTAGCCTATGCATTACAATGCAACGCCGCGCACAACCCTCACGACGCCCTACCGACGCGCTCACCTCTGAAGAATCATAAGAATAGAAGACTGCTTTCAAATCGGTTTCTGCTTATATACCCTCCGGCAAGTTTGACGGAAGCGCGTCACCCGCAGTGTCTGCCAGCGCTCCTCCACCGGATTTGGGGTTTCCAAACCTGCCTCCACGACCCGCATTCCTATGTGCAGCCCCGCGTCACTTCCGCCAGGGCTGTCCACATGGCTACTATAGTGCGTTTGTACTGGCGACAGATATGACGCCACAAACTCCTCTATACCCCCCCCCCCGGGAATTTTCGTCGCAGTTGCAATCAACACAGAAGGAAAATTCCACAAGTGTGAAAGTCCTAGGCCGATCGGCTCACATTATATACAACTGCGCCTGACTTGGCTAATTACACAGATAAAGAAAACAAACAGAGAAGGCCCTACTAACCTACCCCATTGACCTATTTTTACTCTACATTGTACTTGTACTTGAAATATTAAAGATCTTGCCGTACGGTCGGTCCCTTTTATGCATTGTTAAGAATTTTCAGCCTGGTGTGGTAACCTCTAATAACCATAGTATGTTCCTTTTCCTTTTACAACCAAATTCTTGAATTAAATTAATTTTGTACAATACACCCACTACCAAAATGACACATACAATATCACCAATATAGCCACAAACATTACATCAATAAACATTCAAAATCAGATACAGTTCTATACACACAAACTGACACACTGAATTACAAAACCCTATACAGTGATAAATGCACAAAAACAAAAAAAAAACAATAAACTAACATTTACCGTTTTACATTTAAAACCACATACAGTGATACACTTAAAATGAAACAAATAAACAATTTTTACATCTCTCTCTTGAAGGATTGTACAAAGTTTTCTTCTTGCCAGAATGAATATAAATGAATACAAAAGTTCATGATATTTGCTGGAAACTATTCTTTCGTAGGTTTCTTGGGAAAAGTTTACTGAATCTTGACACAACACAACAAACATCACATTCACTTATACATCATTCTTCTTGCACTATTTGTTTTGCACTGTGTTCCAGTGTTTTCGGCGCACACGTATCGGCATTGCCGGGTGCAGTGTGCCCCTCTACAACTTCGGACACTGTCTGCCGCTCATTTTCAAACACCCTACTGAGAATGTCAGCATTTACGTTTAATATCCCTTTCCTATGGCTTATGATAATGTTGTAATGCTGAATCGCCAGAGACCACCTAAGCAATCTAGGATTATTCCCAGCATTCTGTTGTAACCAGACTAACGGGTTATGATCCGTTTCTATCTTTAGCAAAACATTACCGTCTAAATAGTAACGCAACTTCCCTAAACCCCAAATTAAAGCAGCACACTCCTTCTCCGTGGTGCTCCATTTTAATTCCCCGTCTGAGAATTTTTTACTGAGAAAAAGAATCGGATTTTCATTCCCTTCCTGATCTAACTGTGATAACACAATGGCTGCTCCCCTAAGTGCCGCATCACATTGCAGTAAAAATGGCTTACTAAAATCAGGTGCATGTGTGACTGCCCCCTGACACAGTGCGTCGCGAAGCTGTATAAACGAGTTTTCGCACTCTTCCGACCACCGGATTTTGCCTTGCCTATGTGTTCCCCTCAATAGATCAGTGAGCGCAGCTGATTTCTCCGAGAAATTCCTGATGAACCGTTTATAATACGATATCAGACCTATAAATTTACGGATTTCCTTTTTTGTCGTAGGCCGTGGATATTCTTTTATTACTTGAACTTTGGCTTCATTTGGTCTCATCAGACCACTACCAATCTCGTATCCTAAGAACGTAACCGATTTCCTAGCGAACTTACATTTCGCCGGTTGCACGCGTAAATTGGCCTCACGTAACTTTTGGAATACGATTCTGAGATGTTTGCAGTGATCATCCCAGTTGTCGCTAAAGATTGCAATGTCGTCCATATATGGGACGGCGAACTCCGCGCAATCTTTCAGTAATGCCTCCATAAGCTTGCTGCAAACATATGGTGCATTTTTGATGCCAAAAGGCATCCTGAGGGGTTTATAAGACCCGAATTTCGTCGTAAAGGTGGCATACCGTTGAGCGCGCTCGCTCATTTGGATCTGCCAAAATCCTTTACATAAGTCAGTTGTGGTTATGATTTTGGCCCTCGCAACTGTTTCAATTCGCTCGGCTAAACTCGGAAGCGGCAAATATTCCGTACGAATAACCTGATTTAACTTGCGGTAGTCAATACATGGCCTGGGTTTTTTTCCGGGTGCTTCCACCAAAATCATGGGGGATGTGAAATCAGAATCTGAAGGCTCGATGATACCATCCCTTAGCATTTTCGTGATTTCATCCTGGAGGATTTTTGTTTGGCGATGCGACGTGCGATACGGAGCGCTCCTCACCCTTGCATTTTCGTCCAGCAACTCGATGTCCATCTGAACGTTTTTTGTGAGCCCTGGCCTATCAGAAAAGATGTCCCTAAACTCAATTACAAGTTCTCTGAGCCTTTCACTTCCTTCCGGCTCCATTTCTGTGCCTGCGAGCATTGCCTCTACATCAAATTCCTCCGGTTCTAATTTTAAGGCGTATTTCTCTATTCCGTCCTCCATAAATTCACCTATCTGTTCTTGATTGACAATAAAGTTGACATACTCTGTCCTTTGTACGTATGCTTTGATCATATTGACATGATATACCTTGCCTGTACTTTTGTTCGGCATTTGAATGACGTAATTCGTGTCAGACACCTTCTCTACTATCTCTCCCGGTCCTATCCATTGCACAGATAATTTACGTACCTTGTTCGGAGCAAACACTAATACTTTGTCTCCTACATTAAATGTGCGTATCACTGCCTTCTTATCATACCAGGTTTTTCTTTTCACCTGAAGTGCCGATAGTTTTTCATGAGCTGCATCTCTAATTACTTTTAATCTATTCGCCAGACGAAATATATACTCCGTTACCTCGCTACTTTCCGGCTCTACTCCAGAAAGATTCTCGTAAAGCAACGTAATAGGAGTCCTTAAATTCCTACCAAATACTAATTCTGCGGGCGAGAATCCAAAACTTTCGTGAAAACTTGTTCTTAAAGCGAACAATATGGCCGGGATCTGTTTTTCCCAGTCAGTTCCAGCTTCAAGACACAGAACTTTGAACAGCCTATTCATAGTACTATGTACACGCTCAACCGGATTGGTCTGCGGATGATAAACCGAACTATGGATCAATTTAATTCCAAATTTATTTGCGAATTCTGCCATCAGCGTGCTTCTGAAGCACGGGCCTTGATCTGTTTGAATTTCCCGTGGGAAACCGGTTCTGCTGAACAACTGCAAAAGCGCATCAATTACAGTAGGAGTTTGAAGATCTGGAATCGGTATTGCTTCGGGGTACCTCGACGCAACACAAATAGCAGTAAGTACGTGGACATTTCCGGTACTGCTTCTCTGAAACGGGCCTATCGTATCTAAATTTAATCGCGAAAAGACCTCTCTTATAGTGGGGACCAATACTAAAGGTGCCTTCTTCCGATCACCACTATGACCTACGCGCTGGCAGCTGTCGCATGAACGCACAAATTGCTCCATCTCTTTAAAACAATTTGGCCAGAAGAAATGCTTAGACAAATTGTTCTTTGACTTAGCCATTCCTAGGTGAGCACTGACAACTTCATGACAAATCTTTAATATAGGCCCACGAAATTTACCGGGCACAACTAACATTTCATAAATGTCGCCTTTTTTGCTCTTCCGTTTCTTAAATAATAATGAATTCCTAACAAAATAGGTATCTCTTTCCGATTCTGCTCTTACATCCTTATACTTTTCAAACAAAGTATTTACACTCTCATCTCCCTTCTGCGCCGCGCTGAATTGTTCCGTATTTACCTTCAACATTTCCGCGATCGGCACTGCCAATTCTAATTCTTCTCCGTCTGCTAATAGACAGAATTCCGGGAATTCCTCCGACGGCTCATGCTCCTCTTCGCCCGGCTTTTCTGTGCGGTCGCCTTCCGCCTCCGGCAATTTTACCTGCGAATTCCCCGAATCCTCTGCTTTTGTTCTGCCTTCCGCCGCAGCCTTACTGCGCGTCGTAATCATGTTCACAGTTTGTTCTTCTACTAAGCCCTGTTTAATATCCTGCAGAAGTTGATACGTTCTGTTACTTAATAGATAATAATTAAGTTCGTTTTCCTTCGGCACTATAGCGGCCCTAGTGATTACATTACCTAATTCCGAATTTAGGCGAATTTCCGCCACCGGCAAATTAATGGCAGTTGAATGAAGCGGCTGTTTGATCCAGACCGATTCGCCCGTATAATCACGATCTGTGACTAGATTCGCGGATACTAGATCAAATGACGCGCCCGTGTCTCTTAAGATCTCAGTCGGCTGCTCATTCACGGTCCCTGTCACAATGTGCTGCCTCAAGAACTCCCTTGCCTCGGGTTCACACACATGATTTACTTGATTGCCCTGTTTCCGCGGACAGTTCTTTATCAAGTGCGTTGTCGACTGACATTCATAACACTTGCGGACATAAGGTGCCTCGAATTCTTTCTTCGCGCTATGTTTCTCTAACCCATTAGTACTTCCTGCCGTCTTGGGGGCCACGTGAGGAGCAACAGGTGCCCTGTTGTTTCCGTGTTCTTTCCGGAATGTTCTTTCCGGCCGGAAAGATGGTAACTGTGGCTTCTTCCACCCTTGCCGCGCATTCTCGTACGCATCTAGTCTTTTCGCGAACTCAAGCGGATTCGAAAATTCGGCCCATTTATCCACAAAATGTTCCCGCATATCCCCTGGAACTTTATGCTTCATTTGATCGGCCACGATCAAATTCAATAAACCCTCGAATGTGTTTATTTTAAGTCCCGCTACCCACTCTCTGGCATAGTTTAGCAATTCCCTCGCGAATATGCTCCAAGTCGCTCCGTTTTTGCTATGTTTCCTAAATAACTGCCGGAATTTCTCGGCATCAAACCTGTACAATTCTAATAATTTCAATTTCAACTCCGCATAATCTAACGCTTCTTCTTGTTCATCTAAAGTAAGCCATGTGTTAACATTATGCGGAAGTAATCCGATTAAATTAACAACCCAATCTTCTTCGCAGATTTTCAATTGCCTGCACTGGCTTTCAAATGCGCTCAGATAAGAAGTGATGTCGTCCTGCTCTCCTTTAAATCTACCAATTATTTGGCCTATTCTAATATAATCTCTCGCGTGTTCCGAGCGCGCTTCCGAACGAATCTCAGAATTTGTTTCGCCCGTCTGGGCATTTTGCACTCGCGCAAGTTGTAACTGATAATCCCTTTCTTCTAATATTCTCCTATCCTCCTCTTCTACCTTCTTATCTCTTTCGTGCTGTTGCCCCAATTCCTCCGTTAATTCAACGGAATAATCCTCATGCTCTAGGTGAATTTCTTTAAAGTCGGATTTGTTTCCGATCCATCTAATTCTATTCCTAAATCCCTGGCGATTCGGATCATTCCCTCCTTTCGAAATCTCAGTAAATGCGCCATTGCTTTCAAACAGTGCCCTACGCGTTGCAAAAGAACACACTTACCCTCAGCTTCCACTGCTTGCACGTGGCTGCTTCCTGCTGCTTATGCGTGCACGTTCGGCGCTGACGGATGTCGTGATGAGATGGATGGATTGGCTGCAACTCGTCCTTCCTTCCCGTCCTTCCTTCCCGTCCTTCTGCTTGAAGTTTCGCCCCGCCGGTGTACTCGCACGTTTTCGTTCGCGTTTTACTTTATTTCGCGCACTATGAATATTTTTACGTCGAAACTGTTCCCTGGCTGAGCCTGCTCGCTCGCCCACTATTTAATCTTTCTCCGGCGGATACCTGCGGCCAAATTTACTTTCACTTCCGCGTGCCCGATCCGCTGTTCTGGATGACTGTCCCGCTGGTACTAAGCGCCCTACCTGCTGGGTGTTTTGTTCGTTTCTATAGCTGTTGCTACACTACCGACCGAACCTTGAACGTGAACCGCAGAATTCTATTCCTCCTACGCTCACTAATTACCCATGGACGGATGAAGCCCCTTACTGGCGTAATTATTCTACCTGCCGTTCCTGGCGTGCTTCCGTGTGATGCTGCCTACCACAGACAAACACCGCACATACACAACTGCGTGGTCGTTTACTAACCATAAACTGCGTACTTGAACCGCTACATACACTACACTTGCGTGGTAGTTCCAGAACCGCTGCCTACACTATACTACGTGGTAGTTCTTGAACTGCTGCCACCATTTTACACCTACGTGGTAGTTCGTGATCCGCTGCATACACTGCACGTGTGTGGTAGTTCCTAAACCGCTGCTTACACTACACGTGCGTGGTAGTTCGTTAACCGCTGCCACCATTCTACGTGCGTGGTAGTTCGTTAACCGCTGCCACCATTCTACGTGCGTGGTAGTTCGTTTACCGCTGCCACCATTCTATTCCTCCTACGTCTGTGGCGTCTTTGCCGGGGCAAATAATTACAGACGTGAACGGCTTGTAAATATTTAGTATTTATTAGAAATAAGATATTCCGACACCATAACACTATATACAATATTTACAATAGAAGTTAACCGTTACAAGAAGGAACTTTCCCTGGTTACCACCACCGCTGGCCCGATAATTAATTACCATCCCCGGTGTGATGCACCAGTACCTTACGCGAGCATACATGCGAGTATGCCGCACCTGCTGTCACGACGTAGCACGCCGGCTTCGATTCCCCGCCTCGGTAGCCTATGCATTACAATGCAACGCCGCGCACAACCCTCACGACGCCCTACCGACGCGCTCACCTCTGAAGAATCATAAGAATAGAAGACTGCTTTCAAATCGGTTTCTGCTTATATACCCTCCGGCAAGTTTGACGGAAGCGCGTCACCCGCAGTGTCTGCCAGCGCTCCTCCGCCGGATTTGGGGTTTCCAAACCTGCCTCCACGACCCGCATTCCTATGTGCAGCCCCGCGTCACTTCCGCCAGGGCTGTCCACATGGCTACTATAGTGCGTTTGTACTGGCGACAGATATGACGCCACACGACCTTTGCTTTATCCGAAGAAATTTTAAAGAAACAAATTGAAGTTTTTATGAGAAATGTTTATACGTCACATTTACTTCAAACAAAATTAAGAAAAAACAACTATTTTTTTCATTTGAAACATAAATTTCAGAACCTTTAATTGAAAACAAACTTTATCTTCAATATTGTAGTTCAAGGAATACGCTGATAAAATGAACCTTTGTAATTTTCGAAAATTCAAGGATCATCGAAAATGAAACTTGCGCGATTTTCATAATCGTACTTTGCTCTATTCCAGAAAACAAAATTAAAGATAAAATTGAGAGATTTTGTTTTAAATTGCCTATAGTATTTCACGCAAAATTACGTAAACATTATACATCTTTTCCAAAAACTGTGACTTCAGCTGACTAGTGCTGACCACAGATAGACCTTTTGCCATAAATCAAATTTTCGTTATCAAGGACGCACATAGCGTGTGAGAGGCGTGTTAGTACACGTGTTAGAGGAAGTTATTTAGTACATATGAGAGCAAAAATGATCCACTTTTTGATATTAGGGATCCACAAATCAAGTTTTTCTCTCAAATGAGCACCGTTTTTTCGCAGAATTATAGTAGTGTCTTTATACTACTGTGGCGTCATATCTGTCGCCAGTACAAACGTACCCAAACGTAGCCATGTGGACAACCCTGGCGGAAGTGACGCGGGGCTGCACATAGGAATGCGGGTCGTGGGTGCAGGTTTGGAAACCCCGGCGGTCACTGCGGGTGACGCGCTTCCGTCAACCTGCCACAGGCTATATAAGCAGAAACCGATTTGAAAGCAGCCTTCTATTCTTGAGTCTTCAGAGGTGAGCGCGTCGGTAGGGCGTCGTGAGGGTTGTGCGCGGCGTTGCATGGTAATGCATAGGCTACCGAGGCGGGGAATCGAAGCCGGCGTGCTACGTCGTGACAGCAGGTGCGGCATACTCGCATGTATGTTCGCGTAGGGTACTGGTGCATCACACCGGGATGGTAATTAATTATCGGGCCAGCGGTGGTGGTAACCAGGGAAAGTTCCTTCTTGTAACGGTTAACTTCAATTGTAAATATTGTATATAGTGTTTTGGTGACGGAGTATCTTTCTTGTAATAAATGCTAAATATTTACAAGCCGTTCACGTCTGTATTTATTTGCCCCGGCAAAGACGCCACAGACGTAGGAGGAATAGAATGGTGGCAGCGGTTAAAGAACTACCACGCACGTAGAATAGTGCCAGCGGTTAAAGAACTACCACGCACGTAGAATAGTGCCAGCGGTTAACGAACTACCACGCACGTGTAGTGTAAGCAGCGGTTTAGGAACTACCACGCACGTGTAGTGTATGCAGCGGATCACGAACTACCACGTAGGTGTAAAATGGTGGCAGCAGTTCAAGAATTACCACGTAGTATAGCGTAGGTAGCGGTTCAAGTACGCAGTTTATGGTTAGTAAACGACCACGCAGTTGTGTATGTGCGGTGTTTGTCTGTGGTAGGCAGCATCACACGGAGGCACGCCAGGACCGGCAGGTAGAATAATTACGCCAGTAAGGGGCTTCATCCGTCCATGGGTAATTAGTGAGCGTAGGAGGAATAGAATTCTGCGTTTCACGTGCAAGGTTCGGTCGGTAGTGTAGCAACAGCTATAGAAACGAACAAAATACCCTGCAGGTAGGGCGCTTAGCACCAGCGGGACAGTCAGCCAGAACAGCGGATCGGCACGCGGAAGTGAAAGTAAATTTGGCCGCAGGTATCCGCCGGAGAAAGTTTAAATAGTGGGCGAGCGAGCAAAGCTCAGCCAGGGAACAGTTTCGACGTAAATATATTCATAGTGCGCGAAACAAGTAAAACGCGAACGAAAACGTGCGAGTACATCGGCGGGGCGAAAACTTCAAGCAGAAGGACAGGAAGGAAGGAAGGACGGGAAGGAAGGACGAGTTGCAGCCAATCCATCCATCTCATCACGACATCCGCCAGCGCCGAACGTGCACGCATAAGCAGCAGAAGCAGCCACGTGCAAGCAGTGGAAGCGGAGGGTAAGTGTGTTCTTTTGCAACGTAGGGCACTGTTTGAAAGCAATGGCGCATTTACTGAGATTTCGAAAGGAGGGAATGATCCGAATCGCCAGGGATTTAGGAATAGAATTAGATGGATCGGAAACGAATCCGATTTTAAAGAAATTGATAGTAGAGCATGAGGATTATTCCGTTGAATTAACGGAGGAATTAGGGCAACAGCACGAAAGAGATAGGAAGGATAGAATGCTAGCAGAGGAAAGAGATAGGAGGGATAGAATGCTGGCAGAGGAAAGAGAAAGGGAAGATAGGAGAATATTAGAAGAAAGGCAGGAGAGAGATAAAGAAAGGGAGTATCAATTAGAACTTGCGAGAGCGCAGAATGCCCAGACGGGCGAAACAAATTCGGAGATTCGTTCGGAAGCGCGCTCGGAACACGCGAGAGAATATATTAGAATAGGCCAAATAATTGGTAGGTTTAAAGGAGAGCAGGACGATATCACGTCTTATCTGAGCGCGTTTGAAAGCCAGTGCAGGCAATTGAAAATCTGCGAAGAAGATTGGGTTGTTAATTTAATCGGATTACTTCCGCATAATGTTAACACATGGCTTACTTTAGACGAACAGGAAGAAGCGTTAGATTATGCGGAGCTGAAATTGAAATTATTAGAACTGTACCGGTTTGATGCCGAGAAATTCCGGCAGTTATTTAGGAAACATAGCAAAAACGGAGCGACTTGGAGCATATTCGCGAGGGAATTGTTAAACTATGCCAGAGAGTGGGTAGCGGGACTTAAAATAAACACATTCGAGGGTTTATTGAATTTGATCGTAGCCGATCAAATGAAGCATAAAGTTCCAGGGGATATGCGGGAACATTTTGTGGATAAATGGGCCGAATTTGCGAATCCGCTTGAGTTTGCGAAAAGATTAGATGCGTACGAGAATGCGCGGCAAGGGTGGAAGAAGCCACAGTTACCATCTTTCCGGCCGGAAAGAACATTCCGGAAAGAACAAGGAAACAACAGGGCACCTGTTGCTCCTCACGTGGCCCCCAAGTCGGCAGGAAGTACTAATGGATTAGAGAAACATAGCGCGAAGAAGGAATTCGAGGCACCGTATGTCCGCAAGTGTTACGAATGTCAGTCAACAACGCACTTGGTTAAGAACTGTCCGCGGAAACAGGGGAATCAAGTAAATCACGTATGTGAACCCGAGGCAAGGGAGTTCTTGAGGCAGCACATTGTGACAGGGACCGTGAATGAGCAGCCGACTGAAATCTTGAGAGACACGGGCGCGTCATTTGATCTGGTATCCGCAAATTTAGTCACAGATCGCGATTATACGGGCGAGTCGGTCTGGATCAAACAGCCGCTTCATTCGACTGCCATTAATTTGCCGGTGGCGGAAATTCGCCTAAAATCGGAATTAGGTAATGTAATCACTAGGGCCGCTATAGTGCCGAAGGAAAATCAACTTAGTTATTATCTATTAAGTAACAGAACGTATCAACTTCTGCAGGATATTAAGCAGGGCCTTGTAGAAGAACAAACTGTGAACATGGTTATGACGCGCAGTAAGGCTGCGGCAGAAGGCAGAACAAAAGCAGATGATTCGGGGAACTCGCAGGTAAAATTGCCGGAGGCGGAGGGCGACCGGACAGAAAAACCGGGCGAAGACGAGCATGAGCCGTCGGAGGAATTCCCGGAATTCTGTCTAGTAACAGACGGAGAAGAATTAGAATTGGCAGTGCCGATCGCGGAAATGTTGAAGGTAAATACGGAAGAATTCAGCGCGGCGCAGAAGGAAGATGAGAGTGTAAATACTTTGTTTGAAAAGTATAAAGATGTAAAAGCAGAATCGGAAAGAGATACCTATTTTGTTAGGAATTCATTATTATATAAGAAGCGGAAGAGCAAAAAAGGCGACATTTACGAAATGTTAGTTGTGCCCGGTAAATTTCGTGGGCCTATATTAAGGATTTGTCATGAAGTTGTCAGTGCTCACCTAGGAATAGCTAAATCGAAGAACAATTTGTCTAAGCACTTCTTCTGGCCAAATTGTTTTAAAGAGATGGAGCAATTTGTGCGTTCATGCGACAGCTGCCAGCGCGTAGGTCATAGTGGTGATCGGAAGAAGGCGCCTTTAGTATTGGTCCCCACTATAAGAGAGGTCTTTTCGCGATTAAATTTAGATACGATAGGCCCGTTTCAGAGAAGCAGTACCGGAAATGTCCATGTACTTACAGCTATTTGTGTTGCATCGAGGTACCCCGAAGCAATACCGATTCCAGATCTTCAAACGCCTGCTGTAATTGATGCGCTTTTGCAGTTGTTCAGCAGAACCGGTTTCCCACGGGAAATTCAAACAGATCAGGGCCCGTGCTTCAGAAGCACGCTGATGGCAGAATTCGCAAATAAATTTGGTATTAAATTGATCCATAGTTCGGTTTATCATCCGCAGACCAATCCGGTTGAGCGTGTACACAGTACAATAAATAGGCTGTTCAAAGTTCTGTGTCTGGAAGCTGGAACTGACTGGGAAAAACAGATCCCGGCCATATTGTTCGCTTTAAGAACAAGTTTTCACGAAAGTTTTGGATTCTCGCCCGCAGAATTGGTATTTGGTAGGAATTTAAGGACCCCTATTACGTTGCTTTACGAGAATCTCTCTGGAATAGAGCCGGAAAGTAGCGAGGTAACGGAATATATATTTCGTCTGGCGAATAGATTGAAGGTAATTAGAGATGCAGCTCATGAAAAACTATCGGCACTTCAGGTGAAAAGAAAAACCTGGTATGATAAGAAAGCAGTGATACGCACATTTAATGTAGGAGACAAAGTATTAGTGTTTGCTCCGAACAAGGTACGTAAATTATCTGTGCAATGGATAGGACCGGGAGAGATAGTAGAGAAGGTGTCTGACACGAATTACGTCATTCAAATGCCGAACAAAAGTACAGGCAAGGTATATCATGTCAATATGATCAAAGCATACGTACAAAGGACAGAGTATGTCAATTTTATTGTCGATCAAGGAATAGGTGAATTTATGGAGGACGGAATAGAGAAATACGCCTTAAAATTAGAACCGGAGGAATTCGATGTAGAGGCAATGCTCGCAGGCACAGAAATGGAGCCGGAAGGAAGTGAAAGGCTGAGAGAACTTGTAATTGAGTTTAGGGACATCTTTTCTGATAGGCCCGGGCTCACAAAAAATGTTCAGATGGACATCGAGTTGCTGGACGAAAATGCAAGGGTGAGGAGCGCTCCGTATCGCACGTCTCATCGCCAAACTAAAATCCTCCAGGAAGAAATCGCGAAAATGCTAAGGGATGGTATCATCGAGCCTTCAGATTCGGATTTCACATCCCCTATGATTTTGGTGGAAGCACCCGGAAAAAAACCCAGGCCATGTATTGACTACCGCAAGTTAAATCAGGTTATTCGTACGGAATATTTCCCGCTTCCGAGTTTAGCCGAGCGAATTGAAACAGTTGCGAGGGCCAAAATCATAACCACAACGGACTTATGTAAAGGATTTTGGCAGATCCAAATGAGCGAGCGCGCTCAACGGTATGCCACCTTTACGACAAAATTCGGGTCTTATAAACCCCTCAGGATGCCTTTCGGCATCAAAAATGCACCATATGTTTGCAGTAAGCTTATGGAGGCATTACTGAAAGATTGCGCGGAGTTCGCCGTCCCATATATGGATGACATTGCAATCTTTAGCGACAACTGGGATGATCACTGCAAACATCTCAGAATCGTATTCCAAAAGTTACGTGAGGCCAATTTACGCGTGCAACCGGCAAAATGTAAGTTCGCTAGGAAATCGGTTACGTTCTTAGGATACGAGATTGGTAGTGGTCTGATGAGACCAAATGAAGCCAAGGTTCAAGTAATAAAAGAATATCCACGGCCTACGACAAAAAAGGAAATCCGTAAATTTATAGGTCTGATATCATATTATAAACGGTTCATTAGAAATTTCTCGGAGAAATCAGCGGCGCTCACTGATCTATTGAGGGGAACACATAGGCAAGGCAAAATCCGGTGGTCGGAAGAGTGCGAAAACTCGTTTGTACAGCTTCGCGACGCACTGTGTCAGGGGGCAGTCACTCATGCACCTGATTTTAGTAAGCCATTTTTACTGCAATGTGATGCGGCACTTAGGGGAGCAGCCATTGTGTTATCACAGTTAGATCAGGAAGGGAATGAAAATCCGATTCTTTTTCTCAGTAAAAAATTCTCAGACGGGGAATTAAAATGGAGCACCACGGAGAAAGAGTGTGCTGCTTTAATTTGGGGTTTAGGGAAGTTGCGTTACTACTTAGACGGTAATGTTTTGCTAAAGATAGAAACGGATCATAACCCGTTAGTCTGGTTACAACAGAATGCTGGGAATAATCCTAGATTGCTTAGGTGGTCTTTGGCGATTCAGCATTACAACATTATCATAAGCCATAGGAAAGGGATATTAAATGTAAATGCGGACATTCTCAGTAGGGTGTTTGAAAATGAGCGCCAGACAGTGTCCGAAGTTGCAGAGGGGCACACTGCACCCGGCAATGCCGATACGTGTGCGCCGAAAACACTGGAACACAGTGCAAAACAAATAGTGCAAGAAGAATGATGTATAAGTGAATGTGATGTTTGTTGTGTTGTGTCAAGATTGAGTAAACTTTTCCCAAGAAACCTACGAAAGAATAGTTTCCAGCAAATATCATGAACTTTTGTATTCATTTATATTCATTCTGGCAAGAAGAAAAACTTTGTACAATCCTTCAAGAGAGAAATGTAGAAATTGTTTATTTGTTTCATTTTAAGTGTATCACTGTATGTGGTTTTAAATGTAAAACAGGATAAATGTTAGTTTATTGTTGTTGTTTTTTTTGTGCATTTATCAATGTATAGGGTTTTGTCATTCAGTATGTCAGTTTGTGTGTATAGAACTGTATATGATTTTGAATGGTTGATGTAATGTTGTGGCTATATGGGTGATATTGTATGTGTCATTTTGGTAGTGGGTGTATTGTACAAAAATTAATTTAATTTAAGAATTTGGTTGTAAAAGGGAAAGGAACATACTATGGTTATTAGAGGTTACCACACCAGGCTGAAAAATCTTAACAATGCATAAGAGGAACCGACCGTACGGCAAGATTTTTAATATTTCAAATACAATGTACAATGTAGAGTAAAAATATGTCAATGGGGTAGGTTAGTAGGGACTTCTCTGTTTGTTTCTGTATCTGTATAATTAGCCAGGTCAGGCGCAGTTGTATATAATGTGAGCCGATCGGCCTAGGACTTTCACACTTGTGGAATTTTCCTTCTGTGTTGATTGCAACTGCGACGAAAATTCCCGGGGGGGGGTATAGAGGAGTTTGTGGCGTCATATCTGTCGCCAGTACAAACGTACCCAAACGTAGCCATGTGGACAACCCTGGCGGAAGTGACGCGGGGCTGCACATAGGAATGCGGGTCGTGGGTGCAGGTTTGGAAACCCCGGCGGTCACTGCGGGTGACGCGCTTCCGTCAACCTGCCACAGGCTATATAAGCAGAAACCGATTTGAAAGCAGCCTTCTATTCTTGAGTCTTCAGAGGTGAGCGCGTCGGTAGGGCGTCGTGAGGGTTGTGCGCGGCGTTGCATGGTAATGCATAGGCTACCGAGGCGGGGAATCGAAGCCGGCGTGCTACGTCGTGACAGCAGGTGCGGCATACTCGCATGTATGTTCGCGTAAGGTACTGGTGCATCACACCGGGATGGTAATTAATTATCGGGCCAGCGGTGGTGGTAACCAGGGAAAGTTCCTTCTTGTAACGGTTAACTTCAATTGTAAATATTGTATATAGTGTTTTGGTGACGGAGTATCTTTCTTGTAATAAATGCTAAATATTTACAAGCCGTTCACGTCTGTATTTATTTGCCCCGGCAAAGACGCCACACTACGTACGAAGATTGCGAGATCGTGAAATAATAACAAATGAAGACCTTTTTAATCAATCGAAAGATTTTTATAAATTTTCAACTTTCTTATTGTACAGGAGGATTCTGAAACGGGATACGAACTACGAGATATGTAAGTGAAATGTTATTAAAAGTTTTTATTAATTACCCAATACAACAAATTGCAAGGTCGTAAAAACTTTTTTTGAATATATAGGCAAACTTTATGTTTTTTAACCTCCTGAATTAACAAATAATACTGAAAACATCGCATCACCCACAGTTTTTGCACAATTTGTACGTATTTGCAATTAATGAAAATGCAATGTGAAGATTTTATAATATACACGAAAACACCATAAGAAAGTCAGAAGTGGCGCCGTGTCCATTCCGGAGTGAAACTGGGTGCCATCAGGAAACCATGGTCTACACCACTTTATAGGTCGTGGGTGTAGGAGATTTTCGACGGTGGTCGGCGGGAAAGATGTAGTCATTACGATTGGGCATCAGTATGGTCTGTCGGGAGCAACAAAATCATACCGACGACTGCTACTTCTGCTCTTGTCAGATTACTGATTTCAATAAAAAAACAAGATGACTATTGAGTATCCGAACTACATTCGCCAAGCGATTCGACTTGTTTTACATGGCCCGAATGTATGTATACTACTGACCACTTAGACCTTAGCTGCATATGCCCGGTCAATTTCAGTGCGGGCCAAGCGTTTGCTTTACACCGGCCTTCCCTCCGACTTAACCGCGGGCAGGTAGCAGCTAAGCACAGTTTAGATGAAGATTGGAGCTGACGCAAGTCATTAATATGCCCTGGCCACGATTGTACCATGCCTTAGCGATTTCGAGTAAATCGACCCCTAGCAATCAGGACTAAAAACACTTGCTTGTATGTTTCTTTTAGGATGTTTCTGTCCATTCATATAAATTTCACTAATTAGTACAAAAGGTGCAAATGTAAGTTGACCAAAAATGTGGTTTCGTACTTGTATCACACGACATTGAAGGGATAAAAAAATCAACAATCCCGCCTATTTCCACAGAATCTCTTGAAAATTAGTTTGAGTCTAAGAACCGACTTTTCTTATCTACCTTTTCCTACACGTACATGCATACTGCTTTTCATATAAATTGCTTTTTTCCAAACATTAAAAAAATATCTAATACTTGCAATTGATTTCCACAAGCGTACGTCTATCCGTTCATTTTCATACCCCACGTTTGTTTCTTTGTTTTTTCTTCCACAACAATTACCACTCTACCAAAAAACGCATCTGCTACCATACTTTGTCGTCTCATTCTCACGTTTTCTTAATCATTATACAGAATAATTTTACCGCAGGTTTGTTCTACTTATTCATCTTGAAATTTAATTAAAGAAAATATGTTCCTTTTTTAAAACGTAAAACTATTTCATTTTTTAAAATTGAAACCTCCTCCGTTTCATTTCTAATATCGTATATCTCTCACTCGACATGTGACACAAAGAATAAATCATAAACGTAAATACAATCATTTCTCCCATTCTTTCCTCTCTGAGCGTAAAATAAATAATACAATACAAACTAAATAAAAATTGTTTTGAAATAAATGCTTCGGCTAGTTTATTTCACATCAAGTGCTTCGTCGTGAAATTGTGTATCTTTCCTTGAGGCATATCTCTCTGCTGACTATAGCAACACATCTTCACAATATTGTAATTACATTCCCAGACGTTATTTTCGACAATCATTCATGCTTTCCTTCACAATAACCCATCATTATTATCTCCTTACACAATTTAGGTTAACACGCGCCAAGTCATTGTTATTTTGTCAAAACTATCTCTTTATCAGCTTCGACCATTCTGACACTGTATAACATACTATCGTTTCCCCATCAATAAACATATAAACTAGTGTGCGAAGGCAAAATTTCGTCCTTGTTGCTACTATATTTTGCTATTGCTTTCTTTCCTTTTAATTACTGCAAACGCCTCTCGCTTTGTTACACAATTGATTTTATCAAGTTCCCTGCAGCAGCAATAATGCTACTGAAAAAACACACAATCAGGTCGTCAATTGATATCACTGCACTGACTCCGCCCGGGAATTCTTAGGGTTCGAGTCCCGACTTTGGCAGGCTTTACGACACCAGCTAGATAGCTAGGTCGAGTTTATTCCCTGTCTGGAGGAGAATTCTAGCGGCCGGCTGCTCGGATCGGTTCTTTTTTCGTGGTATGTCCGATCAACTCCAGGCTAATGCCGGAGCAGTACCCTAACAAACCGACCATGGACCGCGCGCGATCTTTCTTCCTATTCCTGTCCTCCACGCATACAATTATACTTACCTGCACTACACTACTGCACATTTGGGACAGGGAGACCGCTCACATCGGAAGACCGGTCGGGCACTTAGAGCTTGTCCCGGCCGGTCCCCTACTGGTAGGAGATACCTGGCTAGAAAAACCCTGCTATCCGACTTGTAGGTCGGAGCCGGATCTCACCATCTAGACAGGGAATGTCACCACCACCTACAGCAATAAAAACATGTATTACAATTACGGGACAAAATACCCTAGCAGTTGATGCATCCGGAAACAGTAATCAATCAATCAATGGAAACTAGAGTTCTGGTCATGAATTTTGAGGCTTCTTCTGGTGCAATGTCATTTGAAACCAGTGGCAATTCAGAAAGTATTTCATGGAAAGCGATGGGTGGGGGGCAACAATTCCAGCTCGGATTCGTCTCCCAATACTTTTTAAATGTTCACCTTCAAATCAAAAAATTGTGTGTTGTTAATTGGAGTATCCCTAAGGGTAAAATGTAGACATTTTGTGATTTGAATAAAATGTGTTAAATTTCACAAAAATATTTATTTTGGGTGGGGGGAGTATATGGCTCTTACGTCATGCTTCCCTGGATACTCTACTGCCTGAAACTCTCAGGATCTAAGGATAAATCTCAATCAACACCCCAACCTCTCCTTTTAACACTCCTTTAAGATCCTAAATGTAGTATATTGTATGATGCATACATTTTCATGTGCACTCGCTGATTAATACTGTTCACTGGTTCTGAAAATATGAACCCCTATTTTTTCACTTTTCAATTGCAATGAGAGGGATATTCTTCTGATTTTTTATTATTCCACTCAGTTCTGAATCATGAGTGATGATATCTGAAAGGTGATGAAGTAGTGATTGAATGAGTGAAAGGGGTAACGGGATAAACCCGAGGAAATCTGTCATGAAGTCACTTTGACCACTATAAATTTCACAAAGTGGTGATTAATTGGAATTTGAAGCCTCATGCGTAGAGGTAAAACGTCAGCGGACTGATCACTATACCACATGTCATCTTGATAAGAGGAGAAGATAAAAAAGTTCAGGTAGTCCGTATCGTCGGAGACTGCATAGTTGTCTTTCAATTTCTGCTCTCGTTAGAAATTAGTAATATAGATAAGTGTTTGTGTATTTGTTTCGAGTACTTGGGAATCTAACAAAACCATAGACACCTTTCACTTCGCCGGAATTTGCATAGTTTTCTTTCAATTACTGCGCGAATTGCGAATTAGTAGTAGAGGTATTCTGAGCTGTAATTGGAGTTGCGTGACTTTCACTGCCTAACGACGATACTCTCTGGTGCACCGTGGTCCTCGCCATCTCCTCTTCCGTCTTCGTACCGTCGATTTTTTTCAGAATTCCTGAGTTACTAATGAAACCACAGACACCTCTCTCACGGCCGGATTACATAGATTTTTTAAAAATTCTACTCGGATTGGAAATAAGTTTTGGTGTAATTGATGTTACGTGTTTTTCACTACCTAGTGACGATACCATAGAGTTTATAGGCTGTAAATGTTATGTCGTGGATTTCACTGCCTAGAGACGATACCATCAGAGATAGTTTTCCTATCTCTAAGACGATACGCCCTTGGGCAGCGCGGTCTTTGCATAGCTTCTCTTCCGTCTTCAGAGCATCGATGTTTTTCGAGTTGTTGGTTACCTAATGACAACCAGAGACACTTCTCACGCGACCGGTGTTTGCTCAGTTTTTTTTTCAATTTCTGCGGGCATTGCCAATTAGTATTAGAGAAATTTTTGGCTGTGATTGGTGTTACGTGGTTTTCACCACCTTGTGTCCATTTCATAGAGTTAATACACTGCAATTGGTGATACGGGTTTTCACTGCCTAATGATGACACCATTGAGTTAGCATTCCTAAAGGTGACTTCACACATTCGGCATTCGCCGAGCAGCGAGCTACTGCTCGGCCAATCCCGAACAGCTGATGCGTTCGGCGAATGTTCGCTTCCTTTGACGTATCCTAAAGACGGCATGCGATGGGTAGGGCAAGCACCGAATGTTCGTCACTCTGCAAATAGCAAGCAACTCATCCACACTACTCAGGATTCGGCGAAGGGTTGCTCGCTACTCGACGAATAACGAATGTGCTGAGCTGTCTTAACTCTATGACGATACTGCCTTGGACAGAGCAGTATGCACCATCTTCTTCCGTCTTCGCACCTTCGATTTTTCCCGAGTTGCTGGTTATCAAATGACACCACCGACACCTCTCCCACGGACGGAGTTTGCACAGTTTTCTTTCGATTTCTGCGAGCATTGGAAATTATTAACAGAGATATTTTTGGGAAGTGCGAATGAATGGGAAGAATGAATGGTTATGTAAATAATGAAACAAGTATGAATGATGTGTGAATGTAGTGAAGAAGAAGAAAAAAAATCTCTCCCATAAAATATCAAAGTCTGTAGAATTATAGTCTTAACAAAACCGATCTTAGTGTAAGTTAGTAATGCCAAGGTGCAAGTAAGTTAACTTTAGGACTAGTATGTAAAACTTAGCTGTGAGAAAAAGCCCCTCCTCTAGCAGCGTAAGCCACAAGGCAGCAGTTTATTGTAAATAATTTAAAGAAAATACATTCCCCTTCTCCACAGGGTTACTGTGAAGAAAAAGAAAGAAAAATAAGAAATTTTTGGTGTAATTGGTGGGCGCGCGCGTCGGATTTCTTAACTATGACTATACTCTCCAGGGCAGCGCGGTCTCCGCCGTCGCCTCCCTTCCGTCTTCGCAGCCGCCGTCGCCGCCGCGGGCGCCTCGCGGATCCGTTTTTTTCCGCGGCGGCGCGCGCAGGAGGAGGAAATCCCGCGCGGCGCTGAGAACACGGGCGCGCACGGCGGCGGCGACGGCGGCGGCGGCGGCGGCGGCGGCGGGGCCAAGATGGCGGCTTGCGTGCGCGGGCAGCGGTTCCCGGAGAAAGCCTCCGCGCTGCACAGCCCCGCGCCGCCGCCGCCGCCGCCGGGGAGGAACTGGGCCATAAAGGAGGTCGCGTGGGAACCTCCAGCGCCGCTCAGCCCCGCTCAGTCCCGCTCCGCCCCGCTCAGCCCCGCTCCGCCCCGCCCCGCTCCGCTCCGGCCCGTCCCGCGCCGCTCCGCCCTGCTCGGCCCCGCTCAGCCCCGAGCATTTGCATAGGCGCGGAGCGGGCCGCGAGGCGGCGGGCGAGCAGAAGGGCCGCGGGCACGACCTAGCCAGCGCCTCTGCGTGCCTCCGTTTGCGGGGTGGGGGTGGGGGGATGTTGAAATTAGTGGACGTGACGTTTTGTTCTTTCTCGTGTCGTAGAAAAGGGAACGTCGAGAAAATAAACTCGCTTATTGTTTTGAATAAATATTTAAAATTTCACGCGGATAAGATTTTGCAATGATTTTACAGAAAAGATAGAACATCATAGATAAATCTACTTGTTTTTGTTTCTGGCGCGCTTGTTTATTTGTTGCCTGTGTTCCCCGTCATCAGCCGTTTTACGTGTTTCATTTTTTCTGGTGGATGTTGAAATTAGTGGACGGGACATTTGATCCTTTTCGTGTTGTGGAATTGGAACGTCAATAAATCAAACTTATTTTTTAAATAAATATTTGAATTTCACGCAAATATGAATTTTGCATGGGATACTTGCATAGATACTACAGCAAAGATAGAATCCCGTTGACATATCTACCTGTATTTGTTACTGGCGCGATTGTATATTTTCTGCCTGTGTTACCAGTCATCAGCAGCTTCACGTGTTCCATTTTTTTGAGTGTATGTTGACAAAACATTTTGTGATTGCTTATGTTACACAATTGTATCGGCAATAACACTTACTATGCTTTGAAATAAACACTGAAAATTCACGCTCATAAGGTATTGCATGGCGCAGATTTGTGAATAGCTTAGATAACAACCACTTGTTTTTTTCTGACACATGTCTGACTACTGTCAGCTGGTCATCTATCTGTGTGTGTCAGCTGCTTGCTATGCTGTGACCAGAGTACCCTGATCCAGCGGTTCTACGTATCTAATTTATTTGGCGAATGTTGAAATTTGTAAACGGGACATTTTGTTCATTCTCGAGTCGCACAAATAGAATGGCAATAAAACGTATTTTCTTTTTAAAATTAATATTTGAAATTCACGCATCTCTATTTTGAAGAGGTCATCAGGGAGTTTGAAAGGTCTTATTCTGGGCTATTGGGTTCTAAGTCGCCTAAGCGCCAAACCTCAACTCTCTGGGTGTTTCATTTTGTAGTTCTAAATTGATGTAAGTTGGCATCTCATTTGTTCCTTTGTGTGGTACCCAATTGTAACGGCTATAAACCATGTTTACTTTTTTAATTGAACCTAGGAATGTCTTTTGAACTGCGAAATTCTTTGCGAAGACTTGACATGCGTGCATTCTAAGCAGGTTTTATGTCCAGCGTGACTCATTTTTCAATTCGGAATTCAAATTATTCAACTTAACATGATGGTTTCACAATAGTATATTTTACAAAACGTACTAAAAATATTTCGTCCATGTTTTCTTAAACTTTTCGAAATTGAGCTGAGATTCGTAATACATATTATTAGAACACATGTAATAACTATGGTCTCCTGTTGACTATCATCCTGTCTCCTTCCCTAGATTGAATGTTTAAATTAAATTATATTCAAAAGAAAATATAATTTAATATTGTACATTGGGCCTTTTACAAAGTGTAAAATTGAAACCAAAAAAAATATGCATATATTAATTTGTATTACAATACTTTGGTAATCGACCGGTTATCAAACACTGATTGACTCGTTTAATCCAATCTCATTGATTATTTCGTGTTCACGAGTGCGTCAGTGCAAAGGTCATTAGTCCCGTAAGTGTGGCACATATTTATGTATGTGTGGCAGTGTTCTTCATGCACTGGATGGGGAGACCCGGCGCCGATCTCATGTCGGTTATTCCCGTGCAGGTATCTCCCATCAGCGGGCACCGTCCCAGCCAGAACAAGCTCTAAGCTCACGAATGGTTTCCTACCCGTCATATGTGTGTGTGTGTAAAAGGGATGAGGATAGGAAAGATCGCGCGCGGACCTTGGCACATGTTTTTAGAGCACTGCTGTGGCATTTACCTGGTACTGTTCAGAAAAAAGCACGTAAAACGACTCATCAGTGCAGACGGCCACTATAATTCTCTTCTAGGCAGAGGCTGAATTCGACCTAGTCGAAAATGATGGCATCGTCGGGACTAGAACCCTAGGACCTCCCAGTGAGACGAATTGCAGTGACATCAGTTTATGCCCTGAGCCATCTCTACCGGTTACAATCTAGATTTACATGTTGCACTCCAATCTCGTATTGCAATAAAAAGTTTTACGATTATTAATGATAAACGCATACGTTTTGCATGCAGCCTCACCGTTACAGCGAATATTCTAGTAAGGAATTGATATTAACGCACATGACATTTCGTGTCCGGCCGTCACTTAATTACAATCTGAAAAAAACATTCATTGTTTTAAAAATAGTTCAATGCACGCACATATGTTTTAAAGTGGAAATTAAAGTGTGTGACATTTGTTCCTTCATATGCCATACATTTGCAATCTCAATAAAACATGTTTGCTCTTACGTATATGGAACTATACGAAATTTCTTACTGAGGTTCTTGCATGTTTTATTATAGCCATAGTCCGAAAAATCATGCAGAGATTTATGACGATCTCCTCTTTATTGGTTTCTGAAAGAACGGTGTGCACATAGACTCTCGACGTAACTTGATTCATTTTTCAGCAGGAAACTTCCTTTATTATGTAAGACATATATTTCTTCGTGTGTTCCAAACTCAAATAAACAATCTTGGTTTAAACTAATATTTCGATAGGCGACTCGCTTGGGATCTCATTTGAACAAGTAATGAGATCACTAGAGACCGAGAGGTTAGTAACCTAATCAAATCATACACACGCCCGGCGGTATACACGCAGTTTAATAACAAGTGCTTGCTTTCTTAATTATATTTTTGAAATTCACATACAAATGTTTGTACATGGAAAGGCTCTTGAAAACAGTGTAGATATAAAACAATAATATTTGGATTCCAGTACACTGTGTGTCCAGTCATTCCGATTCTGTATAATTACCTCATTTCTCAATTGGAAATTAAAACAAGCGGGTGTGTTATTTATTCCTCCGTATATCACAGTTTCAAGCACAGAAAACCCTATTTGTTTAAAAAATGATTATTTGAAAGCTTTTGCAAAACATTTCCTCGTTTCAGTCGCCTAAGCAATAACGTGGTCTGAAAGAACCTCACTCATGTATTTAATGCCCTCGTGTATGTATGCCCTTACGTTTCTGCGTGTGTTATTTTTCATTCGGGAACACAATTAAATGAATTTATGGCATATATTCAGCATCATCCCGTAAATATTTTTGAAACAGTATCTTTAAACAAATATAAAATGTATATTTATCACGCGAGTATACTTTTAGAATGTTCAGGGAGGGGGTACGTCCTCTCTGCCCCTACTCCGCGCACGCCTATGCATGGCTTTCTTAACCAATTACCCCTGAATTAAATTTCTCGTCTAAACAGTGCGTAAATTTCTCTCTCCTGGCGTGGTGGACTGCTCCTGTGTCGGTGGCACGCGGGAAGTGTCCCGTCCAGTTCTAAATGGAGATCAGCGCTGGGGCGTTGCTCCCCTGCGGATCCGGCTGGCGGAGTCCGCGGCGCGCGCGCGAGCTCATTCTCACGACGACAAGTACGAGGGTGGCGGCAGGGGGGGGAGGGGGAGGGGAAGACGTCGCGCGCCTCCACCTGCCACTCGACTTCAGGCGGCTCCACACATTCGGCATTCGCCGAGTAGCGAGCGCCTGCTCGCCCGATCCCAGCCGGCTGTAGAGCTCGGCGAATGTACGCTTCCTTTGATGTGCTCTTAAGACTGACATGTCGATCCAGATAGCTAAGGGAGTAGTGTCGTGGCGATCTCGGATCGAAGGATCGCGAGTACGAATCCCACCTCGGGAATGGATGTATTTGTGTTCCTTCACCCTTCATCATCATCATCATCATCCTATCACTCCATTAAAGAAAGGTTAATAATTCCCTGCGCGAGCAGAGGGCCCTTGTCCTTAATGGGATATGCAGTTCGCTATTAAAAAAAAACATGCGGTGGGTAAAGGCGACTCCACTTATTCGGCATTTGCCAAGTTACGAGCGACTGCTTGCCCAATCCCGAGTAGCTGCTCGGCGAATATTCGCTTCCTTTGATGTGGGCAAAAGCTCGACACGCGGTGGGTAGGGCGATTACCAAATGTTCGTCGCTCGGCAAATAGCAAGCGACCCATCCACACTACGCGGGATTCGGTGAGCGGTCGCTCGCTACTCGCCAATGCCGAATGTGTGGAGCTGCCTTAAGGCGAACACCGAATGATCGTCGTTCGGCAAATATCAAACAACCCTTCCACACTACTCGGGATTCGGCGAGTGGTTGTTCGGTACTCACTGGGTCCTCAAATGTGTGGAGATGCCTTTAAGGTCGAGTCGCTTTTACGGGCACAACGCGTGTCCATGTACATTGTGTTTAAATGCTGCATAAATATAAATGAATAAAATATTTTTTCTAAATCAATGAGAGTCAGTGGTGCTACAACAGCAGAAGCTTTCTTGTGTTTTATCTAACTCTTGTAATTTTCAAAAATTCAGAGTGTTCAGTGAAAATGAGAACTGCGCCATTTCTTTAAGCGTGCTTTGTCCTATCTGTGAAAAAATGTTTTATTGTATAAATTGGATTCATTTCAAGCAGAAATTACGCAAAAAATACTGTTTATACTGTTTATTTAAGAAAACAATCTATATCTTCAATATTGTAGTTTTGCAAAGTTAAATGTCTGTATTTTTTGAAAATACATTATGTTCGAGAAAATAGAACTAACGTTTCTTACCGTTCTTTTTACTTACGAGAAGAAAATTTAAAGAAAAAATTGTGGCAGTTTTTAAAAAAATGATTATTTAAAAATTCTATATTTCACGCAAAATTTCGCGAAAATTACTCATGTTTTCAGAAAATATTCAGAACTTCATTTCAAGATCTGTCATTGAAGAAAAAGGTCTTAAATCTCTATCTTAAATATTGTATTTGCAGAAAGAAAAAATTTTGAACTTTCGCAATTTTCAAAAAATGAGGTTTTTAACTAAAATATGCAACATTCTTTTTATTGCCTTTACGCTTTCTGAGGACAAACTTCAATCAATACATTTGGAGCCATTTTTGACAGAATTTTAAAAATGTTGTTCAGGCTTTATGAATAGTACCCCCAAAACTAAGATAACTATTTGAAATGGGGCTTTGCGTTCTTTCAAATCGATCGAGGAATCTCAAATTTGGAGAACATTGGCTGAACGTTTTAGACGCCAGCGTTAATAACAGATCGACGCTTTTGCTGTCAATCAATTTTTCGGAATCAATGAACCACGAAACATGGATTCTGGCTACTAAAAGTGTTAGGGAAAGTAATTTACTACATGGAAGAACATGATTTACCTCCTTTTTTTTTGTTTTCAATGCCCTTCAATTAAAGTTTTTATGTAGAAAAACCGCAATTTCCCGGCGCAAGGTTTCAATACTTTCTCTTCTTACTATGTAAGGCATGAAAGTCAAAGGAACATTTCGAAAAGTATTTGTTTCCAGCCAATAGATTCCTATATGCCGCTTACAGGCTGTTGGTGAAAAAACGGTTCAAACAAATATTCAGTTTTCTGTAACAGAGTGCACGTTTACTACATAATGCATATTACTCGCGCAACTTTTCTTGAACGATGCCTTGCTTCCCCTCTCTGACACAATAAACAGTTGAAGACAAAAGCTCGTAGCGTCCACTGCTGACATTTGAAACACATCTTCACTGGCGCGAAATAGAAACTATTTTCCGTTGAAGACGAAAACTTCTGACCGTGATTTTCTCCAAAATAATTAAATAAATGACCAAAGGAGGTGAAGATTCATCACAGGAAATACCTCGAACTCCTAAGAAAATTATTGAGAACGCAAATTATTGAGAAATTTGCGAAGGCATGACTGATTCTCCAGAGATTGGCATTGTTTCATAAAGTCTAGTGGCCGATTTCGTAACTAATACCCCCACTCTACCCGCATTTCTTTAATCCATCGTCAATCAATCCTCGATTCAGGAATAACTTCAACGCAGTATTTCTGTTTTCATCGAACACGTTTTTTGAAACGTTGTTTGGAGTTTTTTGTTGGAGTTGGGTTTGTTGAATTGGGAGGTTTAGTTTTTTTCTCTGTGAAAATTTTGCTTCACAAAATTTGACCAAAAATATTATGTTCAAAAATTGATAGTATTAAATCAAAATACTTATTCTAAATTAAGTAGGCTAAAGAGATTATCGTTTTAACTTATAACATTAGATTTAAGGACGTATATTGTTAATTTGAGGTAGTGTGTTTAAGCGGGCCTTGAGGTAGTGTGTTTAAGCGGGTTATAGCGGGTTATAGCGGGTTAAGCGGGTTATAGGTGAATCCCTCCCTTTAGCTGCTGAAACCGCAAGGCATTAGAATTGCATTCCCATTCAGAAAATAAGGTCCGTTTCAACAGGACTTTTATGACGGGGCATCGTGAAAAGAGCACCGCGCTTCTCAGAGAGTACAAACCATTTTTCACATTTCCGACTGTCGGGCTAAGATGACTCAGGACAATAACTGTTGACACTGCATTGCCTCTGACCGGAAGGTCAGGCGGTTCAAGTCCCGACACTAACTGAACAGCTAGGTCGAATTTAGCCGCTGCCTCGAAAAGAAATCTAGCGACCTCTGATTAGTAGCTTTCCGTGGTTTCTCTGATCAGTATAGGACGAATACCGAAACAGTACTTTAAAACAACGATCCACGGACCGCGTGCGTTTGTACATCTTTGTCTCCTACCTTCACACACGCGCACGCCCGCGCACTCTCTCTCTCTCTCTCTCTCTCTCTCTCTCTCTCTCTCTCTCTCTCTCTCTCTCTCTCTCTCTCTCTCTCTCTCTCTCTCTCTCTCTCTCTCTGACACACACACACACGCACACACACTCACACTCACACTCGCTCACACACACACTCACACTCACACACAAACACACTCACACTCACACTCACACACATACATAGATACATAGTCATGTGCTATCCACTTTGTGCTCAACCACAAGTGTTGATCCTCTGGGGAATGTTTACGAGAATCATAAATCCTTAACGATTGTACATTGTAAGTCGCTGATCTCATTAACGTCCTAGCGATGAAGTTGTAATACTTACGGAGAAATATACATTTTTACAAGAAGTGGTGGTGAACTTCATTTTCTCTTGAATTTTCTGTTTCACCAATGTAGCGTCTTTGCTTCTACTGAAAATACGTTCCACATCACCTCTTGAAAGAATGTACTTGTTGCTGGTTAAATTTCATTGCCGTGGCGTTACTACGATCGACAACTTAACAATATCATTAAGACCCCATAGTTCCTGTAAACACTTTTCAGAGAACTCCTCTTCACTGAGCATCAACTCTTGTAGTTGAGCACAAAGAGGATCGCTCGCCACACATGTGCGCGCGCGCCCCGCGGAGGACTCCCTTCTATGAACTTGGCCCCTTGTTTTGCTTCTGAACATAAACGTAACTTCAAATTTACTTCTCTTCGTAGCACGTCATACACAGTTTTTAACTGTTTTTGACGTAAATAAATAAATAAATAAATAAATAAATAAATAAATAAATAAATAAATAAATAAATAAATAAATAAATAAATAAATAAATAAATAAATAAATAAATAAATAAATAAATAAATAAATAAATAAATAAATAAATAAATAAATAAATAAATAAATAAATAAATAAATAAAATAGGATTCCTGGAGGGGGAAACCTTTTTAAACCGTAATGTTTTTCGGCGCTGGATCTCATTTTCTAGAGTGGAGGAACACCAACACGTCCCTGTATTTAACATGCACAACACTTACGGGACTAATCACAACTCAGTTGATGGGCTTGAAAACACAGTAACGATTAATTATTTCCGACGGTGCCACATCCATGGGCAGACGAGACGGTGTAAAGAGCTGACCGCAAGCAGAACCAATACATTCAAAATGTTTCCACATTTATCTGCAGAACAATCCAAATGTCAATTTTACTGGTAGTGTCAAGAAAAATGGAAGTAAAATAGGATATTGCAGTAATATTTTTCACGAAAGAGAAATGAAAAAAAGAAGAATCATGTATATTGTATAGAGAAGAGAATACGTCGACGCCTGGAGAGATTTTTCAAAAATAAAATGAGTCGGTGTGCATTCGAAATCCTGCTAAAAAAAAATAATTCTTAATATTAATGTAATTTGGTTGCAATGAGTTGTTTTATTTCTAAGGTAAATCGGCTGTTGTAAATTGTTTGATATTGTCATGAAAAGAAACAATAATATCGTGCTGATATACAAAATTATTTTGCATCTTGTCCAGAGTAAATTTCGACATGAATTTTGACGTAGGCCTTACAGTCACTCCAATTGAAGAGAAACGCATGTTCCCACTCTATTAATTATTTGTGTCTATCTCATGTACATAGGTGCAATAACAGTGTTTGTCACTGAGTAACAGCGCGAAAGCCGATAGATACTCTACGACGAGGCGCCACACGTTCCAGCACAGTAGTTTCCCGGGGGTCCGGGCCTGATCGAACACGCCGCACTTATGCATGATAGATATGACTAAATTCATAGAAGGTGTGTTCTACTATGTTTACCCGACCGCGAAAAGCAAAAAGAAGGGTTATGTTTTATACGATAATTTATCTGGATTTCTTTGTTATTGATCGTCTGATTCCACCAATATTATGTGACGTATATTTATATTCGTCTTGACAGTGCGAATTTCATGCATAGATAATATAAAGTATCGAGTAAACGTCCAATAAGTCTAATAATATTTGATAAATTTCCTTACGTGAAACGTATAGATACGTATATACGGAGTAATACAGGTAGAATAGGGAAAGTTATGTAATGCTGTGGAAAATTGGTTTCGAGATTTCATTTTATGTTCTGGAGTCCCCTGATACCGTAAAAGTGTTAACTCTAAATTTTTGGAAAATCGCAAAAGTTTGCATTTTTTCCCGCGTCTTCCCATAATTAAAAAATTAAAGATAGAGATTTTTCCTTCAAATAAAGTTTGTTCTCCATATTTTGTTCTTTCAATATGTCATGTACATTTTTGTGAAAATTTTAAGCAGTTCTCGAGTAATATTGTGCTCAATAAATGCAATTTTTTAAAAAAATGCAAAAACAAGATTTTCTCAAAAACGGTTCCAACTTGTATCTTTAAACTTTCGGTAGGGATAGTACTAAATGTGCTCTATGAGGTGACATAAACATCAGATTGCTCTATTCTTTTGTTTCTTCAAAAGTTACAAAAATGTATTTTTTTACTTGTTTCTCACTATTTATATTAACGGCAATTTGTTCATATTAATGTATTTATGAGTACATGTGACTTAAATAATGTTAGATAGAGTTTCTCGAAAACTCAACAGCTTTCTGTGAAAATGATCTCAAACTTTCGCATTTTCAAAAAGACTCAAACGCCATTTTCTCAAAAACTGCTCCAAATTTTGTCTCCACACTTTTCGAAGGGGTAGTGCTATTTTCACTGTTTAATATTCCATAAGTTTATTGTGAAATATTCTTTTTTTTCTCAAAAATTACACAAATGTATTTTTTTAAATGTCCCTCATGCCTTTAATACGCACATTTCCAGCAATTTTGTAAACATGATTGCATTTGTGACAGTAAGTGCATAAAATAACTTCTGTTTGTCGAGATCTCAGTACTTTTCCGGGAAAAGAGGATAAAATTTCGAATATACAGTAACGCTTAAGCGCCAGTTACTTAAAAACGGCTCCAAATTTTTCGAAGAAAACTGCCGTTTATGATGCGGTTTTACTGTTCTTTAGTATTCTTAAAATAATATTTCCGTTCTACTATTAGGAAATCGAAAAATTAAGCTTTTTTTAATGTACTTTGGGCGGCGAAAGATGGCAGATGGCAAGAGTATGTGGCAAGTTTCTACGTTTTTCTTCTTGTCCGCCACACGCGGAGTCTGTAGATGAGAATCGACCTTGAAGGCGCAGCCATACTTGCGGCATTCGACGAGTGCTCAGAGTCGGAACCCCGGGAAGGGGAGGTGCTCGGCGAATAGCGGTTCCTTTGATGTACCTCAAGAGACCGAGACGCCACGGATATGGCCAGCAAGGAAAGATTTGCGCTCGGCAAAGAGCAAACAATTCATCTCCAGTACTCAGTATTCAGTGAACAGACTATGATAGATAGTACAATACATGCTGCGGAGTGGGGGTACCCAGAAGAGCTAAATACCCAAAAATTACTTACATCTAAAAAGAACTAATTTTATACATTTCGCCAGAAGAAACATAATCTGGGCCATTACGACTTGTCCAAGTACGGACGCCTACATAATCGCTTACGTGGGCAGTAATGAGGCCGTATCTTAAAAATATGAAGTAGATTGATAAAATAAAACTAAATACTTTTATCATTGATGGCTGTAGTTTCAATGTACGCAGTGCAATAGAAACATAGGAATTATCCACATTGAGATCTCAAGAAAATGTGTGCTATTACTCATAAAAATACACAGAGTAATCAGACCGCAACAAGCAGTTATAAATAAATTATACTACCATAGATTAGCTAGTAGGCATAGTTAGACTTCGAATTTTTAAGCTTGCTGCCCATTGTATTTTTCATGTACTTCCCTCGAAATTAGATATGAACACATTTCATGACTTTTCAGCATCAATGAACAACATATATAGTGCCTAAAATGCCTGTTCGGTGGTATTAAAACAACAACGAATAAATGCGAAGGTGTTCCAGGACAGAAGTCCGACTAAAATTGGAATCTGTCTTCTTTTAAATAAAATTCCGGATGCCCTGACTGCTCACAGCGTTAGTAGGGAAAGAGGCAATTAATGCACTGTGAGTTATTCCAACATTGCGCTAGTCACAACTGATAAAATCATAATACATTACTGTATATTTTTGTGTACAAGAAGAGTAAAAAAGTCACTGATGTTTTAAGTTACATTTATTTCTGCACTACATTTATAGCTCATGATTTTAACAAACGTTAAAATTAAAATTAAAATTTAGAAGTAGGAAGAAATACAAGAAACGAAGAAGAAGAAAACTTTATTAGTCAATTACAGTTTTGTTCTTTTGTTATGTTTACTTCCCGGTCATTTATTTAAGAAGTTATACTGCCTATTTTTTCTTCTAAGAGTATTTTTATGCACTTTAAACAGGAGCCTTTAGAGTCTAAACGTCCGAAATTTAGCCCTAACTGTTGCTACCTGGAATTCACCGAACACGTGTTCCAAATACGGCTACGCCTCGTCTACTATATTTATTTCACGACTGTTGATTCCCGCCTGAGGTATGGCATAATAATCTGGGGAAATACATCTCATATCTCTCAGACTTAGATTTCAAAAAAGAATTGTACGAATAATAAGCAAATCCCGTCCACGTGATTCTTGCAAGCATTTCTCTATTAATTTAGGTATTTTACCATAACCTTGTCTCTTGATATATGAATCAGTGGTTTTTGTCAAAAATGACTTACTTAAGGGCGGGAATATATTTTCATCAAGCACCATTGTCTATAACACTCGACGTAGTAATCACATTTATCAGGTGACAGTATCAACAGCTCGCTACAAAAAATTCACATACAATATATGTACATTATTTTACAACCCCTTGCCAAATGACATTAAACGAATTAAATTGGAAACAAAAGTTTAAGTCCCAAGTAAAACCCTTTCTGCTGCACAACAGTTTCTATACAATTAGAGACTATATCGGGCACCTAAAAGGAAAGTAATATTAATTTTAACAATGATATTTAATGTATTATATACCATTTGGATTGTATAATTATAAAAAACCTGCAAAAAGTATTGTTCTTCAGCTTAGGGGTCAATGACCCCCATCTCGATGAGGTTGAATTGAATTGAATTGAATTTGCCTTATTTTACGTGGCGAGACTCGGGCCATCAGGCCCGCTCTTCCGTCTGACCACGCAAATTTCGCTACGCTCCTTTCCACTAGCAGAGAAAGGAGGTATTTCTTGGGCGAGAAACAGGCGATTTTGAATTTAGCTCAGAGGCGTCATTTAGGCTTGAGGATCTTTTACATGCAAGTAAATCTACTAACATGGGACAGCCGGCTTTACTTCCCCTCCGAAGGAAGGCGTACGAAGGATTTTGTCGCCCTAAAAATCCACGGCTTCGATCGGGTTTGAACCCGCGAGCTTGGGTATAACAGTCCGGTACGCTAACCGTCACACCATCGCCGCCGCCAAAGGTTTTCGTCCAGTTTCCCTGATCCTCAAGTAAATGCTGAGATGGCCCCTTGTTTTGCTTCTGTTCTTAAATGTAACTTCAAATTAACTTCTCCCCATAGCGTGTCACACACAGTTTTTAACTGTTTTTGACGTAAATAAATAAATACTACTAGATGGGCGGAGAAATTCTCGGAAACAGAAAGAGAAGAAAGAGTGCGAAAAGAGGCTGATGAACTCGTGAGCCCATTCCTGCGGTGCAATGGAGGCGCGAGGACCCGTTCCTCTCCGTAGAACCCCCACCCCCACCCCTACACACACATACACACACACACACACACCTTTGCGATAGACGGTGCCCTCGAGCGCGCATGCGCAAGTGACTACGAGAGGCAAAGGGCACGGCGCGAGGCCATGGACTACAGAAATCAGGAAGTCTACGAAAACGTGAACGTTTCCAAAAATAGTATACGAATTATTATGTAGTTGTATTATGCAACTAGTTTATAACGTTAAGATTGAGTACGTGTTTTCAAATTTGAACGAATGCAATAAAGCAACATTATAAATACGTTGTATTTGTTATTTTTTGTATAACAGCTTCGTAAATTAATAAGAGAATCAAAGTTAATTTTTGGGAACAACTTTATTGTGACGTCACAGTGTTTTACATTGTGCGAATACAGGTGTTCGGTTGTTCAGTTTACCACTACCTCTCTGCAATTGGCTGAATGTGTGAAGACGCAACGAAACGTCCCGCAAAGGCACAACATAATCTGAGCTAATAGATGCGTCATAATAGAATACGTTATAATCTCTGCAGGAAGATGCAGTTTTATGAACGATTTTTTTGTAACGAAAACTTAGAATGCTGAAATACAACAAAAATAGTTAAATTAGAAATAATTTTATTTAAGGCCGACCAAAACGCTGAAATATTACAATACATTAAATTAGTTTTCTTTAGTTTATTCAAGTATCGTCCACGAGTTAACGAGTAGAAAACAACAGAAAAGGTATTGTATCAAGGGGTCAGTGCAGAAAGGGTACATCATATTACAATTTCACATCTTTACGCGACGATTTATTAGAAGACATATCAATTTTCATACTGTAAGTTTTTCTGTAGGTGCAACTACAGGACCTGAACAATGTCTGCCAAAAACTACATTGAAATATTTAATAAGGTTGATATATTACAAAAATTATTTTCAAAAATTTACCCTTCTCACCGCATTGGATAGATAACTTACTTTAATGAACAAGGAAATATTGTTTCCTAGAATGTTTACACCTCGAATCTGATTTTATTTCTGTTTATATAAAGTATTTACATGATAATACAGTATTTAAAAGAAAGTGCAAATATAAAGACGATTTCTTGGAAATAATTTTAATATTGGTACATTTAAAATTTCTGTTGGCAACTTTTTTCATAAGCAGAGTCATCACATTATTTTTCTCGCACGTAATCGTCTTAAAGAACATTAAAAGTGGAACACAAACATTCACATCTGCCGATCCGGTGGCCGAGATCGCTAAGGCAGTAGTGCCGTAGTCATCTCGGACCGAAGGATCGCGGGTTCGAGTCCCACCTCGGGCATGGGTGTATTGTGTTCGTCCTTTACCCCCTATCATCACCATATCATGTCATCTTCACAGTTACCATAACTTTAAATTCAATAGTAGTCGCTAATGACCTAGAAGTTGATGCGATCTTAAATAACAAACAAAAACACATTCACACTTAACATCTACTAGTTCTAAAAACCGATGTGAAAACAGATGTTAAAACTCAAAAGCTCATATAGTAAATAACATCAACCAATGCTGGAATGTAACATCTTCTCTTTCTCCGCCTTCATTTCAATATGTCTGGGTTGTATTATTCTTTTAATTCGCGCATTCAGTACTGACGTAGGCAAAGAAGTTTCCTTTTTGCCCAGTACAAGATAAAACTAAAAGGAAAGTATTTCAACCATAATTTTAAAATGGCCGAAATGTGGACATGTACCCTTTGTGCATTGGATACTTCGCATTTGTGGGTTTCCGTGACCTTTGATGAGGGCTCTCTTGGAAGAGAGCGTCTCCTCCTCACGCGAACGTCATGGCGGGTCGGTCTCTCACTTGCCGACGCTATATTACAGCAACATGTAGCAGCTGTAGAAGGGAAATAAAATGACTTTCTATCTTTTCATAGACGTAAAAGAAACAAAAAACGCCTTCCGCAAAATAGGGGGAGCATAAATCGTCGATAATTATAATAATATGAGAATTGTGATAATGGCGTGAAAATCGAATAACCTCAGTGATATTCGTCTTCTCTCTTCCTCCACCTTTGTCTTTTATTTTTTTTCCAATTATTCTCTTTATCGTTGTACATCTCTTTCCCTCCCTCCCTCATTGGTCTATAATCAATTGAAAATGCTGCTGCGCGGCTTTCGAAGAGTCAATTTGAATGTTTGAATACCAAACAAAATGCCCTAATCATCTTTCATAGACCGTGTTACACACAAACCATACGAATAATGCTCAGCTGAATACTTGATGTCTCTGAGGCAAATTATTTTGCATAAGAGTCCACTTTCATAGCGGCAAAGACAGAAGTTAAATGACTTCGCCGAGGCGAAACAGAAAAAGACAGCGCATCACGAAAGAAGCGAAGAAAAGGAGACGTGAAATGAAAGTAGAAGTAGAGGGCGGATAAAATTCGGGAAAATAAAAAAGAAAGCCGAAAAATTATCAGAGTAAGAATAAGAATATATCAGAGAAGAATCGCAAAGAAAGAAGATAAAGAGAAATTTAAAACAAACAAGTAAAATAAAAAAGATTGCACGAGTTAATAATGAGCGATCAGAGGGAAAAAAAGAAAGGTTGGTGAAAGTTTGTGGAAATTCAGATAACAGCGTACAGAAATAAAATGAAATTGGTTACGTCAAAATTAAGGTAATAAAACGGATAATAAATACAATAGAAGGCTCGAAGTCTTGAATAAGTGATTATGTATATATTGTTAAATAAGTGTGAATTATGCGTGAATGTAGAAAAAAATTAATCAATCAAAAAGAATAGTATTTCCCAGTAATTAGTTAAGGATTCTTTGCTACCCGTAAGTTAGACATGTCAAAGTGCCGGTAGTTTTAACTGTATAATTATATTCAGTTAAATTTTTAGTTAATTTTAAGCGATTTCTTAAAGTGGCTGATGACATTAGGTCATTGTTACACCTCCTGCCTTATAAAATAAATATTTTTATTTAATTCGCGAACGTCCTTCAGTACGGGGCTCATGAACTCAAAAATGCGCTTACCATGTTAAAAGTATTCGTTTTATCAGGCAGGAGGTGTAACAATGACCTAATGCCATCGGCCAGTTAAAAAAAAAAGAATTATAGTTATACGACAAAGCTCCCCTCTAACTGCAGCTAAGCAATACCTTTGTGCTCGACTTAGAAAAATTAATTCCCGCCTCCACAGGGTACCGTGGAGGGGTAAGTGAAACATGGGACAATCGAGATGAAGGTTGAAGTCAGCGTTCGCGCTGGATCGAGTATGTGAGGGCGGTGGAGAGAGGAGGGGCGGGGCGGGGCTGGGGCGGCGGTGTTTGTGGGCGGCGGCGACGACGCGATAATGGCAGGACGGCGCTAATCCTCCTCCTCCTCCGCCGCCGCCGCCGTCGCGAGATTTACGACCGCCGAGGCGGCGGCGATAGCGCAGCGCAGGGCCGCCCACGTTCCCGCCCCCGCCCCCTCCCCCCGCCCCCGCCGCGGAGCGCTCCTTTGGCGGCGCGGCGCGGCGCGGGGAACGGCTGCACGGCCGAACGCGGGCTGCCACACGCGCACGAACACACTCCGCGCTCGGATGCCCGAGAAAGCGCACCGCGCAGGGTCACTCGACAGGGCGTGACGAGCGTGATTCACCGGCTCTGACTGGCAGGTCCTAGGGTTCGAGTCCCGACGGTGGCAGGGTTTTAGCCGCTAGCCGGGTCGAGTTGTCTGGAGGAGACTTCCAGCGGCCGGCAGCTCTGATCGGTAGTTTCCGTGGTGTCTTCCGTCAACTCCAGGCAAATGCCGGAGCAGTACCTCAACAAAGGGCCACGGGTCGCGCCCGATCTTTCCTTCCTCTTCCTACTCCTTTCTTCACACCGTACTTACACATTTACACTTACATGCACAACACTGCCACTCAAGCTGGGAGTCCGGTTGGGAGCTTAGAGCTGGTCGCGGCTGGGTCGGTGTTCCGCTGGTGGACGCACCTGGCGGCGGCAAACCCCGCTAGCCGATGGTAGATCAGCAAGCGGATCTCGCCATCCCTAGCATGAAAAATCAACTACACTAACGGGTCTAATGACCTTAGCAGTTGACGCGCTCGAAATCACTAGTAGTCAATCAATCACCGGCTGTGTTTAGGATGTATATAGTGTCGTGTGAAAGTGCATGTGTCAAGTGAACACATAATCTAGTGTGAATGTGCGTGTGAATGAAAAAAAAAAAAAAGAAAGAAAGAAAAAAAAACAAGAAAACTAAAACTAATAAGCCTGAAGAAGAATACAGTCTTGTGTTAATCTTAGGTTGCCGGCCAAAGTGCCGGCTTCATCCATAGGTTAAGTTAGAAATAAGTTAGTAAGTAAGTTCTGCCCCCTTCTTTGCCGCATAAGCCGTAGAGCTGCGGCGTATGTTGTACCCCAACAAGAAAATAATGTGCGTGCTCCCGCCTCGCCAGGGCTACTGGCGGGGGGAAAGTTGAAAAAATCACCGGCTTAGGTGGCTCAGGACAACTGACGTCACTGCAGTGCTTCCGACCGGTTGATCCTAGGATTCCAGTCCCGCCGATGGCGAAGATTCCGAAATTAACTAGATAGCTCGAATGTCGAATTCACCCTGGAGGAGAAGCCTACCGGCCGGATGCTACAATCGGTAGTTTTCCGTGCTTTTATCGGTCAACACCAGACGAATACGGAGCAGAACACTAACGAATGAGCCAAGGGTCGTGCGCGATCTTTCCTTCTCCTTCCTTGTCCTATCCTACACACTTACGCTAACATGATCTACACTACTACACATGTCAGGAGAAGTTGAAAGCTTATCTCAGTTGGAGTGGTTCCCCACTGGAGGAAGGGGAACCCTGGTGCTGACGGGGAGGTCTGCGTCAGTTCACGTTATCCAGCGGGGGAAGGTCACCGCCATCTCCTGCGATAAAAAAAAATGCAATATACTTACGGGACTTATAACCTTACCAGCTGGCGTGCCCGGAATCGCTAATCAGCCGATACAGGTCGACACCGGATCTTCTAGTTAGGTATGACAGCTTCCGGTAATATAACACGCACTTCCGGATCGGGATTAATGGCCCTCATAGCCAGCGGGCTCGGATACACTGACTAACCAATCAATGAAATAAGTACGAAAGTATCAAGTAGTAGGTCGATGCGCCTATCCTTCTTTTTTCTCTTTTGTCCTCTTTTTGCCCACTTTTGTCCCAGATGCGCCTATCCACAATTTGGAAGAAAGTGGCAAAATGTGTCAAGAGTACATATGGGCGGTGTGTTTGAAGATCTCGAAAGAACTTTTTAAAAGGAACCGACAGGCCGCCTGCAATCGCATTTTCGGCTTAAACGCGGACGGTTGGGGCAGTTGTGGGGGGGGGGGAGTGGGCAATTGTGTGGAAGACGTCAACGCCTTTCCTCGTCGACGGGCCGGGCCGGGCCGGGCTGGGCTGGGCCGACGACGTCTCTATCTGAGCCGAGCAGGTACCCTGCGCTCCACCCACTCGCCGGCCCCGCCCCCGCCGCGGTCCGCCCCCGCGCGTCTAATGGCTTTATGGGGGCTGCCTGCGCACCAAAATATTTCGACAGGGCGCCGCCTCTTTGACGCGCCGACGCCGGTACCTGCCCCCCTCTGCCCCCCGTGCCCTCTCGAAAGGCCCCCTCCCGCCGCCGCGCGGCCGCTGGCTCGTTTTGCGGCTGGGATTACAGCGAGGGCCACTGAGGCGCAGGTACCCCCGCGAAGAACGGCGCTCCGGAGGCAGCGCCTTGAAGCTTTCACACGCCCCATAAAGCACTTTGAGCGCCAGCACGTGGGCACGGCACCAACGTCGTTAATTTGTGAAATCATTAAGGATGTTATGATACATTATTCGTTATTGCTAGGTGTTGTTATTGATATCAGTATCGATATTAATGTATATCGGTCTCCATATCGTTATCGGTATTGATATCGGTATCGATATTGTAATCGAATGCTTGGTATCGGTACCTACTACAGATATTGATAATTCGATATTATCTACCTTCAAATGTCGATATTTTTAATATCCTTTTGACTTGCTGCGTTGTTTTAAATGAAAAAAATATTTGATTTTTACTCCCTTTCCGAAAACGTTTCATGATAACTTGAATAGGGTTAATTATGACACCAGGTCCTTGTTATTTGACAATCACCTCCCATGGAACTTTATCCCATTAATAAAACGTGAAAATTATGTAAAATTTTAAAAAATATTTTAATTTATTGAAATAATACGGTCCCCCAATTCCTCATTCAATAAAATCAAAAGGTTTTTAAAATTTTTCATAATTTTCATGTTTTATTAATGGGATAAAAGTTCCATGCGAGGTGATTGTCAAATAATAAGATCCTGATGAATATGATTAGCCAAATAAATGGGATGACAATCTGAACCTCAAGTCAACAAGAAGATAACTTTAATAAATTATGCCGTCATCACCTTCATCATGATCTGAGCTTGGTATTCTATTCCGTTATCTTTGAAGTGCTCTGCCCACATTTTACGAGATCTACTGTTAGGTCTTATTCCGGTAGGCTGATATTCTAGAATGTGTAGTACTATTTGGAGCAATGGAACACAATCCATCTATTTGATATGTTCGAGCCAAAGGCTTTTTTCATTCTACATTATTGAAAACATCTGATTCTTACCTCATAGCTGTACGCTTCTTCGTCGCCTATAAAGTTGTCACCCGATCTACGAGGTTGGCCCTACTTAAGAATTTCATTTCAATTGATTTAATTTTACGTTCATATTGTGATAACATAATTTTCTCATTCATTTAATTTTTTTTCGACCGATGTATCTTTATAAAATTTCAAATGTGATTATTTTCGACATATGTCTCTGAAGGCTTCAAGGATAGTATCACACGTATTTTGGAAATTGTACTTTTCTCCCATGTCTTCCTCGCAAAAGAAGGACAACCATTTCTGTGGCAAGCCAAAGGAATGTACAACCATTTCTGTGATCGTTACAGCAACATTTTTTTAGAAATTATTTCTCCTCCACAGTACCCCCTCGAGCGGAGGCAGCCGAATACGAGGGGGAAGACTCGCCATCGGCCGAGGGACGCGCGGGGAACGCGACGCCGCGCCCCACCTGCCTCGCCTCCGTGTCAAATGTAAATAGAACCTAGTGTGAATGCGTGTGAATGAAAAAAAAATATCCAAGAAAACTAAAACTCATAAGCATGTAGTAAAATACAAATCTTGTGCTAATCTTAGGTTGCCGGACAAAGTGCCGGCTTCATCCATAGGTTAAGTTAGAAATAAGTAAGCACTGCCCCCTTCTTTGCCGCATAAGCCGAAGAGCTGCGGCGCATGTACCCAAGCACGAAAATAAACTCCCGCCTTGCCAGGGCTACTGGCAGGGGGAAAGTTGAAAAGTGCCACGCCTCCCAATGGGCCCGAGCGCCACGGACACTTCGAGCCAAGTCAGTACGTCAGTGCCGTGGCGAACAGTGCAGTGAAGTGAAGTGCGAATGAATGGGAAGAATGAATGGTTATGTATATAATGAAACTAGTATTAATTATGTGTGAATGTAGAAAAAGAAAATTTACCAACCCATATAATAACAATTTATGTAGTATATAGTATAACAAAACTGATGTTAGTGTAAGTTAGTGATGCCAAAGTGCAAGTAAGTTAACTTTAGGTCTAGAATGTAAAAGCTATATGAAAGAGCCCCGCCTCTAGCTGCTTAAGCCCCAAGGCAGCAGTACAATGTACAAAATTTAAAGAGAATAAGGGCCCCTTCCCACGTGCAGCGCGTGGCGCGCCACGCAGCAGCGGGCCGTGTAGCAGAGCATTGGTTTGAATGGAGGCCTTCCCACGTGCAGCGGGTGGCGGCTGCTGCGGCAGCAGACGCCGAACTCCGGCCACCAGAAGCGCACGAGGGGCCGCGCGCCACCGCTAGCAGAACACAGCTTTAAATGAGAGCCTTCTCACTGTGCCGCCGGTCGCGGCGTTCTACCTGCTCGGGTCCCTTTGTTCGTCGTCGCCGGAGGGTCGGCGAAACCTACCCCTCCAGACCCCACCCCCTTCCACGGCGGGCGGCGGTGCGGCCGTGACTCCGGCGGTGGCTGCGGCGGTGGCGTCGTCGGAAGAGCTCTGCTCCTTGAAGGAAGCGCGCTGCGGCCGCGCCGTGTGAAGCGGCCCTAAAGTCCCCTTCTCCACAGGGTTACTGTGGAGGGGACAAAGGAAAAAGAAACAGTACCCCCCCCCCTCAGGAGGCGGGGGTTTATTTACTTAATTTGGTATTAAGTAAGCTACTGCCTTACTGCTTAATCAGCTGAGGGAGCTTTTCTTAATAATGAACAAAAACGGACTAACTTAAAAGGTAAAAACTTAATTTTAACTCTAATCTAATTTATTAGTTATTGTAAAGCACTGACATATCTAACATAAACAAAATTATTTTTTAATGCTAAATAATATTTTCTTCGAGCTCTTTCTGGGTAACGTTTTACTATTTGTTTTTTCGTTCGCGCATCACAGCAAGTGTGTGTTCTTAGGGCTTTCGGAAGAGAGTACAGGGGTTAGTTCCCTGCGAGAAGCGCCATCCTTCCATCTCGCGCGGCGCCGCCTCTCCCCGTCGCCTTCCCTCTTCCCAAGGGAGCGCTTAATTGCGCGGCGCAGCGGACAGCCCAGGGACCCGCATGGGTTAATGAGCGCACAGAACGGAGGGCGGGAGGCGGCGGCGTCAAAGGAGGAGGAAAGGAGGGGAGCTTCCAGTATGTGACGGCCTCTAGCGCAATCTTTACGAAATATACAAGAAAACCAAACCAATTAAAATACAAATACAGTTTTGTGCAAATCTTAGGTTGCGGGCCAAAGTGCCGGCTTCATCCATAGGTTAAGTTAGAAATAAGTTAGTAAGTAAGCACTGCCCCATTCTTTGCCGCATAAACCAAAGAGCTGCGGCGCATGTGCCCCATGACAATAAACTCCCACTTCGCCAGGGCTACTGGCGGGGGGAAAGTTGAAAAAACGAATGAGCTCTTTCGTGGCCTCTACTGTGATATTTCAGTAGAAGCCTCCTCCCGTTTCGAATTTTTCGTAAATTGTCTTGTTGTGTGAGGATTTGGCCATTCCGGGCACGTCAACTACATTGGTCGTAAGTCCAGTCAGTGTAGAATATGTTAAAGCCCGGAGAGGCGTTACTACATGTCAGCTTGCAGGATTTCCTTTTTCAAGAATCTGCCTTAGCATGGCACCGTCCCAGTCGGAACAAGTCCTAAGCTTCCGATTGCTTCTCTGACACTTTTACTAGCTTAGAGCATGTAGGTGTATGTGTGTAAAGAAAGAAGAGGAAACAAGGACGCGCGACGCGCTGAGGGACGCACGGGGAACGCGACGCCGCGCCCCACCTGCCACGCCTCCCAATGGGCCCGAGCGCCACGGACACTTTGAGCCAAGTCAGTGGCGTGGCAAACAGTGCAGTGAAGTGAAGTGCGAATGAATGGTAAGAATGAATGGTTATGTATATAATAAAACTAGTATGAATGATGTGTGAATGTAAAAAAAAAATAATAATTTACCAACCTAGACAAAAACAATTTACGTAGAATATATAAAATAGTATTACAAAAATGGTTTTAGTGTAAGTTAGTAATGCCAAAGTGCAAGTAAGATAACTTTAGGTCTAGATTGTAAATTAGTTGTAAGAAAAAGCCCGCCTCTAGCTGCTTAAGCCGCAAGGCAGCAGCATAATGTAAAAACATTTATAGATAATAAATTACCCTTCTTCACAGGGTTACTGTGGAGGGGACAAAAGAAGAACAAGGATGAAAGTAAAATCGCACGCCGTCCGTGGCCCGTTTCGTAGGGAACTACTCCGACATTCGCGCGGTATTGGCCGGAGAAACCACAGGAATCTACCGCTAAGAGCAGCCGGCCGCTGGAATTTAATTGTTGTTGTTGTTGTTGTTGTTTGACTTTCACCCCACCAGTGGCATTGGCGAGGCGGTCGTTTACTGTAATTCGGGTTACGTACACTACAGCTCTTCGGCTATTGTGACAAAGAAGGGGCAGTGCTTAAATAACTAATTTATAACTAATCTAACTTAACCTATTGAAGTAGCCGGGGCTTTGGCCGTTAACCTAAGATTCACATTCATGCTTTTATATTCTAGTAATGTTTTTCTTTCTAGTGCCTTCTTGGCTAATACTCCTCCTGGCATCGGCAAATTTCAGCGCAGCTAAATGGTATCGAATTTTTTTCATACATCGCAAAGAGGTTCAGATTATCGTTTTATATTGGAGGATATTTTACAAGGTCTAAAGGTCCAATTTTGTTTCTCGACAGTCACCTTTTTATTACTTTTCCAAACAACTATAAAAATTTAAAATAGTATAAAATAACATTAAAATGACGTCATTTTAAATGGAAAATTGGAATTAAATGGAAAATTCCCTGACGCAGGGACTCGTCCTCCTGGTCAGAAAGCCTATAGTGGCAACAGTCGCTGCTCTTTTAGCCATCTCAGCCGGTGGGAGTGTAGAACGAAGCAGCGATGGGATGTGGGAGATGGGAACGTCTGCTGACGCCGTCAATTGGTCGCGTACCGCTACTCTTCCCAGCCTTCGTGGGAGGACGTCGAACGGCGCACGCCGCCTTTCCAAATGTTCGCGATGATCTCTTCTCAAGTGAACGCCGCAGTGTTCATCTTTCCCACACTCTCACAAAGCAAAGTTTAGGCCACTTCCAAAGACTATCTGATAGTGGATGCGAGTAGAATGATATATAATTGTATTATAAAATGTTTGGAAAAAATCAATGAGTACAACATGGCTTACGACCAAGTATCCTAAGTTATGTGAGGGAGCAGTAAGGAGCTGTATGTACGTAATCACATCTTAAATTCGTTTAAAAATTGTATGAATGGCATGAAAATTTATGATGAATTTCTTTTGATTAAATTATTTAAAATGTCTATTGGCTAAAATTTAGTATTACTTTTCACACTTATTATTTAATACCATATGTCTGTGATCTCTTCAACATTTCTCGAGTCAAATTCGAAATACTATTATTATTCTGCAATGCCAATAAAATTGATAACATTTATTTTTGGAGTAAAACATTAAAAATGTATATCTCAGCGCTGCTAAACAGAACTACCACCTGTGGCGTGACATCAAAATAAAATAAAATATTTTGTTCTGAAGTGCTCAACATTTCCTCTCAGTTCTCAAGCTATGAGAGCGCGCTAGCGAAATCCTTTTGCTTCTCAAGTGCAGCCGCTACTGGTTGAGTTTCTGCTTCACTCCCACGCTCATGCTCTTGGTATCCACGCATGTCTTCGATGGTGCGATGCCCTTCTGGGAATGTGGCTAAAGTCAAATAATGATCCTGCGAAAGAGATCACTGCAGGTGAAGCGCCTATTGCAGTTTTTATAAATGACGTTGTCTGCTACTTTAATAATTTCTTTCCAGACACCGGGAGAGGTGGCTCAGGGCATCAACTGCTGTCACTGCAGTGACTCTGACCGGGAGAGCAAGTTCAAGTCCCAAAGTTGGCAGGATTTTCGACACTAGCTTGTCAGCTTCAGTCTGTGTGTGGGAGAATTCTGGCGGTTGGCTACTCTCATTGCTAGTTTTCCTTGGTTACTCCAATCACCAGGAGGCAAATACCGCAACAGTGCCCTAACAAACGGGCCACGGACTGCTTGCGATCTTTCCTTCCTCTTTCTTGTCCTATCCTCACCCCTTACGTACACACACGCTAACATGCACTATACCACACATGCCGAGGGACCGGTCGGGAGCTTAGAGCTTGTCTCGGCTGGGGCGGTGCCCCCGCTGATGGGAGTTACCTGATTGGGGAAAACCTCGATCGCCGACGGTAGGTCACCGGATCTTGCCCACCAGCGCAGGAAGATCACTGCCACATCCCGATGGAAAAACATACACTACACTTACGGGACTAAAACCTTATCAGTTGAATCGTCGGAATCACTGACTGTCAAAATATCATTACAGACAATGAGAATTGTTTAGTGCTGAGAGGTGATCCATAGTCATTTGACTGAGATATGTAACCATAGCCAGCTAATGATGCATTTTGGTAGGAGAGGGTTTAGTGTAACGAGGCGATATTTCAAGACTGCTGTGGACTCCTATAATAACTTCAAAGGAAGGTTTAATAGTTACCAGAAGAAACTCAATTACCTTACAAAAGTGAAACATTAGAGGTATGTTGAGATGAAACTGGTATAACGCGAAAACATCTTTAAACTTACATAAAACAAAGTACATGTTAGTTAATTTCGCTTGTGTTGTCTACAGAGATAAATGATTCCTAGTTATGGTCAAGGCTGCAGCCGGTGATCGCCGACCAAGTGTGCAGCCATGTGATCACTTTGGAGAGTTTATAATTCTGGAATGAAATTTTTCGATAATTAGTAATTGTTGAAGTTCAATTTCTGTCAAATTTGGGTGCCCTTCTCTGCCGTAAAGAGTATTTCCTTGTCAATAGAGTATGCACACCAAACAATGCTACACATTTGAGACCGTGATTTTACTTTATTGTACACGTACATTCAAATGGAGAAACATGCGTAGTATAGAAAAGTTATGTAATGCCGTGGAAAATCGATTTCGAGAATTCAATGGAAATACACGTGTTGGGATCACCTGATAGTACAGAAAAAAGGTATTTTTAAACGTCCGTCCATCCACCTGCCAGTTCGGTGATCCGTCCGTTCGTCCGCCATGTAAGCTCAATTAGTAGCGGGACTGGTCAATTTCGAATGGATTGACCATACGTTGGGACTCATTAATGTAGTTTCTTGTCCAATTTTGGCTACAACGTTTCACGTAGTTTTGATAGCATATTCTTTGCTCTCTTCACAGTACTCTGTATTCTTGGGCTCTTCGCATATTAATTGTTCAATATTTCAAAATTTGTGTAATTCTTCATTTGCGGGATCTTCATTTGCAGTTTGTGCTGTCAATTTGTATTTTCTTTCTTCACAAAATTCTTGAAATTGCTTCCACACACATTCTCTGTTTCTTTTGCTCTTTTTCGACATTGAATGAGAAAATAGATTCATTGAAAATAGATTCACTTTCAGAGTTTGAAGCATTGACAAAATGATATTATGATGTAAAACATTTCCAATTTTATATTGATGTTCACAAGATATTATGGACATAAAACAATTGTTATTGATAACAGCAAAAGTGTAAACAAAGTGATTAAAGCGGGGTGCAAAGTTGATAACCCAAAGACGATAGACATCTGTGATTGGTTTAATTTAAATTGAACCTTGCTTAGCATTGGTTGTTTACGTCACGGGCAGACATGAGTGGAATAGTCTCCGTTATCCATTTACTTCGTACTTCGATTCTATCACATCTCTTCACTCTTTCCTCTACTCACCCTTTTATCCCGTCCTCCCATTCTCCACCCTTCTGTTACTTGGACCATAGAGTAATGATAACCTCCTTAGTCTATGCTTGGACCTACCGTCACTTCACCCTCCCATCCCATCACCTTACCTAGCCCCTCGTCCTCCTGTTGTGCAGTGCAGTGTGAGTGAGAGAGTGAGTAAATAGGATGAATGAATGGTTATGTTCTACTTGTAAGTACTTGTATACTTGTAAGTATGAATTATGCGTCAATGAAAAAAGATTATATACAAAAAAGTTACCAAGAAAGAGTCCTAAGAAAGCATTACTTAGCACTAAAAAAATAATAGTAGTAATAGTGATAATAATAATAATAATAATAATAATAATAATAATAATAATAATAATAATAATAATAATAATAATAATAATAATAATAATAATAATAATAATAAAAATAATAAATTTTGTTCAAGGGCCGATCCGGGTAGCCAAGATTGCTAAGGCAGTAGTGCCTTGGAGATCATAAATCGAAGGATCGCGGGTTCGAGTCCCGCGTCGGACATAATTGTGTTTGTGCCTCTGTTTGTCATTGTCCATTTCAACCTCCATCGTCATTATCATTCCACATCATTCCCCGGAGCTAACAATTGTGGGTGTAAAATCGGATTCAACATGAAAATGCTGACCCCCCCATAAAAGGAACCTGCACCTACCGTCGATGGAATAGGACTGAGCCCCGCACGTTCACGTGATCCCGAGATGGCCAATTTGCGACCGAAAACAAGTTTTTTTTTGTTCAAGTTAGGTATGCCGAAATGCTGCAGAATAACTGACGAAATAGATCTAAGCTAAAATTACGTTAGTTTTAGTTAATTATTAAGAACCGCCCCCCCCCCTTCCATCTGCTTAAGCCGTAAGGCGGCAGCTTATACTATATACCCAATTAAGTAAACATATTCTCGCCTTCTAGAGGAAATATAAAAAAGGGAATTTATTCTCTTTAAATTTTATACATTGTACTGCTGCCTTGCGGCTTAAGCAGCTAGAGGCGGGGCTTTTTCTTACAGCTTATTTTACATTCTAGACCTAAAGTTAACTTACTTGCACTTTGGCATCACTAACTTACACTAAGATCAGTTTTGTTATACTATATACAATTCGTTCCCTAGCTTCTCGGAACTTTTCACCATTCCTTCGCTTTTCGCTCTTCCGTCCCGTCCATTTTTTTACCATCCTTTCGCCCTTCGATTCTGCCGTTTCTCCGTCCCTTCATCCTTCCTTCTCTAGTCCTTCTGTCCTTACGCCCTTCTGTGTGTACCAACGAGACCAGGTAATAATTCCTCATGAAAGGGAACATTTTTTATTGTAAACAAAGTTAATTTACAATATATTTCGTATTGGAATAAGGAGTAAATTTTATAAAATTTACAGTTGACAATGACTGATTTGGATGAAAGTATCCCAGTGGTACATTTCACCGTCGTCTCCTTGCGTCTAGAAAAGAAGTCAACTTAGTCCTTAGTAACTAGAAGCCAATGTTGAAAAATAAATGTGATTGAGACTATATTGAAAATCTATAATGAATTTGTAAGGGTTGACGTATGGGTAGTCGGTTGGTTTCTTCACTACTATCCAATACGTTAATGGCTAAAGAATTTGGGTGTTTTTCCAGATGTTGAGGATAGTTAGAGCTACATGTTTCGATTCTTTCAAAGGCTGACAGAACCTTTAGGACTCTGTGAAACACAGTATTTGTGATAAACCATGGAGCTGCAGCAATCATTTTTACCCTTTCAATCCCAAATTATTTATTATGAAGAAACAAAATATTTAAGGTGTAAAATTCATAAAGGTGAACATCAGAAGACATAAAAATAAGCTTTTAACATTTTCCGGACATTAGTTTATTTTTTATGAAATGTTGCCATGTGACTACTGCGAGCACATAGGGAACTTAATATATTATATTCTACGGTAAACCAGCCTTTTTTGCTAAGTCAATTAAAAAAGCAGTTCTTTGAGTTTGGAATATAAGCCCTCGCACAACATTTTAAACGTTTAGTTGTTAAATATTTTGGACATTTTGCTAATTTTTACAGTAAGAAGAGTTGTTTGAACTGCTTTCGGTGCGCCTGGAAGGCGTTACTTTCTTTATCAATAAACTTCATCAACATTTCTTTCTTTCAAACATAATACTATTTCTGTATTTTTGCGTTCTCTTTAGCTGGGTCGAAGATAGAAACCTTTTAATTTATTTATATTAGTTTTGAATTGAAATATGATTGTTTTCCTAAGATTTTTGAAAATAATATTCTTCTATTATGTAGTTTTTCATTGTGCTTGAGACAATTCCATTTTTTCATTTGGCATCTGTACAGAATTAAACAATAATTTTCTCGTAATAAGAGTTTTATCATCTTGGCCGGAAAACAGATCACTGATGTGTTGTTCGTTGCTACATCAAAGAACACATCAATTTATTGAATTTATTTTACATTTATACATTTCTTCATGCCTCTGTTTTAATAAAAAAATATCTTTGCTTCAAATTAGGTTTATATAAATTCCCAAATGCAGTTGCGATAAATATGAATGAACTTCCTTTTTAGGTTATGTTCTATGTGCCCGCAGTAGCCATATGACAACAACTCATTTCTCATACAAATATCTTCCCATCTTTTACATAAGTCCATGTATTGTACTACTCTACTGTAAACAAACCCTATTCTTCATAACAGAAGATACATTTATCTCAGAAATTCACCATCGCCGAGAAATTCAACAAAAAATTGGTCCCTGTAGTGTCGTGAATAACATTTGAACGCGCACCTAAGAGAAAATTACTCAAGAGATCCAGTGAACAAACGTACATCCCTGATCTATTTGTTAAATGATTTAAATAAGTTATAGAAATGAATAGAAATTGATGTTATTGGTTAAAAATATATTCAAGCAGTATAATCAGACCAAGAAAGTGATGTAGCCATATGGCTACAGTGGGACTGAAGGGGTTACACGTTTTTGGCTGAAATCTCTATAAAATGTAGAATTTGACGTACTTACTGTGAGGGGTCATTTAACTGGAGAAAATATCTAAAATTATAAATTACCTTTTTGCATACACGAATTAATGAAGACAGGCAATGAATAAAAGTGTAATTTTGTTCATGTAAAATCTATTTTTTGGGGATGCCACCTCTTTTACCTTCCTTGCGAACTTCCTTCTATACCTTCGCCATTCCCGCTTTGTTACCCATTCACTATCGCCCTTCCTTCGCCCTCTGTCGTCGCCGTCTGCCCCGGGCCTTGTCATGGGCGGCGGCGTGGGCGGAGGGATCGGCTGCGCCGTAAAAGACGTATTTTGCGTGACCCGCGGCTGTGCGGCGCGGTGCGGCGCGGGCGCCATATTTCATATCTGGCGCTGCCGGCGGCGGGAGCCCTCCTCCTCCGCCCCACCCCGCCCTGCTCCACGTCACGCCTTCCGGCGGCGGCGGTGGCCAGGGGGCCTCCGGAAGTGTCCCCCCCCGTTGCCTCTTCGCCTGCACCTACACCACTGCCTGCGGCACCATAGCCTTCTCCCCAGCCCCCACATCACCTGTTCTACCCCCGAGACTACCTCCTCCTCCGCCTCCACCACTACCTTATCCTCCTCCTACCTCCTCATCTCATCCGCCTCCATCATTCCTCCGCCGCCTCCACCACCGCCTTCTCCACTACCTCATCCTCCAACACAACCACTACGTCTTCCTCCTCCACCACCACTACCTCCTCGTCCTCGTTCTCCGCCGCCTCCATCATTACCTCCACCATCACCATTACCTCTTCCTCCTCCCTCACCACCCTCACCACCCTCCACCACCATTATCGCCATCGCCATACATAAAAAATAATCTTATATCCAAATATCAGTTTCTGACTTGCCTCTCTTAAGTTTATATTTAGGGGATTGATATACAGGTGTCTAGAAGCTTCTGTTACAAAAAAATACCTAGTTTCTCTATAATGGCTTTCATGAAGATTGGCATATCCAGTTTAGTACAGTAGAACTGCGTTTACTCAAGCCGTTTTCTCACTGTTAATCACGGACACTACGTAAGATGAATCGACTGTGAATTGCGAATTTTGACCAATGCAATTGTCGGCCTGCGCCTTCACCAAATGAAACAGGCGAATGAATCAGTTTAAACTGCACACCCAGAAAAAATCAATAAATTCATTAATTCATATGACTTGATATTAAGAAAAAAAACATCATTTATCGTATGTGGCTCTCTAAAGCACAAGGCATACGTTCACCCTGAGGATAACCAAAAAATAATTCGAGCGTTCGAGTAGTTAATATCCATTAATCTTGGTATATTTTGCTTATTTACTAGAAAAATGTGTCGTATGTAAACAGAAAGGTGAAGGCAAAAGGAGGTCCAGAGATGATCAGAATATAATGGCCTCCTCCTGTTTAAGGCTGCTTAAGTATGGCGTACAAGAATGTACTTCATGAGAGTAACAAAATTAACTAGATTTTCGATTTTTAATCAGTTTTGTCTTGAAACAGTATTAAAGCAGAGAGGTACTTGCTTTGAAGATGTATAATGTCTTCCAATTTTTCATTTAAATATACTGATAAAATAACGCAAAAATTAGTATGCTATTTTTATAATATTCTGGAATCTACATGTTACTTCACACATTTCGGTTATATTAAATGAATAAATATCCTATTTCAAATAATATTTTAAATTCTATCAAATAAAACCAGTGGCACAAACTTTCTCGTACTAATTATTTTTCTAATTTTTCTGAACTAGTATTTCAGTTTTGACTCACCATCTTTCCAGCTGCAGCCTATTGAAGCATAAAAAAAACATTTTTTTCACAGTTTCTCTGTTTTTTAGTCCCTTAATGGTAGAACTGAAGTATGACTTTAAGAATTTTATAGAAGAGTAAAACTCAGTTCTGTAAGCAAATTTTCACTGAAATATTTGGAGCCGTTTTCCAGGAAATGCTGTTTGAGCGTTTCAGAAAATGAGTAATTTGAGCTCATTTTCAATGAAAACATTTGAATTCTTGAGAAACTTAATAAGACTTGTACTTGAGCACATGCACTTGCACAATGTATAAAAATGTCCATAATCTAAATATGAAGAGGGTGAGTGATATATAAAAAAAATCATTTCCATGATTTTTGAAAAGTTTTAAAATACATCAAAATAACGTTAAGTCGTGTTATTCAGTTCCTGTTTCTGTTCAGCATCTGTGAAAAACGTTTCAAAAAAACATTTGGTGTCGCTTTTTGATAAAATCTTGTTTTTAAAATTGCATTTATTTCACACACAATTATTCGAAAACTATTCATTTTTTAATGTATAAGTCTTCCCCTTAAAGATCTAATTTTGAAGAACAGACTTTATGCAGAGAGAAAGTTCCTTTCTTCAATACTGTAGTAGTAGGATGTCACTGAAATTTTTTTTCGCAAGCTTAGAAAATTCAGATATATTTCTAGGAAACCGAGGCATGTGCTATTTTTCAATAGTTCTTTAGTGTATGCAAGGACATAGTTAAATAAAAAAAATTGGAACCATTTATTTAAAAAATTGAAACGTTTTGAGACTTCATGCACAGTGCCTCCAAAATTAAAATATCGGTTTCAAATTCAAGCGGCCGCAACATGATCGATTGGAGATTATATCAATTTTGGTGAAAATCCTACTTATAGTTTAGCCGCTAGAATTGATCCTTGACGGATAGACGTTTGCCGTAAAACAATTTGTAAGTATCAAAGACTCGCAAAGTGTGGATTCTGACTAAATAACCCGTTAGAAGAAACATTTACTAATATATGGACAAGAATTACATTTTTTTCGATATTAAGGATCAATAAATCGATATTTCATGCCGAAAAATTGCATTTTTCGCTGTAGTAGTACATAAAATTCTCTGTACTACTTATGTAAGCGAGAAACTAATACACTACGTATGTAGCATGCGAGAAAGTAGTAATACAGATAATCAATAATCAAATATTTTCAAAACACTTGTTTTACAATCAGTTTTGCAAAATTTGTATTTTGACGAATGTGTTGCTTATTTGTAAAGGCTAGAAAATTGATAGTTGCACAAGTTTTCGGACACTTTGTCAGAGCAGTAAATTTCGTAAGTAAAGTGAAATTAAATATTCAGAGTACAGCCTAACGAATTTCGTAAGGTAGTGTTTTATTTTTAAGGAAAATTGTTTTTCTGTTTGTATAGATTGGACACTTTAATATTGTACAGGACAAATGGAATTATAAGTTTCTATCATTCGATACAACCACAGAAATTAGTATTAGGGGGACCATTTTGAATTTATCCAAATGTTTGAAAAATACTTTTTAAAATTTGATAGCTTGAAACTTCAAAAAATGAATATTCATAATGGGAAGTGGTTTGTCCAGTATAGTAAGTAGCATGTACTTTGCGTCAAAAACCAGTGCCCTGTAACTTGCAGGCTTTAACAGACTCCTATCTATTTAATGTCGGACTGCTCCAAAATAATCATAAACTTCACACACGCTATCTGTGAACGTTTGAATGTATCGTGTGAGAATGCGTAGTTCTACCTTCCTCCGCCAGGAGCAGTATCCATGGAAACAGTAGACGAATGAATGCATCAGGTCATGATTCCTAGAGCATCCTAGAGTGAAGGTATTAGGCATGGCCATGCTATTGACACGTAAATGAGCCTTTTCTCGCGTTACGAGAGGTCCAAGTACTAATTACGCAACTTTTCTTGAACGACGTATTAGTTACGGTTAAGTTAGAACGGGGTGTTAGTTACGAAATCGATCACTAGATTTTATGAAGCAATGCCAATCTCTCGAGAATCAGTTATGCCTTCCCAACTTTCTCAATAATTTGCGTTCTAACTTTATCAGGAGTTCGAGGTCTCTCCTGTGATGAATCTTCTACTCCTTCGGTCATTTTTTTAGATTTTTTGGAGAAAATCACGGATAGAAGTTCGCCAGTAACAGAAAATAGTTTGTATTTCGCACTAGTGAAGATGTTAGGAATGCTGTCATCGGTGCTCGCTGCGAGCTTTCACCTTCAACTGCTTTTTGTGACAAGTGTGTGTGTGTGTGGGGGGGGGAGCACGGTGATCGTTCAAGAAAAGTTGCGCGACTAATAGTTTCCATTTCGGTTTGTAGATCGCTGCACCAGCGCCAATTTTTGTCATGTGATTTCTGAATACCCGCCAACATTCGACGACGATTGAAAATTTACGATGTTTCGAAAATCTAGCCAATCGAATGCCTTCCCTTCTGTGTTCGAGGCGGGCCAAGGCTGGCCCCAACCCTGCTGAAGGACAGGAAGGACATTTGGGAAAGGAGTGTTGTTTGTCAACTTCCAGCAGAATTCTAGAAAAGAACAAACCATAAAATGTCAAAAGCTCCTAGTCTGATGATAAATGCTTTTCATGGTTTCAAGTATTACACTAGAATTTATTTAGCCATGCACTTGACGTAAATCAGCTGTGCACGTTTTCATCCAATCGGGAGCTTGAACTTCCCACAGTGACGTCACTGTAGTGACATTAAGCTCCCGGTAGCCCAACAGCTGATTAACGTCAAGTGCACAGCTAAATAAATCGTACTATAGTGTCAAACAAATTTTAACTCGACCAAAATAACAAAATTTACCTTTATGAATTCATGACGGCTTTGCCCCATTACCGTTTTATGTTAAATGTAAGCAATGTACGATTTATCATAAATATTTTATAGTAACTATAATTTGTAGTGTATACGGTAACAAGGGGTAACATTGCCACATCTTTGTTTCTTTTAAAGTTCTACTTTGTTGCATCAATCTTCACAACAATTATTTTGACAATTTAATCCTTCACTAAAGTATAATGTTTCTTCAAAATACTGATGTCACAGCTTCCATAATTTAAGAGATTTTATTATTTTTGCAAAGCAAGAAAAGTTACCCTGCACGGGTCAAACATTTCCATCTCTATTTATTTCCAAGCCTCTGGTAGGGTTACCATACATCCTCTTTCCCCAGATATGTCGTCTTTGTGAATTAAGGAAAACTATCCAGGTGAATTTAATAAGAGAGGACGAAATGTCTTCTTATTGGAAAGCAGTACAACTTTTAAATGCAACATAGACGTATGATGTATGAAGGATACTGTGCGTCAACATTTTATTTTATACACCCTTTAACACATGTTATCTTCAACATTTTTGTCACCTCGACATCATCACATTTCATTGTTGTATAAATAAATAACATTTAACTTTAACAATCTTTCCTAAGAAACGCCAAAATCCATAGATCAACTATGTCTACAATTACGTCCTTTTTCTAATTATATGTGACAGTCCAGCAACTGCTCTGAGGTGTTATATTTCCAGCAGGGAGCCAAAAAGAAAATCCTTCTTTAATGACATACAAAAGTTCAAAGCAAAGCATCATTGTAAGTGTTGAGGAAGATTTCATCCTCCACCAAATACCTCTGGTATAACAGTGGAAAAGGCAGTAATGGTAGTGAAGTAGGCCTGTTTAGTGAAAGTGATGACAATGTTTGAAGTACTTATTTTGTCAGTAGTATTTTGTCTCTAAGTAAATTAAATTGTTATATTAAAACATTTTATAAGAAGTGTCCTCTTTTTATAAGAAATGTTCTCTTTTTTCATAATGGAAGTATGGTAACCCTAGTCTCCGGCAATGTTTAAATGTGTGAGAGTTGGGTACGAAACAACAAAAATGTAAATATGCATCAGAACAAATTTTATGATTATTAGTCTTTGGTTATTGACTGTTTAAATACACTAATCAGGGGAAAATTTTGCTTTGAGAACCTAGTCTAACATAAGTTTTATTAATTGTTTTACATTGTGATAAAATGTGATAGGGAAAAAATGCTTTCTCCTTTTTATATTTTGCCTGGGAAGCTGGGCAACAATATTGTATTTTTGGTATAACACTCTTATCCATGTCATTTAAAGTGGACATGCTAATTCCATACAGTACAGTAGCTTTTTCCAACTTAATTTTCCACTATTTATGTTTTCCGATGCTTGGTGCATTTTAATTTCATTATAGGCTTATAAACCTTCAATCTTACAATTTTCATTTGTTTATGAGGCATTCTCTTCAAAAGCAAGACAAAGTAAATTAATGTTATGCTTCTCGAAGTTACAGTGCAAGTATGGCAACATCAAAAAAGTAATTTTGTTTCAAATGTAATTAATAAATGTTTACAATTTATAAGTCTTATGCTTTAGAAAGAATAATATAAATTCACCGATGTCAATTGTTTCAATGTAAGAATTTCTTCTCAAAGGATATAAATGTAGGGGTAAGATGACCAATAGGGCAATGTTACCCTGAAAGTAATACATGCCATTAATGCATTTTGTCTTGTTTATAATGAATAATTATTAAGTCATGACATTGCAAGCCTAGGATACATTTTTACTTATCTATGTCATTTATTTCAGCTCGATTAACCCAAAATTAACAAAGTTTTGATTATGAGATTTGGCTGCGTCACAATACACCACACATATTTACCAACATTTTAGGTCACAACTGCAACACAATGACACAAACAATTTTATATAATGTTTCTAAGCTAACTAGGGGAACACAGCTAGAAAATACATTTATGATGCAGACTGCGCTATTTGAATTTTGTTATAAATATAAATTTTAATAACCCAAATTGTTTAGAATGTAGAACGTTCTGTAATATATAACACATTTAACAATAGTTCTAAAACACATTTCATACAAAATTAAATTTCAAATTGCTTGATACCCACTACCTTCCAATAATGTTATATGATAAATTTTAAAATAAAAAAACCTCTCTATGAATTGAGTTGTTAATATGAAATATGTGAATTGGGTTGAGTTTATTAATGCAAACAATTTAAGTATTTTGTTTCATGACATTGTAATGTCATGTATTGTAAATTCATTACAGAGCATTAATGTAAATTTTCTTTTACACAAATAATTGTTATGTGTGTGGTCATGGTGCCCAATCTGTATCCGAAAGGAACTATATTTCCATCACATACCAAAAAAAGTATTCACAAAGAGCTGTAACAAATAACTGGCTGTCATTTCTGCATCTTCCACCAACATCAGAATGACACTAAGATAATTGGAAAAGGATCACCTTACGCTCTCACCATTTTCAAGAGAGTGACTATAACTGAAGGCACCAAGAACAGCTGCTTGTCCATTTAGTGGTTGGGACAGTTCCTTACAAAAGTAAGTTTTCAAGTCAAGAATTAAAATTATTTTGAGAAGAGGAGAGAAAATTGCTTTTTATGGTCAGCCCTGTAAGATATTATTGCAACCATATGTTTTTTTGAAATTAATACACAGAATTGCATTTGATAAACCAGGCACATAAGGGGCTCTTTCCAAATTTAAGTTTAGCTCTTGAAAATTTAAATTTCAAATTATCTCCCCTCACTGTTACAAAAAATTTGAGGATGCAAAATATTTTAGAGATAAATATTTGAGGCAGACAAGAAAACACACAAATATATTATTTTTGCAAACACGAAATGCCTCATGAGAACAGTGTAGTTGTTGACTTGTCTAAAGAAATTTTTGACTCTCATCAACAAAATTCAAGCATTCCCATTAACTGCAGGCGATATTCAGGCCATATTAAGGCTCTGTGTCTGGCTATTCAGTGGTGTAGTGCTAAAGCTTACTAGCTACTCAGACACGTGTTTACCTTACCATCCTCCAAAATTCTGAACCACATTTGTCAGATTGTTCCTTCAACCATGGGCATTTCCAAGACTGTTCTTAATATCATGGTTTCATGTCAAGCATTGTGTGCATCATGGTTAAGCAACTCTCTACCATGTCAGGAATTGATAAATTGTGTGTCCTTATGTTTCACAAAACGAGTTTGGAAAAACACCTTTATTATTCTCCTAATCAGGATCATATTTTTGTTATTACCAAGATTTGGAAGGGAGTTGCTTTTGTCGAGATCCCTTTTTTGCTGACCATTCTCTAGTTTTCATGGTGTGTGCTCTGATATCTGAATGGTAGCAACTTTTTGCTTTCCACTTGGGTCAAGCCATTAGCAAAGAACATCTAGAAAATGCATTTGAAGAAACTGTGGTTGAATCACAGGGCATTGGGTGTAAAGTTGTGGCCATAGTTTCAGGTATGACGCACTCCAATATTTCGTCTCTTAAAGTACTATCAACAAAAACAATACCTGAAAGAGACGATCCAGTTATCAAAATTGGGGATGATAAAATTTTTGGTTTTGCAGATTCACCTCATCTCAAGGTTTTGAGAAATAATGTCATTCAATTCAAAGTGTGAGATGATAATCAAATCAAAATTATGAAATTTGATGTTTCGAAAGAGTTCTTAAAATATGAGAAAAAGCAGAAAATGTCTTTGATGTATCCATTAAAAATTAGTAATTATCATCTTGCTCCAAATTCTAAAGAAAAGATGAGAGTAAAATTAGCTGTGCATTTGTTTAGTCATAAAGTTTATTGTGAATTGAGCTTCTGTGCTCAAAAAACTGGAAATAAATTAGCTGAAGATCTGGCAGAATTCATTTTTATGGTTAATAAACTTTTTGATACTTTTAATGCTTCTTCACTAAATGACAAAGATTTGAGATCTCCTGTCACTCAAAATTCTAAACATCATATTATTTGGAATACATTGCATAAAGTCTTCAAGATTGGAAATTTGTGATATGATCTCCCTGCAAAATACCTCAAAGTAAATGTTTTGAATTTTGGGAAAGAAATATCATTGCTATCCAATCCCTGTGAAAGGAGGCGAGGGAACTGGGAGTGATGAGAATTAAACGAAATATCAATCAAGAACCTTTAGAAAAAAATTTTGGTAGTATTAGGCAGCAGGGAGACAGTTACACAAACCCAACTTCAAGACTCTGTGGATATTTTCAAAATTTTAATGCTAAATTCGTTTACAATAAATACACCAATTCGGAAAAGTTACATTTTGACATAGCAATATTACCCTACTCAAAGATTTGCTGAACTCCAAATATGCCAGTAGTGAGCATGTTCATTCATTGGAAACTTTGTTGAGGGAGTGCATTTACTGCGACGTGATGAGTCTTGAGAAAAATAATAACAGAGGATTATACCCTATGCTAGGCACTCAATGCCCAATAAGAAATCGGAGACATGTTGCGTCAACAAATATGCAACAAATTTCTTTTTTTTATTTGAACATTGCGAAAGTTTAATGAAAATGAGAATTGCACCATATTAAGAATTCTTTACTGTACCTTAGAAAAAATAAAGAAAAAATTGGGGCCATTTTGAGAATTGTTTTTAAAAATTGGAGTAAGTTCAATAAGAAATTACATGAAAACTACTCATTAAGATTTTTGCTGTCCTGGTTCAATGAACCTCTCGAACCAGGGTCACAACAGCACTGCAAGTACATCTGCCCAAATTTTCACCTTTCGGACTGCTTACTGTCTAGCATTGCACATTACACAGGGCACAAAATGACTTTATAAGATTTGTTTTAGAATTTCAAAAACGAAACAAATAACATCTGGATAGAATTGACCAGGAGTGATATCAAACTGCAGCTATTAACAATTTTTAAGTAATTTTCTGTAAGGTTTGCTGTGGAATAGAAAACAAAAAAATCTTTTTTAAAAATTTGAAGAAATAACATAGTATTAATACGTTTTTGAATGTTATTGACATTAGGGTAGTGAGTCTTTTGTTTGGTTATAATGAGCTTCAATAATTGAAACAATTTTAATTTCTTAGACATAAAAAAGTAAATGGATGATTGAACAGAATGTGAAGGAAATTATTTGGTATCTATTTGATTGTATTAATTTGAATCTACATTATCAGAAATATGTAAAAGATGAAAGTTGTTGAACAAATTTGAAGAACATTCAAAAGATTTTTATTAATGTTCTTTGTATATGAAAAAGTTTCTAGAAAATAAGTTAAAAAAAGTAGAGTTGGGAATTAATTTATTTATTGAGTTGAGAAAAAAATATTTTCTCTCTACAAATCAAGTAAGCAGGTTTTCCCAATACTAAAATAATAAAATACTTTATGGCATATACAAAAATTAAAATAAAAAAATCTGCTAAATACAGAAGATACAGTGAATTTTCAAAGAAATGAATGTAAATAAAGTTAAAAAATTGAAAATGAACATAATGAAGGAAAATTGGAACTTTATTCTTGGTGACATAATGTGTTACAAAGACCAAACTGAATTATACATTTGTGAAATGTATTAATGAAGGTGGGAAACTCTTCAGTTTCAAACATGAATTTTTGTAGGAAAGGTTGCTCTGTTTGAAAATGTACAAAGGAACATATCTTTTTTTATTTATTTATTTATTGAAAAAAAATCAATGAATATTTTCTTTACATGGAAATGCTGTCTGCCAGAAGCAACTGCCATTTGAAATATATAGTACATTCATATGAAAACTGTCAAAAGTGTTGTATATTTTAATTTTTATCTTATTCTGTTATTATTAAGTTATATCTCTTCAAATAATATTTGTAGTCACGTGTTTTTTTACTCACAATATCTGATACATCATCTTTGTTATTGAGTATTTACTTGCATTGCAGAAAGATCAAACACCATTGTTTTATTTGTATATTGGTTTTCTTATTTTGTAAATTGTATATTTTAGTTTTCTCTACTTGCTTACTGAAAATTAATTATATAGTATGTGTACTAATCTCAGGCTCCTCTTGATTCTAATACCAAATAATGCAAGAACTACTTATTCAGTTAATGACAATAGTATCATCAAGACAGTGTCATTATATTCAGAGTTGAAACACAGTATATATATTACATACATATATTATTGAAACATGTTAAAAATCTTGACACTATTGGTCTACATAATATTTATTATCCTGATTGTTTCTTGCAACTTTTGTGATCTGTCTTTGATAAACTTATGCAGATATTGAAGGATCTGCAAAATATTCAGAAAAATTGATAAACTGATTACTTCATTATTGTCATAACGCAATGACAAGTTTCAAAATGTTACCAATTATGTTCTATTACATTATCAATGGGTGTGGTTAATCGCTGTTATTAATTTTAGTCTCCTTTTATTATTGTGATTATTTGTATTGAATGCATTCTTTATAAAACATTTTGTTGTAACTTATTTCATTGCAATTTTGGGTACAGTCTTGATATTTGTATTTTAATATTTCAAGTTTTTTCATTGATTTGATTTTTTTAGTTTTTGAACTTATTTTGATAAAATTTCACATTTGTAATGTAAATAATAGATATTTGGTTAGTTCTGTAATATTTACTTTATAATATAATTTCAAGTTTTTAATTTTTGGATTGTGAAATTTCATCTTTATTATTTTGTTTAAATTCATTTTATACTGTATGATTTAAATTTCTATAACATCCTTATTTAATTTTGTAATATAAAAAAATATTTTTTTTTTTTTTCGTTTTTAAAAATATGTCTTTCAATTTACAAGTTATCTTTTGACATTTGTCTTTCCCAAAAGCAATGCTTCCCACTAAGGTTATAATATATGGAGATGACATTGGCTCTAGAAAGCGAAGATTATCGCTGGTCTGTCTGGTTTTGTTGCTCAAAATACCTCAGTGCATTTCAGAGTACAGGGCAGCCAGCAGGTTTATTGCTTTGCCTTCCAGTTTACCATGAGTTATATATTTTTACTTTCCCGTATACGTACGTATATACGGAGTATTACACATAGTATAGGGAAGTTATGTAATGCTGCCGAAAATCGATTTCGATGGAAATATACGTTTTGGTGTCCCCTGATTACGAAAAAGTGTTTTTTTCAAAACGTCCGCCGGTAGACTGGTGTCTGTGAACACTACTAGCGCCTAAACCATACTTACGATTTTTTCCAAATTGAAGAAACCCCTGACCATCTGGCTCGAGTCGAATCTTTGAGATTTTGAAGAAGAAAAAATCTTTAAAATTTGGGGTTACTTTACATGGCATTTTCAAAATTTTCTCAAAAAAGGCTCCATTTTTTCTATAAATTTATTGTAAGAATAGAGTAACATACACATATAAGAATGGCATTGGTCCTGTTTTAATGGTTAACTCTGAATGTTCGAAAATTTCAAAAGTATGAATTTTTTTCGTGGTCTTCCTACAATTACAGAAATGAAGGTAGAGATTTTTCCTTCAAATAGAATTTGTTGTCCATAGTGAGTTCTTTCACTAAGGTCGTGTACATTTATTTGAAAATTTTAGTATTTTCGCGCAATATTGCAATTTTGAAAAATATATGCAATATATGCAATTTTAAAATATTACAAAAACATTATTTTTTAAATTTAAGGGTGTTGCAGAAGCAATGGTCGTAAGAGGACAGGGGTCTTCGTTTCCAATATTCCATTGATTAATGGGCACAATTATTAACATTGTTTAAGACTTCACCTTCAATTTAAATATATTTTAAATTATTTGGTTTCCTATCGGATAATTATAAATAAGTGTGAAAGCTTAAAACCACTAATAAAGAAAGAAGGATACGAAGAATTCTCCATTCCAAGAAACTGATTATACACGATTCTCGAATGCCGCACCCATGTGTGGCATCTCGCCATAAGCGCAAGACGCGTTGCCGCTCCGTAATCCGACTGAGGTCAGCGTAACATCTCTTGCCGGTGTCAAGTCGGCCCACACGGCACGTCCGGCATATCATATCCCTTTCAATGTACGCAACGACTGAAAAGTGGATGTTGGGAGACAGCTTTTGCGCGGTGAAAGGGCTCAATGTCTACTATGCTACTGACTTACGATCTGACCAGAGAATTTGTGAAGAAAATTAATATTTATAATATTACTCGTCAGAACTAATGTTGAAAAATTATGCTTTAATTTCTCATTTATTGCTTTATATTACTTTTGAGCTTGACACTTCTAAATGTAGAGTCTTCGTTACAGTTGTTTAACTAGGCAACATTCGGATTATCAATTTTATCAGTCTACCTAGAAATTAAGAAATTGTATTCTTACCTTGTTTTCTTTAATCGAAAATCTAATCGCCGATTTTTCATATGAACAACTTTCTCCATCACTAATTCATTGAAGTTACGGATTTCACGCATATGCTAAGCTTCTCTACAAGTATTTGACAGCATTGGAAAAACAGTTTCAATGCATTTTTGCATTTCAAATCAGCAATCGCATGTTCCATTGAAAATGAACAGAATGCAATTAGCTGATTTCAGGTAACAAAATTTCTAGTTCTCTCAGTTCAGTCAAACTTCAAATGGAATGTACGAATAACAGAATTAATCACTAAATTAAGTTCATTATGTTACGTATTCAGAATTTTTTCGACTTCTGTCACCCTTCATGCAGCTCGTTACGTGTATTTTGCAAATGTTCATTCCCGCCTGAGATATGGCATAATTTCCGGAGGATGCTCATTATGTAGTACCCTGACCTTTAGATTGCAAAAGAAAATTATTCGAATAATGAAAAAATGCCATTCGAGTGATTCCTGCAAGCCTCTCTTCATTGCCCAGCCTATTTATTTACGAATCTGTAATATTTGTCAAAAGTGACTTACTTAACGGTGGGAACATATTTTCATGCAATACTGATATTTATGATTACAACACACGTCATAGAAATCATGTTCATCAAGTGTCAGTATCAACAGCTCACTACGAGAAATCTACATACAATACATGTACGTTACTTTACCTCGCATTGACAGATGACATTAAACATTTGAAATCGGTACACAAATTTAAGTTAAAAGTAAAATCTTTTTTTGCTGTAAAACTGTTCCTATACATATAGAGACTATACTGATCATCAAAAAGAAAAAAAAAAGTTTATTTTAACAAAACAGTGATATAATTAATTAGCTTACAATTGTATTGTATATTTTTTTCAAAAATACTTAATATGCTTGTAACAAATAATGTACTTGAGCTTCCTGGTCACATCTCGATCAGGTTTTTGTACAGTTTCCCTGATGCATTGAGCAAATGCTGAGATGGCCCCTTGTTTTGCTTCTAGACGTAAATGTAACTTCACTATACGCACGTTTTGTTGAATTCTCCTTTTGCTTGTAGTGGTAGGAGAAGAAGTAAGGGCGAGTTACTATTTTGTTAGCAATGCAGAAAATAAAATGCTGTTCTGCAGTTCGTTTACCGTTGGAAATAAGTGTTTTATAACTCGGGAACGAAAATATCTAGTTTTTCAAATGTTGCTAATCTCGCGCTTTTTAAAAATTTTATTTTGATTTATTTATCTTTAATTTTTACACGTCTTGCAACAACTGATGGGAAGGGATTCTGGAACTCAAGAAAACGTGTTCAGATTATCTTCTCCCCCATACGTCACATACAGTTTTTTTAGGTTTTTTTTTTTTTTTTTTTTTTTTTTACTAAAGAAATCTAATCTAAACTCATTGCAAGGGCGCACAATCGCGATCGCTCGGGTGCCATTGCATTTCTACGAAATGTTTTTTATCCACTTCGTTGTTAAAAATGATCGTTCAGCTTCTGAAGAAGTCGTTGGAGTAGTGAGAAGAATTCAAAGAAGTTTGAAGACTTCTGGAAAAATTTCTTCCGACATTTCATTTTGCAGCATTAAAACATCGTGGGGAAAATTTGTAAAAAGAGATAAGAAAATATCCAGACAAGAACAAGAGCAAATAAAGCAACAAAAATGAAGAAAAAGAATTTGTTCTTCTTGTACTCTAAAACTTGTACAAAGTATATCAAATTAACTCAAGGAAGTGCTGCAGCGATAGGGGATGGCCATACAAGTTATTGAACTCTGTGTTATTTTTACGAGTTTTTCTGTTTGAACATTATTTACTGTGCATATTTGTTTCCATTCAAGTGTCCGAATAGTTTTGTGAGGTAACTTTTCAGTATAAGAAATTTAAAATTACAAATATCGGTTGATTTTTGTGATTTTAAAGAAACCTTTGTAAATATGTTATAAGTGCTTATGAAAGTGACCGTATAATATTCTTTATTTCATTTATTTTCTACTTTTAATATACCGATACCGAAAATGATTATTATGCTAAATTCCCAATTTCCGAATATTTTTGTGAGTCACAGAATGCATGTCACGTGCCGATCCCATCTCACTGTTAGGTGCGTAGATTATCATGAAAACTATGAAATATAGAAAACAAATACATGTTTTTTATAAAATATGGGGAGAGAATTTTAGTTTTTCTCGATTCCAGTCGGTGATCTCAACTACATAAGCTCACTGATCCCAATATATTTCACATTGATTCAATTTTGATTTTCTTTTTAAATACTAATAATATTTTCTAATAAACAAGTAAATAAAAATTACTCGCGCAACTTTTCTTAAACGATGACCTTGATCCCCCTCCCTTGTGCAATAAACAGTTGAAGGCAAAAGCTCGCAGCGGGCACTGATGACAACCTTCCAAGCATTAAAATTTCGTTGGCGCGAAACAGAAGCTAGTCAAAGCCAGTTGCTTTCATAGTGCAGAAACCCTGTTCAGCTTTATTGTCAATATCGAAAGAAATGACTGAGTCAGGTCCAGGTTCTTCAAGGGAGTCACCTAAAACTCCCGAAAAAGTTAAGCACAAGATGCAGTTTTGACTTTCATTTCACACACGTTGGCATTACTTAAAATACTCTAGTGGCGGACTCTGTAACTAATACCCCCACTCCACCCGAAATCGTCAATCCATCGTTCAAGAAAAGTTGCCCGAGTAATATCTGCTTGAACAAATATCGTTGAGGTGTTTCAGGCTATGCAACCTCCAAAGTTTTTTAACAATGGATTGGCAACACTGCGATTGATGAAAAGCGCTCGAAAGCAAAGAGTAGGCTCGGAAGCGCTTATTGGCGCTTGTGTTATTAGCTGCGTGTATGTGCCAGTGTGTGCCTTTTGGTTAGGAGATGGCAAATTAGATCAGATGTAATGTGATTATTGCCCCCCTTTACTTCATTCTAACGTGAATATAAGTATTTACCGCCATACTGTTTGCGATTAGTGTAGAGGCTTGCGTATTTTATAATATTGTAATTTAAATATCTTATGTAAATTAACCTTAAAACACCGAATTAGTAAATTTTATAATGTCAACAGAAGGACTCAGTCATTTTGTAGAAAAAAGTGGTATTGTTGCTTGTCCAACCCCCTGGGGTCGGTGGTGGCAAACTGTTCACGAAGTGCATTTAGAAGTAAATCTGCCGGAAGGTACTAAGGCGAAGCAAGTACATGTTGAAGTTAAACCGGCACATTTAATTATTCGTGTCGTTGGAAAAGATGTGATTAGTGTAAGTACATTATTGCATTGTAAAACAATCTCTTGACTTCATTGCTGGTGTTTAACAGTTTATTTAGGCTTCAATATTTTCGTTTTATATCCATGATTAGTAGATATGTCTGGCATTTATTTTGTAGGGAAAGCTCTTCAACGTTGTACATGCAGATGAAACAGTATGGACTATTGAAGATGGACGTGTACTGTCGATAGTTTTAGGGAAAGCCACACCTGCTCATAGTGAAGAAATATGGGAAGCATTGCTTGCTGATGGCCAGTTTGCACCAGATCCTTTGACAGTACACAATATGCGTAAAAAAATGGACCTTGAAAAATTTCAGATAGAGGTGAGAATATTTTGTTGTAGGGTATTTCCTATTTATATGGAAAGGGAAGAAAGGAAAAGATAAATCATTTACACTAAATTTCAAATGTTATTTGTAGGTATTATGTTAAGAACTGAATTGTGTAATGTACTAAATGAGAAGATATTTCATTTAATTAAATTCAGAAAACTGTTTAAAGGCTGTGTATGATGTAATCAAATGTTTCTTTCTAATTTTTATTTTGTTATTGAAGTATTTTTCAAGTGTGGATAATCCCTTATCTTAAATACAAAATAAAATGAAAAAAATTAACTTAAAATTACAGATTAAGAGTAAAAGCAATAATTTAGGCATGTAAAAAAGAAACACTCATAATATAAGACCTTAAAAGGATGTGGCAGAGATAATTGCTGAAATTTATCCATCTCGCAGTCCTTTTGCTTGAAAGTTTTCAACAGCTTTCGGTGTATAGATGAAACAGTACAAAGAGTTCATGGTTGTAAATGCCAAAGGCCACATCACACTGTGAAATATATTCTTCCGGTGGTCAGCTGAGAAGCAATCATAGTTGGCCACCTTTTTGAAGTTCAATTTAATTTAATCGTGAGAAGGTTAGAAATACTTTTCACCAGATTGTTTATTCCACTATCATTAATGATGAAAAATTGTACAAATTGATACAAATAATTTCAAAATGTTGTACATGTTTGAGTGAATGAAGCCATCAGACAGAATGACGTTGAATAGTATTCTGCAAACCTCTCCTCTTAAGCTTTGTGGAAACATTCAATATTCTGAAGTTACTTTTTGGTCTTACTTGTTGGGAACTTTCAAATTAATTTGTGTGCGTTATAATGTGATGTAATGGTGATAATTGATGTTTGTAATTTCTACTGATTGATCATTATTATCAATTATTGATCACTGACACAGATTTGGTTACTTATTAGTAAAATTATAGTATTAATACTTAAATTCTGCAATATTTTTGTTCAGTGATTCGTGACAGGTAAAACAATGCGTAATTGAAATGTTAACATGAAACCACCATTAATGTGTATTTAATATTTTATTTTCATAATTTTAGTTTTTATGATTACACATCCTTGGAAAATGTTCGCACTTCTGTTCAAAGATTTCCACGGGAAAAAGATTTAAGTTCGTGGGCCAAACATTCTCTGGATATTGAGTGGAAAAATACAAATTGTTAATAGAATTTCCAAGTAAATTTCTAAATATGAAAACCAACGGTCAGTTCTTAAAATTTATGTAGTACATCTTGGGTTCAAAAGTTCTGTGAATTGTTTGGATGCACTTGCTATTAAAGGTACATTATAGGACATTCAATAATAAATTTAAATATATAAAAAGTTGATGCTTTTTACTTTGCCGTGTACATATGTATATACAGAGTAATATACACTGTATCAAGACAGTTATGTAATGCTGGAAAAAATAGATTTCGAGATTTCAACGAAAATACACGTTTTGGGGTCCCTTGATATTGAAAAAGGTTTTTTTTTTTTAACCGTCCATACGTCTGTGATCACTACTAGCACCGAAACCAAGTATAGGATTTTTTCTAAGTTGAAGAAATCTGTGTCCATCTGACTCAAGTCGAACCTATTTGAGAAATATTCTTAAAAATTTGGGGGTACTTTACATGAAGCCCTTGGGATATTTTCAAATTTTTTTTCAAAAATGCTCCAAATTTTTCTTCAAATTTATTGTAGTAATAGAGTAAAATACACTTATAAAAATTACGTAGGTACCAGTCAATATTTTAATTGTAGGAAGACGCCGGAACAAATTTTGAATTTTTTCAAGTTTCGAAAAATCAGAGTTCTTTTCCGAACATGAGACCTGCACCATTCTCTTAAACGTCCTTCAGTCTATCCAACAACAAAATTTAATGAAAATCGATGGGGGTTATTTTTTTATTGTCTTAGGAGCCTCATGTAAAGTACCCCTGAAAATTAAAATATCGGTTTCAAATTCAAGGGGCCGAGACATCAACCAGATCAATGCAGGAATATCAATTTGGAGAAAATCAGCTGATCCGGAGAAAATTACTGCTAGCGTTGTTCACAGGCGGACGGACTGAGACAGACAGACAGACAGACAGACAGACATACGTTTTGCTGTCAATCAATTTTTCGGTGTCAAGGACCCACAAAACATGGATTCTGGTGACTCTACGTGTTAGATGATATTTTTTTCTTCTAAATTTAGCAAGTAGATTTGTCCACTTTTTTGTTACCATAGCCCTGTAAATATTTTTCTGCTGAAGATTCGCTGTTTTTGGGCACAACATTACACAACTTTGTTACGTTCATTACACTCTCTTCTTAAGAAGTTCCTTCTCAAGTGTGAGAAAGTAAAATTTATTGTAAAAAATTAAATTTCAATGAAAGAAACTGGATAATGAGTTACACTTTAATCCTGAAACGTTGTTTTATGAAATCAAGAATTGGTTATAATGGCCTTTACGTTATTCGAGCACCAGTTTAATAAAAAAGGTTTTTCATAATAAAATCTGTTCTTGAAGAACAGATCTTAAAATAAGGTCAAGTACAATGTTTCGAAAACATGAGTAGTTTTCGCGTAAATTTCCGCGATGTAATGCAATTTTTAAACAATTATTATGTGAAATACGGTTCCAATTTCTTTTCTTTCGTTTTCCTAAGTTGATGAATGGGGAAAATAATGTAACCACTGAAAGCACAATGGAAAAATTATGTCCTCTATAAAGGGAGGGTTGTGTCAAACTTGCACTAGAAAAATCAGGAAAAAAAGGAGATTCACAAATTATCTGCTGTTGTTGTGGAAAACCGATATGAAAATTGCCTCAATAGTTACATTAATTCTCAATAATGTAGAGTACATGAATCAAGTGAACTGAAAGTAATGTTAAGGTAGTTGAGTCCCCAACCCCTTTGTATTTCTAGGAATAATGGGTTCCCAAAATGAAAGTGATTTACCCATGTTAATACAATTACTACACACTGGTATCCTTACAACTAAAGAAAATGTGAGGTGTTGAGATATTCTTTATAATCAGTATGTACCTTTCTTTTTTTTAATAGAATCCTGGTTTTGACTTCAGTCGAGCTAAACTTTCCAAGTGCTACGACAAACCTCCTGGTTGGTCAGAAACAGCTGTGCCGCCATCGGACTCTTAGCTTGGATTACCAATGAGTATTTTGTCTACAGTAAATATTTTTACACTACAAAATTTGTAGTATTTCTTCTGTAAAGGACACTGATACACATTGCCACATTTTGCTGATATTAAGTAATATCATGTGTGGATTGTAGTTTTGTGTGTGAAATCTTAGGAAAATGATATCATATCGGCTAGTGAAGAATGAATTATTTTATTTTGATTTATATATGAATTTCATGGTCCTAAAGGTAAAATATTATACTTTCCTAGAGAATTAGGAAAATATTCTTCAATAGTTGTCAATTGTTTCACCAAAGTTTATATAAACTTCCAATTGTGATTAAAATAAACTACTTGAGAAAAAATTAAAGGATATTCATGAAAAAGCAACAAAAAACACACAACAACAACAAAAACACAAAACGTTGTTGAAATGAATCTTGGATTGATCAGCAACTGTTTAACTGTTGGAAACGAAATATTTTGTTGTGTTTTGGTGTTATTTCTCTATTAGAGAATTGAGACAAGATAATGTTAAACTTTTTTTTTTATTTGTTTACTGCACTTTCTGAATTTTGTACCTTACATAACTTAGTTTTATAAATTATTAACATAATAATTTACTAATGTAAGATTAACAATTCACCAATAACTGATTAAGCAGTAAGAATGCACATGATTGCATTTAATATTTAATAGAACTTCTTAATATCCCTTGATTTTTTTGTGGTAGTTTACTTAGTTCGTTTTTTCTTTTCTTTTTATTCTTTCTTTTTTCTCTCTCCTGTGTCTCTCTCACTTAGAGATTTGATTTTGCTGTATCTACCTCCTTTGGTTTAATTTTTTTATTGAATGTTTGTAGCTGTGTTTGAATTACTTTTTAAGCATTCTCATTTTGTATATTCTTCTGCTTTCTATGAATGTTTAACTAAACTCAAAGGGCAGTTGCCCAATACTACTTGATATTATGTGGGTAATATACATTTTAAGTAATAATTTTATATACTAATTTCAAACAGAAATTTAGTGTATGAATTTCTATGTATCATACTTAGCTATAATTACATAAGGTAACTTTTTTGAAAGTTTACATAGGATAATCTCTTGTGATATTTAGTAACATGCACCGATTTGACAAGTAATTCGTTGCTCTTGTAATATCAGGCAATCAAGAGAAAATTCTATTTCTTTGAGTTTGCATTTAGACACAAAACATTAGAATAAAAAAATTATAATTTAATTTCAATATCATTTATATATTTTAAGAAAAGAATTAAGCCCTTGAGAACACTTAGATTTATTAGACAGAAAGGTTTTGTACCTGACCTTTTTTCTTGGTAATGCAACCAGTTTCATAAGTTGTCATAAAAGTGTACAAATACAAGTTTTCCAATAGTAAAGCATGGTTAACGGTATCAAAAGCCTTTCAAAAGACTTAATGTGTGTCTTCACTTAAATTGTTCACCACATAAAGCTGAATTAACGGTTCATTCCTTTCTGCTGAAAATGTTTTGAAATATTCCTATTAATAGTGGTAGAACATTTACTTCTGTAGAGGTATGTCTCTTTAAGAATAATTGGATTTAATATAAAAGGCACATTTTTGGTAATTATACATTTGAGCATATTCAAAATACTTAATATTGAAATTGGCGGATAGTTGATGACTCCAAACTGTTTTTCTGATATAAGTATTGGAGTAATGTAACTTAGCTTGTTAAACTATAGGTGCACAAGAAATGACGTAGTATATCAAGAGTTGTTTTTGAGATAAATGAAGAAATGTGTTAAGAGAATAGTGTATTTTTGTCAGTGAAGAAGATTATAAAGATTGTACACAAGAGTACTGTTGTAAGAAAACAAATCTTTTTTCTTCTTTTCAGTCTATTTGACACAGATGTTATTCTATTTTCCAATTGAAATATTTCGGCGGAAACATGCTTAAAATGTAATATTTCACTAATCATATTATAGATACTACAATGTAAACCAATGACCATGCAAAATTCTAAAATGGAAGTGAAGCGCTCAAAAATTGTTTCGTCTTACGAATAATCTGCACTTGGCAAAAGCTCTGCTCACAACAAACCACGGGAAAATACCCCTTCATGTGTTTTTAATTTCTGCAAGTTTCACGTGGCGCTACATAAAGGCATGCGTGCTGAGGGCCTGTTTCACCGGTGCCTAATAAAGTGTCTGATTGTCTATCCAGAAGTTATCGTACTAATATGTTGAAAATTTGTGTTTTATGAGTGCCTGATAAATCTATCCAGTGGTTAAAGTATCCGGTAAATAATCTGGAGGTTGGAGAGGCTGAGTTATCTGGTAGATAACTTCAAATTCACAGAATTTGTGTGTGAACTTGCTGTTATTTGCAAGGAAAAAGTGTGGTATTTCTTTGATGGACAACGTAATAGAGATGATTTTTTTTTTTTTTTTTTTTTTTTTTTCTTTTTCAATTCTGCTAATTTACAATCTGTTCACTTGGAACAATTAGTAAATGGTATACATGATATAAGTTGCTATGAAGAGAATCTAAAGGGTAAGTCTAGAATATGTTCACGTTTTAGCCTATACACATGTTCACTATTGTCCAACATGTTCACTGAGTGTTGATTCGGGTGGCTTTCCAGTCTCTTCTGATGCCTCTTGCTTCTCTCCGAGATAGTCTCTGACATTGTTGAGATGTTCAAATCTTTGTATAAATTATTGTTGGTGACGAACCATGGGGCGTTGCATATATATCTCAGTGTTTTTGTTTCGAATCTTCTCAGGATCTCCAGGTTTGACTTGCTGGCAGTTCCCCAGAGTTCGATTCCATAAGTCCATATTGGCTTGATTATTGTCTTGTACACTAAAATTTTGTTGTATAAAGAGAGCTTAGACCTTCGGTTAAGTAGCCATGATAATTTGCTTAATTTCAGTTGTGATTCTTTCCTCTTTTTCAAGATGTGAGGTTTCCAGGTTAGGTGACTGTCTAGATGTAAGCCAAGATACCTCACAACAGTTGTTACTGAGAGTTCTGATGAGTTTAATTTCACTTTGGGACACTCTTCTTTTCGAAGTGAGAAGGTAATCTGTTGTGATTTTGCTGTGTTTATATTTACTCTCCATTGATTCGTCCATTCTTCTATCTTGTCCAGATGCTCTTGCAGGTGTTGCGATGCTCGAGTTGAGTCCTCATCAACAGCTAAAATAGCTGTGTCATCAGCAAATGTAGCCATCATTGTGTGTTCTGTTGTTGGTAAGTCAGAAGTATATATTACATACAGAATTGGTCCTAGGATACTTCCTTGAGGGACACCTGCTGTCTGTGGTTTAAATCCAGAGAAAACGTCTTGGTATTTAATTTGAAAAAAGCGGCTGGATAGATACGTTTTAAAAAATGAATAGAATGAGTGCGGGAGTAATTGTTTGATTTTGAATAGTAGGCCTGCATGCCAGACCCTATCAAATGCTTGCTGTACGTCCAAGAAAGCAGCTGAGCAATATTTCTTTTCTTCTAGGCTTTGAGATATCTTGATTACTATTCGGTGTGTCTGATCTATAGTTGAGTGACCTTCACGAAACCCATATTGAAAGTCTGGTATTATATTATTGGTTATTGGTTTTAGTCGTTGTAAAAGTAGTTTTTCAAATACCTTGGATAAAACTGGGAGAAGACTTATTGGTCTGTATGATGCAACGTCTGTAGCAGGTTTACCAGGTTTCGCTATGGCTATCACTTGTGCATACTTCCAGAGAGTCGGATAGTGGCTCTCGCTTATAATGGCATTAAAGATGGATGTGACAAATGATAGCGCTTCCTTGGGTAATTCTTGTAATATTGTACCAGTTATGAGATCATGTCCTGGGCTTTTAGTAGGATTTATGTGCTTTTTAATGGTTTCTTCTATTTCGCATAAATTGAACGCCTTGATGGGTGCCGACTGTTGGAGAGGAGCCTGTAAACTTTCTATTACCTCATTTTCCGTAATACTTCGTTTTGCTATTGGTTGGAATACTGTGGAAAAGTGTATTGCAAGACATTCGGCCTTTTCTTCAGGACTTCGTGCCCAAGAGCCATATTGTCTTCTAATAGGCGAGATGTGTTGTGGCTGATTGGTTTTTTTTGTTGCTTTCCATAGTGAGTAATTGGTTATAGCTGTTGGTGTCAAGGAGTTTACATAATTGGAAAATTTGATGTTTTGGTACTCCTTTAGTTCTCTTTTTAGTTGTTGAGCTGATGCGTTAAATTTCTTTTTGTCTTCAGGCTGATATAATAGAGATGATAAACAACAAATTCTTTGATGGTTTAGAGCGTCCACTCAGATGACATGTCGGCTAGAATATTTTGAATCTTGATGAACAAGATTGCAAATCCCGTTTTAGGTTAAGGAAGCCGACGGTTGGCAAAGCTATGTCTGATAGAACAGAAAATATAGATTTGTGAATACAGACTTATATTTCTGTAATATCCTGGTAAAGTAATGGTCCTGTTTTATTCATTTTATGTCAAAATCATAAAATGTATACTTTGTTTTGTTAGCAATTCTGAGGTATCACCAATGAATCGACTTCTCACTCTGCGTTAATTTGAAACAGGATCATTTTTTATCGTAATTAGTCTGCATTGAGGTGAGCAATGTACTGTTTCAAGTGAGTTCGTGAAATTTCCAAGGAATATAGAAATCACCCAAGAAGATTTTTATGAAATTGCCAGATTTTGTAGTTCTCGCAGCAATAGATTGCACACATGTTCCCATACAATCACCTGGTAATATGTAACGTACATTTTGTCAATGTTTAAGTGAAGTGACATCTCAAAAATATCATTCGTAGGAGAATGGCTTTATGCTGAGTGGAGCCGATTTTATAGTGTTCTACTCTACATGGTGACTGTCTTGTGAACTATCTTTATGAAATGTTTCTTAATAAATTAAACACAAGTATCCTTTTCTTTTTTTGAACAATGAACTAATTTTTTTCTTGAAAAGAAAACTTTATTGTCCAATACCGATTCGATGTGTCAATTACACTCGTGAACATGGTAGATACGTCTAATTGCTATGATCTGTCTGAGAATAAAAAAAAAGTTAACAAATTTTGATGATAGTGAATTAAATAAAAGAATCAAAAATAAAAGTTACATATAAACAAATAAAATTGATTAAAAATCAAGTGTATATGAAAAAAATAGATGGAAGAAATCTACATGGTGACTGTCTTGTGAACTACCAACTGTCTTGTGACTTACCAAAATATGTTAAATTAAGCAGATATTTTTACAAAAAAATATAACTATAAACAATTCTATAAAAAGAAAAAATCCAATCACAAGAACATCCATCAGATCACGAGAACATACCTGTACATCCTCACTTTAAGGAGAGAGACAAGGATATGTATGGAAAGAGGGAGAGAGAGAGAGAGAGCAGACCAGCATAAAAATGACATTTTGAATAGACAACCATGAAAGCAAGTAAAAAGAATAATCAGGATGGGAGGAAAAGGTGTAAACGTAAGTACACCAATACATTTATAAACATCACCTCCACTTCGTGATATTTGTACACCTATTTAGCGATATACCACATTGTAGAAAACAGCCCTAAATTTAGTCATCACTGGCATTCCCTGACATAGTCTGAATAAAGCTTAGGTACCTTACTGTATTCAACCGAATATCAGAACAAATTGATCATGTTTTTTGAGTGAGGCAAGACCCACTTCTAGTTGTGTCCCTGATCGGGATCGGAGTTGGAATGGCAGAGCTAGCGTCTTTCAGCTGCCTCGTCGGCTTCGCGGGTCATGTGGCTCTCCCCGCTTCATTTCCCGCGACTGGCAGGCGCGTGTCGCGCGGTTTCTTCCGCCCAATCGCGGCGTCGTTGACGGACACCAGTCTTGCCGAATTCTGCGAAACTCGAACGTCATCAAAGTTCAGAGAAAAGAATGCAACGGCGATCGTGTTTTCCCATGAATCACCGGATGCGGCCAGGCGTGGGTTGGGCCGAGTCAATAGGGCTGGATGCCCCGAAAGCGCTTGCAGATAGAAGAAAACACCACGTTTCCTGCTTCAAGCTAACTGCATTCTATGAAACCAGTGCACGTTAATAATTGGCTTGGCCAGCAACGTTTGTTAGATCTCACTTTACTTTAATCACCACAAAACAAATTAAGTTTTTTCTTATGCTCTATTAACTTTCTCAGTGCAGAATGCTTACATGTGAACACAATTACTAATTATATCGCATAACTATTTACAACGAATTTCCTTTAAGCATACATAAATGAAATGTACTACACGGATTACAGGGCTTCCTTTTGTGGTTTGCATTCGTGACTTGGACCGCGACGAAATCTACGTGATTATGCAAATTACTTGAGTTCAATCTTTCTGCGGCGCTGGCGTGCTCGCAGTGCAGCCTGCCCTAGGTTCCCGTTACAAGTTCGGTTTACCTTTGCCGTTACGCTCCCAGCAGCGGATTGTGCCGACCTCTGTTCTCCCGTCGTCGCTGCGCCTGACCTGAACCCAAATTCCGGCCGCACGAACGCTCCTTCGCAATCCAGGCGTCCGCGATGGGACGTCCATCAGCGTACCCGGATTTTTAATTAAATATTCTTAAAAACTACATAAAATGTTTTAATCAAAATCATAGTAAATAAGCCGAAATTTCTGACCAAATCATTTAGTTAAGTTTGAATAAACTACTGAGATTCCTCAGGGTATACTGGGTGCTGAAACTCGTTAGCTGGTTCATCTTTATCACAGGGAAATTCATCACTTGACATTATCCAGATTAACAGTTGCAATAGTCCCTGGTGGTCCAGGAACAGGCAGGCCTGGACTATGGATTATTTGACCGAATTGCGAATGGTAGGTTAGGGCACTGAATTACTTTTTGTTTTTAGAGTTGGAACCAATAACAATGCAAGGAAAGTAGCAATCATCTGAAGGTCTCTTTGGTTCCCTCCATACCTTCGGAATGGCAAATCTGAAGCATCTTTCCCTTTTTTTAAATCATTTTGTAAGGTCTGATAAACAAATGTAATATATCTTATGTGTCGCCCAATATTCGTTCTGATCACAATGTCACGAAATATGAAAACAATTCTAAGTCTGCAATGTTCCTGTTGGCGTTGGCATGGAAAGCAGCGGACTGTATTGGCGGATGCCCTGTTGTGACTACCAATTTCAGCAAAATTCCTGCAATGAAATACAATTGCAGAGTGAGCTATCATTCGGGTGGTTCAGTGGACGTAATTTGAAAAAGGACTTGATTGAATTTAAATAAACATTACATAAATAGATTGATTTAACCCTTGGATACACGACCTATTTTAACACTTTTCCATAAACCGAGTCCAAAAGACACACACACACACACACACACACACACATATATATATATATATATATATATATATATATATATATATGTGTGTGTGTGTGTGTGTGTGTGTGTGTTGAATATGTGGTATTTTTGAAATAAGTATTTTTTCTACGTATTTCAATGAACATAGATATTTATTTTGTCAAATACTATGACTTTTAGAATTAAATCACAAACATTTCTAAAAACAAAAAATTCAGTACTCACAAATCAAAATGCTGTGTCCCTTACACACATGCTTGCTGCATTTGCAACAGGGTGTCATAACTTTTATCTTTAGATGATGGCCATATACATTTTTTTCATTGTTCTACGTTGCTCTATTTGATCAGAATTTCGATTTTCTGCCTCACCCAAAAACTTTTCTATGCTCATTCTTACTCTCCTTTCTAGGGATGCTTGTTTTAATCTTTTCATCACATAAAGCTTTATCATTTCCATTGATAATTTTAGGAAATGGGCGCCATGTAAGACTTTTTGATGCAAATTTGGATGTTGCTATTGGTGAAGTATAAAAAGGCATTCAAAACAGCGATATCCATTATATTACCCCAAAGGGACATCGGCCATCTTTTTGTTTGACGCTTGCATCTGTAATTCTTTACTGGTCGATGATATCTACATCTCGTTTAGCTTTAATATAAAATAGTACAATTTCTGGTTTCTTCTTTATTGTACTCTCTTCAATTATTTTATGAAGCATTGTACTTAGAAGTGCAGTACTTTTTCTTTTGGTACATAGCTAACTAATGTCATGTCATTTTGAAAACCAAATGTGGATGAGTGTTTCATTGCCATCACTAAACGTTTTACGCGTTAACTCACAAAACACTTGTCTTTTGCCGGTAATTCGCCAAATCGCCGGGATGACGGGCAGTAAATATGTAACAACATGAAATATGAGATTACTATTAGTGAAAATCACAGTGAATCCTGGCACTCGATATAAACTAACATGAAAGCTCACCATTTTGAACATGCAAAATTAAAGAAAAAAATGTTCAGCAGACCGTGCAAACGCACGCTCAGCACGGCAGGTGCAGTAAGAGGTTTTGAACCGAATGTGAACAATACATGAGACCGTTGTGATATAGTAGGAGACGGGGTGGAGATGCTTCAAAATATTTTTAAGTGGAACCTAATACAAATGGACAAATTATTCATGGGTTACCGAAACGTATTAGAAGGATTTTTGATATATTTAAATGACAACTTAATAAAAATACAGGAAAATGTTACTGGTAACCAGTCATACAAAAGTGATTTACCTGATAAGTTCCATAAAACTGTGATAAAGACGCGTGAAAGTATTTGACTCCACGTGTCTATTAAGATTGTTTTTTCCTGTCTTCTTAATGGTGGGCGATACGGCCTTTTTAATGTTAATTTTGGAATCAGATCACTTCAAACAAGAAGTAGGTGAACACGCACAGAGTTGTTTGGCCGTTGGCTTATGCAATTGTACACACTCAGCTGACATTCAGGTGCGCTGCTTAAAGTTGTCTTCCAAAAATCTGATGATACCCTTGATAATACGTGTTTCTTGTTACTCGTGGTTTGACTTTGACATGAACACTAAGGCAAACAGCAACACACATCTCCCCATTCAACTTGTACACATTGACATCAATCTTGATGCCATGGCCAACCATCTTGCCTAACACGAATTTGGAGAGCCCCATACTGCTCATGCACAATAGTTGTCCGAAATTCTGTTTCATGTGCTTGTAATTTGTCTCCTGAAGAATGCTTGAATTGTCACTGCATTATAATGAAATGATACATCATCCACCTGGAAATCGAGTAATCTAATAATGCAGTTAAAGCGCAGAGGGCACCTTTAATAATTGTTGCCCATTCAGGACCGCTGTTACACGTCCTGGCAAGCAAATCCTATTTTCTTATGTTACCTTGACTGATTAACAGGACGTCATTAGCCATTCACGTTTGAGCAAAATTCATGCACAAAACTAGGATTGTAGTGATTTAGTTATTATACAATAAGGCATGATGTTATGGCCCAGAAGCATGGTTTGAGTTCCCAAGCTCTGCAAAAAAGCAAGAAAGTCTTCAGCAACATCTTCAGAGTGGCGTCTCAAGTGTTTGAAAATGCCGGTACCATTGTCCACACAGAGTCTTGTGACAGCGGTAGTCTGAGGATCAATGCCTTGGGAGAATGTACGTGTAAAATATTTCGTCCCCACATTTCGCAGGTATTTGAATTATTTCTGCTTTGAATTCATAGCCAGTGTTCTCTGTGTCTACCGCAACTAACCTGTCTACTTGTAAAATGCTTTGTTGTCATGAACCCAATCTGTGTTTATTGTAATTGCTCTCTCTATCGTGGATGCCATATCGAATACATACATTCCCTTCCTTCCTTCCATTGTAGCCTCGCCGTCTTGCATGATTTCTGGGCTTTCAGAAATTAGCGTCTTCAGAAAGGAATTTTCGCTCATTCTGAACATGCCTTCTCATTTTCATCTTCATTCATTTTATGTATTTTTATTTGCAATTTGTTACATCCGAACAATAGGCAAATCTTTTGACAGAGTTGGCATGTGAAGGAACTGTGAATTCAGTCTTTCATGAATTCATTTTCAGTAATGAAATAAAACCACAAATATAACAACACAAATATGATCAAGACAGGAAAAACAATAGTATATTGTAGCGATACCGATTTCCTCATACAAAATTTCATAAGGCTGAGGGCAGTTGGGAGAATAAACATACGGCGTTGCACGTGCAACCTCGCTTATCGGACAGCCATTTGCGCCCCCGGCCCATTAAGAAAGTCGTTATAAGGGTCAGTCGTCGAAAGATTCACTGAGGCACGTGTTCGCATGACCAGTTGCGAAATTTCTAGAACGCCCGCTTACATCCAGGGAATCCCAGAGCGATAAATTCTTTCACGGACAACGCCTGCCTTGTGCAAGCATGGCCGGTGTTCTAGAAGGAATAAGAAAATTCTGTACGCTCACAGTGACGCAAAGAGTTGAAACTTCCTTTACTACTCCCGTCACGACTGGTTGAAATAGCGTAATGCGCCATTTTCTTTGGCCAATAGCGACGCGACTATCATAAGGAGCTTGAGCACACGAGAAAACGAGTGGGGGGTAAAAGTTGACCTAATACGATTCGACTTATAAAATTGGCATTCAAGGCAGGGCAGTCGGGAGAGAAACTTCTCTGGAGGGGGAGCTATTCACCGACCAGAGGCAAGTGCGCCTCTGATGGACTTAGAAAAAACTTCGGTGTGGGCTATTGTTAAAGGGCTGAGTAGAGTGGGCAGAGAAAATTCTCTGAAGCGGGAATCAGTCGCAAAGAGAGGCGAATGTGTCTCGGCAGGATTTCTAGACTTTCCAAAGTTGTAATTGTGAATCATCACGAGTATCGGAAGAATCCGTGATTGGTTACTACGCTCTTGAAATTGAGAGTGACTCCTGGCCGACCCCGTGTTCAACCAGACAACGCTACCAGACGTCGTCAACGCAGCCACGCGCCGCCGCCCCTTTGGTGACGTCACGACCCGACCGCCAGCTGTTGGCCCGGGAGGCCATCGACCTCCGCTGATTTTTTCTGAAGGACGACAGCCGCTCCCCTCGAGAGTGCCGCGCCCTCCCCGGGGGCGCAGAGACCTTTCTTCCAGGCAGTATTATTCAATGGGCATTCGCCCTTGTGTAAAGTTCTGTAATGCGGTGCCGCGCTATGGCACAGAGATTTGTAACTTTTGTATTTTGTCATTGTAACGTTAGTCATATTTCTTCCTAATTTTTAAGCTTTCTTCTGAATACTAACTTTTCATCTTCTTTTCTTTCCACCTAATTTTCACATTTCTTTATTCAATTTGTTAATGTAACTTCCCTGGGGCATTAGATTTGATTGCCCAGGAATAAAAGTAATTTTTACCAGTGACCAAAGTGTTTCTTTCGTACTGCCATTGTGTCTGTTTCACGATTCCTTCCATCACCGACTGAGCTATTTCCGGGCCACTTACCGGGCGTTCTCTCTCGAGACGACCGGGGGTGTTACAATTGGCTTTCCCACCGTGGGGCTCGACGGCATAATAATTAAGGTTTTCCACGCCCAATTTTAAAGTTAAATTTGACTAAATTTTTGTTATAAATGGATGGAAGGACATTGTTACGAAAGAAACAATTTGTGGACTGGTAACGATTTGCTTTATTATTGTATTTTGTTTGTGAGTGTTGTTGTGTTGTGCTTCGTGTGTTGTGACTACCGAGTGCGCGACTCACGCGAAATATCCAAAATGCTGGACGAATCGGGTATCGATGTGGCAGGAGATGGGAGTTCAGGGGAACAATCACCGCCCGAGATCACTCTCAGTGACCTCATGCGAATCCTCACGAAACAAATGTCTGAAAGTAACGAAAAACTCAAGGAAACTCTTACGGAACAGATTGCAGAGGTTAAGGAAACTCTCACGGAAACCTTCACGAAACAAATGTCAGAAAAACATTCTGAAAGTATGGAAATCCTCTCGAAACATTCGCAAAGATTTGACCGACTGGACAGCTGCTTAGCTGACCACGCCGCAAAATTCGAAAGATTGGAGGCAAAATTTAATTGCGAGATTGGAACATTGCAAAACCATCTCGAGGGTAGATGCGGGGAAATCGAAAATAGTGTAGTAAACCTGGGTAAAGAACTAGAAGGTTCGAGGGCTGAAGTAAAATCGCGCCTAGGGAATATTCAGGCAGAAATTAGCCAGAAGCTCCAGGCATGTGACAGCAAGGTAGAAGCATGCTGCGAAGCAGTTACGGGAAAGATTGTCGAGGTTAGAACAGAAATAAATGGTAAAGTTACTAGAATCGAATCCAAACTTGACTCGGAAGTCAACCAAATTCATGATAAATTTGAAAAATTAGGCGCTATTGACGGGGAAAATATCAGGGAGAGGGAAGAAAAACTAAAGAGGGAAATTGACCAAAATGTAAAACGATTAGTGAAAGAGGGAATAGAGAAGGAGAAGGGAAATAATCCGACGGTAAATTCACTAGGCGGGTCTAGTCTTAGATTCTCGTGGGCTCCTCCGCAGAATCTGTATTTCTGGGGTAAACAGGACGAAATTCCAAAGGTTTTCCTTGACCGAACAGAAAATTACATGGACTTAACGAAGGCGGTACCACCTGATTTGAAACCCAAATTTATGCAAGAACTGTTACGCGGAAATGCAGCACATTGGCTTACTGCACTTTCACCATTTCCGCAAACGTACGAGGAATTCCGTACAAAATTTCTTGCGCGTTTTTGGAACGAACAGCGGCGATACGAGGCAGAGAGAAAAATTTTAGAAACAAGGTGGGATAAAAGATCTAATCAGTCTTACCTCGATTACGCCATGGAAAAAATTTCCGCTGTCAAATTATGTGACCCTTCTATTAATGAAAAGAAAATTATCTGGCTCCTAACTGCGCATTTTCCTACTTATGTGCAAAATTTAATTAGCAGTGTAGGATGTGAAGATCTTGACCGCTTCCAAGAGCTGCTCGCTCAATTTGACAGGACACGGGTAATTCATTACGAGGAAAATTATGACCGAAATCAAGGGAATGGCCAGAACCGGCAACCATGGCGTCGGGATGACCGAAATCGTGGGAACGACGCTAATGAACGGCGCCCGCCCCCGCGTGTAAATGAGAATCGGAACGGGAACGCAAGTGACGGAAACGACCAACGCGACTCCGCTAGGTCGGGGCCGTTAAACTAACACCGTTCGGACCTTCAGGGTATCGGGGTTCCGAACGAATTGTGTCAGAGGTACCATTCATTAATGTAGTATCCATCAATTATGCATTTTATGACCTGAACGACGACGCGAACGCGCCCGTCATAGAACGTGCACGAAAATGTCCAGTAGTCGAGTTCCTTATAGGAAATTTCAATGTGTACGCTTTAGTCGATACCGGTAGCGAGGTTAGCGCGATTTCCAAGAAATTGTTTTCAAAATTGCTCAGTGAACAAATTCCAGTACCAACTTTGCCGACGGGTAAATGTTTCGTCGTAGGAATAGGGAAAAAGAAAAGCAAGCCCATTTCTATGCAAGCCCTAATATCAATCAACTTTGGGGGAGTTTCATTCGATGTGCCGTGCTTAATTATTGAAGATTTAAGCTACGATGTAATTCTTGGGGTAGATTTTTTGAGGGAAAATAACGGGATAGTGGATTTTTCTAGAAATATTGTGAGTTTCGGTGAGGGTAGGGAAATTAATATTAAGGATGACGAGGACAGGATAGACATTGGCATTTCATGCGGGTCCTGGGAATTGGGAGATGATGTGCGTGAGATTATTAACGGTTACTCACTAGAAAATGAATTACTAACCGACTACGAGCGCCATCAGCTGAATGAATTGCTGTTTAAATTTAGAAATGTCTTTGATCGTCCTACGCATCCTATTAAAGACTTTAACTTTCGGATTCGTGTCACCGACGACTCACCTTTTAAAGTAAAGAATTATCCCATTCCGCAGTCTATGAGGGGGGAAGTCGATGAAACAATTAAGAATATGATTGAGGAGGGCATTATCGAAAGAGCTGTGACGGCTTATTTAAACCCGATTGTGATAGTTAAGAAAAAAGACGGCAAAGTGAGGATTTGTTTAGATGCACGACGAATTAATGAAGTCACGATCCCAGAAAATGAGGCACCTCAAAACCTCGACGAAATTTTGTGGAAATTTAACAAAACTAAGATTTTTTCGGCCTTAGATTTTTCTAGTTCCTACTGGCAGATCGCGATTCATCCAGATGACAGAAAATTCACGGGATTTATGTATAACGGCCTGACTTACATTTGGAAAAGAATGCCTTTTGGTCTGAGGAATAGTGGTGCGGCATTTATCCGTTGCCTCGACAAAAAATTAGGAGACAAAATTAAGCAGTTCGTCACGCCGTACATCGACGACATCGTGATTTCCTCACAAAACTTCCAGGAGCACCTTTGTCACCTGGAACAATTACTGGAATGCCTGTCCGAAAATATGAAATTAAATTTGAACAAATCGCAGTTTTGTACTTCGGAAATTTCCTTTTTAGGATACCGTGTCAACACGGATGGCGTGAAAATTGATCCAGAAAAGGTTAAGGCTATTGATCAAATATCACGACCACGAAATACAAAACAATTGAAGGGATTTTTAGGTATGTGCGTGTATCAGTCGAGATTTATCCCAGGTTATGCGATTCTCACCGCACCGTTAATAAATTTGTTAAGGAAAGGGACTAAGTGGCACTGGACTGACGAACACGAACAGGCGTTCAACAAGATTAAAGCGGCATTTCGTAATGCGATTATGGTGAACCACCCGGATTTTTCGAAACCATTTTACCTCCAAACTGATAGCTCAAATGTTGGGATCGGGTGTGTACTCACGCAAATCGGCGAACTTGACACAGAATATAAAATTGTCGCGGTCGCTAGTCGTGTGCTCAGGTCTAATGAACTTAAATTTTCTGTTACTGAAAAGGAGGCACTTTCCATAATTTGGGCTCTCCAAAAGATGCTGGGATATTTGGCTGGAAGAAAATTTTACATCGTAACGGACCATAAAGCCCTGATTTTTTTGAAACGCTGCCACTGCACTAACGCCAGGTTACTGCGGTGGGTGCTTTGGCTGCAGCAGTTTAACTTTGACATCAGGCATTGTCCTGGAATAAATAATCCTATTGCGGATTTTCTTAGCAGGCTGCCCTACACTTCCAATCACCAAATTCAAAATGATACAGTGTATCACATGAATGTGATTAATCTAAATGTGACCCCTATTCCGGAAATGCGGCCCGGAAACCTCCAGAAATTACAGGAGCAGGATGCCATTATTGGCAAAGCTAAATTATTTCTTCAAAATTCTTTAGATCAGTCTGATCCACTCTTCGAAAAATTGAATCAGAATCCCGGGTTAGTGAAACTCTCGAGTAACCTCGTGATGTTTCGAACAAAGGAACAACCCTGTGAATATCGGATCTGGATCCCGAACGATATCACAGACAAACTAATTATTCATGTGCACCAAAAGCACGGGCATTTTGGCGGGAACAAAATTCTTAAAATCTTAATGACATTTGCATACTGGAAAGGAATGGCAAGGCATGTCAGAGCTACAGTTTCTAAGTGTGTGGCATGTCAGCTAACAAAATTCCCCAACAGGCATTATGAAGGACCAATGCATCACATAATTCCTTCAGCCCCAAATGAACTCGCCTGCCTTGATTTATACGGACCGTTACCTACGGCGAGGTATGGCTACAAGCACGTTTTGGTCATAAGTCATTCCTTTTCTAAATTCACACAAATTTATCCGATCACTAGGCCCACTGCGCAAAATTGTTTAAAACGCCTTACCAGGGAATTCTTTCGAACTGCCGGAACGTATAAGAAAATTCTCAGTGATCATGCCTCTCAATTCACTGGAGCACTCTGGAGACAGACACTAGAGAATGAAGGGGTCTCTGCCATTTTCTCTTCTATTAGGCACCCACAATCCAATCCAAGTGAGCGGATTATGAGGGAAATTTCCCGCTTGTTCCGTGTCTACGTGACACAGAACCATAAAGAATGGCCCCTACTAATAAAAAATATAAATGAGTGGATCAATACTGTTGAACATGACTCCATCGGCATGTCACCTTACGAGGCGCATTTTGGAAGGAAACCGGAGCATGCTTTTCCCTTGCTAGCTCGGTTATCAGGACAGCAAGTTCCAAATTATGAAAATCGGTGTAGGATCATTCTGGATAATCTCACCAAGAATGCCAGAAGGAGGGACGGCATGGTTAAAAATCCTTACCGGTTCAAAGTAGGCGACAAGGTACTCGTCAGGACCCCCCGGGTAAGCGACCAGCCCGTGGGCTTATTTCATAAATGTTTCCCTCTTTTCAGTGGTCCATTTACGATTGAAGCCATCCCGCATCCAAATGTCTGCCTTCTTAAAGATGTGAACGGCTTGCCAGCCGGAAAATTTAACTTTTATAATTTGCGGCCTTTCAAAGAGTGAATTCCTGACTACTAGAAACCGTCGAACTCTGCACACAATTCCGTCATCCACCCCGAGCTCACCGAACATCTCTCAATTTTTTTGTTTTTTTTAGATTTAATTAGAAATAGCATTTCATTCTTAATTCCCGATGTTAGATTAGATTTTATTAAGATTACGGGTGATAGTATTCATTTCTGGTATCGCTATTTTTTTTAATTTTTACTTAAACAAAAAAAAATTCTCGCTTTTCGAAATTTAATTTCTCGAACTCCAATTTTTTTTTATTCGGAGGGGAAGGCTAATGTAGCGATACCGATTTCCTCATACAAAATTTCATAAGGCTGAGGGCAGTTGGGAGAATAAACATACGGCGTTGCACGTGCAACCTCGCTTATCGGACAGCCATTTGCGCCCCCGGCCCATTAAGAAAGTCGTTATAAGGGTCAGTCGTCGAAAGATTCACTGAGAGGCACGTGTTCGCATGACCAGTTGCGAAATTTCTAGAACGCCCGCTTACATCCAGGGAATCCCAGAGCGATAAATTCTTTCACGGACAACGCCTGCCTTGTGCAAGCATGGCCGGTGTTCTAGAAGGAATAAGAAAATTCTGTACGCTCACAGTGACGCAAGGAGTTGAAACTTCCTTTACTACTCCCGTCACGACTGGTTGAAATAGCGTAATGCGCCATTTCCTTTGGCCAATAGCGACGCGACTATCATAAGGAGCTTGAGCACACGAGAAAACGAGTGGGGGGTAAAAGTTGACCTAATACGATTCGACTTATAAAATTGGCATTCAAGGCAGGGCAGTCGGGAGAGAAACTTCTCTGGAGGGGGAGCTATTCACCGACCAGAGGCAAGTGCGCCTCTGATGGACTTAGAAAAAACTTCGGTGTGGGCTATTGTTAAAGGGCTGAGTAGAGTGGGCAGAGAAAATTCTCTGAAGCGGGAATCAGTCGCAAAGAGAGGCGAATGTGTCTCTGCAGGATTTCTTGACTTTCCAAAGTTGTAATTGTGAATCATCACGAGTATCGGAAGAATCCGTGATTGGTTACTACGCTCTTGAAATCGAGAGTGACTCCTGGCCGACCCCGTGTTCAACCAGACAACGCTACCAGACGTCGTCAACGCAGCCACGCGCCGCCGCCCCTTTGGTGACGTCACGACCCGACCGCCAGCTGTTGGCCCGGGAGGCCATCGACCTCCGCTGATTTTTTCTGAAGGACGACAGCCGCTCCCCTCGAGAGTGCCGCGCCCTCCCCGGGCGCGCAGAGACTTTTCTTCCAGGCAGTATTATTCAATGGGCATTCGCCCTTGTGTAAAGTTCTGTAATGCGGTGCCGCGCTATGGCACAGAGATTTGTAACTTTTGTATTTTGTCATTGTAACGTTAGTCATATTTCTTCCTAATTTTTAAGCTTTCCTCTGAATACTAACTTTTCATCTTCTTTTCTTTCCACCTAATTTTCACATTTCTTTATTCAATTTGTTAATGTAACTTCCCTGGGGCATTAGATTTGATTGCCCAGGAATAAAAGTAATTTTTACCAGTGACCAAAGTGTTTCTTTCGTACTGCCATTGTGTCTGTTTCACGATTCCTTCCATCACCGACTGAGCTATTTCCGGGCCACTTACCGGGCGTTCTCTCTCGAGACGACCGGGGGGTGTTACAATATTGTAACCACTGACTCACCCGATTACCTGATTCCTTCGGCGATTCCGCTTTGCCCGACTGCTTCGTCGGCAGACTCCCTAGAGGGAGGCATGCATGCTTGCCTAAGTACTTGAGAGAAAGACTTCAGCATTTTCATAAAGCTAATTTAATCACTTTGTATTGTGTGTGGGTGAAGCCCAGTAACATGAATAAACTTATATCTAATCTTAACTTATTAACGGCCGGTATGGCCAGAGTTCATTTCAGCTCCGGTGTCTTTGCCCTCCCGGGCGGTCGTGATCCAGCTCACAGGTGCAGCGTTCGGGCATCCCAGCGCCCAACAGGTCTGGCGGCGGGCGGCTACGGCGTTGCTTGCACAAGGTCCCTTTGTGGCGGCCCCTTTCAGTCACGGCGGCGGCCCCGGATTAGGCCAGCGTTGCTTGGTGTCGACCGGCGGCTCCTCAGCGTTCTCGGCGAAGGGGGTGTGGGCGGAGTATTTCCCCACACGTCGTAAGGGGTGCGCCCAGCGTGGGGTTGTGCTGAACAAAAGTGGCGCCTTTTCCGCCTTTCCCTAGGCTCGCTAAGCGGCTCAACCCGGTTCAGCAGGAAATGGCATTTCCGGCTGCTCTTAACGGCGGAGCGGTTCTTAATTAAATAAAATAAATATATGGCTCGTGTCGTCATCCGCGATGTGCGACCGTCACATTACAATATAAATACATTTACATTTCTGGCAGTCATGAACGTAATTTTGCTTTTTACAAATAAAATAATTCCAAACTGTTATAGTTACAGTACAATTTTCTATAGTAGTACAATATATATTGCAACGTTTATCTCAGTCGGGTCACTGGTTCATTCCTATAGTGAATGGATGGAAGAGAAGGGAGGTTATGAAAATATCTATTGAATCATTTCATTAATTGGGCAAAAAGTAATTTATTCCTGACAACATTAGCTGCCAGGGAAGTTACGTCGCAAGAGAGCGACAAAGACTGCCTACCAACTACGCAATGAGCTCATGGTTCTAATAGCTAGAAAGAAACATCTTAACACTAGCATTGGGGTTTTGTCTACAATAATTCTTGCATTATTAACTAATAAAGAACTGCCTGAGTGCGGCAACGCTGAAACTTTCGCCGGAATACACAGCGAGGGAGCCCCGTGACGTAATCAGGGGAGAGAGTTCATCTCCGGTTAAATACCGGATTGTCACCGCTGGTTGTCGGCACCTCCGCAAACCGGCTGTCCTCATCTCGTGATTCACCTTCGCTCTGGCGAGGGCTAGCGGCGTGTTGCAGTGACGGCGGGGCGGTGGTCAGGTCACCGACAGCCCCCATTCAGCTCTTCTCCTCAGCTGGCGGCGTGGTGCGTCTCGGAGTCGTCATAGGCGGGCGGGCTCAGAGTCAGCTCGAGGACACACGGGCGCCGTGCGGGCATAATGCGGGCATGAATGGGTCCGAGACTGCACTATGCGGCGAACGCAGATTGACGCGTAGTCTGCGCGGGTCTTAGGTTCGGTGAAAAATCGCGCTCGGTGGCAACGTTCAGCCCTACGAGCCGAAATTATCAATGTTCCTCACTCCACCGAGTCTTAGCTAAGAGCCATGTCTTTTCTTCTACAAGCCCCGATCAGTAATGTAATGTTTCTCTCAGTCGCGATCGGTAGCAAAGTTCTGTAATGTAATGTTAAGTCGTGATCGATGGCAAAAATTTTTAATGCAATGTTTCTATAAGTCGCGATCGAGAAAAAGTCTTGTAAAGCAATCTCTAGTGTAATCTGTCGGGTAATCTTTTTCTCTACTCAGCTCCCGGCCGAGTTCGCCTCCGTTTCCCCCTCCCGAAAACGTCTCAGGACCCGTATCTTTGTCCCTTACCTCATGAGGAGTTGTCTCATAGGCCGAAACTATATGCGTCGCAATTTTGTCACCCAATCGGGACGTACTGTTCCTGGAATTTTCCAGGGCGATCTATCTCCCGGTCTCTCTCTAATTCTGGAAGCGTCTCTTGCAGCTGCCCGAACACGTGTTCAGGCGGCTTTGTTTTCGAAAACATAATTCTTCGGCGCCGTGATCGGCAGCCGGCGACGGGCGAGCTATAAACAATACCTCTGGGATTTCCGGAAGTGTTGTAGGGAGATTCCTTGATCGGGCGTGTGGCGGATGGCCGGCGGGCAGTCATTGTTTTGTTAATTGCGCGGGGGCTCCCCGAAGGGGGGAGGGAAAGGTCTTCCCTGCGGATCGGCAGCCGTCGAGAGGCGTGCGACGGGCGAGCGCCGAGCGGGCGGCTTGTAAATAGGTCTGCTGCGAACGGCACACCATTTGGCGGATGGTTGGGGCAGCTGGCGACGGGCGAGCGGCTGGCCCGTTGAAAAGGATCCTTTGTGACAAGAGCCCAGTCTTGCGACCTACTTTCTTTCCGTGGAGAAAACTATCTTAATATTAAATTAATATAATGAAATTTGGTGACGCCACAATATTTATATATTTTAATGATCGAACCGATTTAAGATGTTCAGGAGATGAAATCTGAAGTTTTGGCTATTGTCGAGTAAGTTTAATGATAGGGTGATTTTTCTAGGCGCTTATAATATTTTTGGAAACAATTCGACTTCTTGGTATATTGTCGGTGTATGTAAGTCATTGTGCAATGTTTTATTTGAAACAAATCACGGGGCATTGGCGAGCAATCTTAGTTTTCGATTAAAATCGCTGCAGTATTGCAGTATCTTGGTGTGAGTGGGCCGCAGTGCCCCAAAGCCAATGAAAGAGACGATTTTTTGCCTAGAAGCTTATAATATTGCTTGATTTTGATTTCTACAGTTTTTCTTTTCTTTTTGATGTATCCTCCAAGTAATTTTTCGATCGAGATGTAGACCAAGGTATTTTACGCAATATGCCTGTGGTATATCCTTGTTGATTTTAATTGGAGAACATCTATATGGTCTGAGTGCAAACGTCACGTGGACAAATTTGCTTTCATTAGTTTTTATACACCACTCTCTGAACCATTACTGCAGCACAGTGAGGTATTCTTGTTCAGTTATTTTTTATGTTTCGAAGGCATTTTCATGGGAGGTTAAGAACGCTGTGTCGTCAACAAACATGGCTGACATGTTGTCCTTTGAAATAGGTAGGTCGGCCGTGTATAGTAAACACATTAGTGGACCGAGAACACTTCCTTGCGGTACTCCAGCGGCGACAGGATAGAACGATGTTTCTTCCTTAAATTTTATTTGGAAACATCTTCCAGTAAGAGAGAAAAGTAGTGCAAAAACGGGTGGGGTAATACACTTTTGACATCCAAAAAGACGTCAGAACAATATACTTTCTTCTCCAGCGCTTCATTGATGACTTTCTATTCTGTGGATTTGTTCAGTAGGTTCATATTTCAACCTAAAGCCGAATTGATAGTGTGAAATGTTTTGTGGTATAATTGAAAGTATCCGGTTGATGAGAAGCTTTTCAAAGACTTTTGTCAAGATTGGTATTAAACTTGTAAGTCTATACGAGTATACTTCGGAAATAGGTTTACCCGCGGCGCAATTTCCGAAGTGTCTCGCAATAAGTATCTGCTATGATTGACCACGCGGTAAGAAATCAATTAGTAAGATGCCTTTCCAATCCCAGAACACTGTGCACATCATTTTTCGAGGTGTGAAGATTTGCTTCGGCTTAACCTTCGTTGGGGATGAAGTGTGCCTCCATTCCATTGATTACCGCTTACTTTCATGGGTGTCGTAAGAAACCCAAGTTTCATCTCCTGTGACTATCTGTGTCAGAAATTCTTCGCCGCTTTCAGCATAATGGGTCAAAAACTGAAGTGCACTACCCATCCGTTTTGTTTTGTGTTGCTCAGTAAGAATCTTTGGTACCCAACGTGAACAAAGTTTACGAAATTTCAGTTTTTCGATAACAATTAGTGATCGTGAAATTTGGGGAAATTCCATAGCGAGAGCACTAATTGTAAACCTTCGGTTTTCCTGGATCTTGTCATCAATCGCGTGAACCAGTTCTTCTGTAACCAAAGATGGACGCTCACTTCGTTCTTCATCGTGCACATCACTAAGTCCGTCATTGAACTGTCGGACCCATCTTCTCACCATTGAATCACTCATCGCATTTGGTCCGTAAACATCGCAAATTTGCCGATAAATTTCACTTGATTTCACTTTCCTCGCATTCAGAAAACGAATCACAGATCTGATTTCACAAGCGGCGGGATTTTCAATCAACACCGACATTGTAATCAAGCACAACAAAGCGTTCGTGACTGATAGCGATCTCCAAATGGCGCACATTTCTTCTCCTTGATACAGAGCGTCTACCGCGCATGTGCGGAACTGCGATCGCAGCGCTGCAGCGGAGATAAATTGAAACGGAACTTACTTTCTGAACGTGCCTCGTATATGTGTCGTTCTTCCGATGGGAATGGTTGGAAAACATTCACAAAATGTTCCGCAAATACTGTTGCTTTTCGAGGTTGGTTTTATTAGACGTTTAATGTTGTTCAGGCGGCGAAATAGTCGAAGAGGAGTTGGGAGAGCATTGTAATAGAAACTGCAACGGAACATCACCTCTTCTATCAGTAGTTTTTGTCAGACAAGAGTGTTCTGGAAAAGAGACAACACACAATTGACAAAGATTGTTACTTGGAGAAAGAATTAACGAGTATTGAAGTTGTCACAGTTACCTCTGTCCAAATGAAATTAAACCTTTTCTTACGAATTTCGTGGTTTTTGCTTCGTGTTTATACTGCATCCAGTGCCTGGCACACCCTGGATCGAACCTTGAAGACGTTCAAAACGCTTTTACTCAGCTTTCGGCATTAGCTTGTGGAGACAATGCGAGCAGGCGTCTTATCTAAAAAATCGGTGATTCCAAGTATAGCGACAAAGCCGATCAGAGATCATCAAACGCTCTGTTAAAAAAAACAAAGCGCCAAATTTGAAGTAATTGGCAATGTGCCAACAAATGTGGTTGGTGGCTTTCTATAGAGTAGTCAGTGTCTTTGGTTGATGACAGTCTTTCGACTTCGTTTCATTTGCACTCTAATGCAACGGTCATTGACTTGTACATGGTCATTTACTGAAGTATTCACCCTCCTTTTTGTCATTCCATAATTTAATTATTTTAGATGTCGTTTACATATTTGTGTACTATTTGACATTATAATTATTACATTATATACAACAGATCTTCTGAAAATATCGTGCAGTAAAGAGAGGTCGGACATGAAAATGACGACTTTGGCTGTCTTAATATCATTTACTACAAATTTTATTGGTTATGTAGAATGTTAAATGTTAAAATGACGTGTCAGATACACCCGTGTCGTGAATATTAGTTGATTTACCAGTGCATCTGATCTCGTGTATGCAACTCTTTTCTTGGAAACAATGCATTAGTTCTTCTTGCAGTTTGTTTTCGAAATCTGACAATAGAAGGCTATTTCGAATTGTGATTGTAGTTTGATTTGACAAAGTCATCACAACCCTTGTTGCAATGATTATTTATTGTCATGCTTGGCTGATTTATTAATAAGTGTTCTATTTCGGCTGAATTTGATATACACATAAGTTGAACCGAATTTACTGGTACCTCTGATAAAACAGATAATTTATCATGGTTTAATAACTCTACTCGTTGCTTGTATGTTCTATACGTGATACCAGACTTTTCCGTATCCAGAATCGTTTTTAACAATATATTATTTTGTCCTTCTGACAGATTTTCAATCCAAGGATTGTCTATTTCTTCTGTTAACATTAGTTGAAATAGTGCATCGAAGGCACATGTATTTCTGGATACGTAAAATTTGCCTTTGATCATTGCAGCCTAAAGATTTGTCAAATTTCCATTCCGTAAGACAGGAATTTTATTCAGCTTTGGGTGAATGATGAAGTCAGTTTCATGAAAATCTCTATTAATATATTTTGACTTTTTCTTTGGATTTTCACTAGATCGCCATGCAAGTCCACACCAGTCGTCTTTTTCGTTTAATGAAATAACTTAACTGACTGTTGCTTGAAGCAATGACATGCAACACATACTCGTTTTTGTGGGCACCTGTCGCTTTATTTCCATTTTTGCACACCAAACATCGAATGTTTTGACCGTGTACCTATTAACAATTTAAATGAAATATACATTAAAAATTGATGTATATATAAACATATTAATTTATTTGAATAATTTATTATACATAAAATATGAAATCTTTGCAACAATATTTTAAGAAGTTACACATACCGATTCAATTCTGAAGGCGTTCTCATCAATCACTGATTCGTCGTCTATTTCTTGTATATCGTTATGTTCTTCAAGAATGATTTCCTCAACAACTGTGTCTTTATCTGACAGTATTTTGTTCTGCATTGTAACGCTTGTAGGAAAGCTTTCACCCTGTACCTTTTAACAATTTAAACGAAACTGTCACAACAGGAACATATTGCCTGTTCACGAGTTTTCTTCCTTTAACATAAAGATAACTCACAACCACAAATGACTTTACCATCAATACACGTTCTGTTTGTTCTTTTGAGATAGTTGAAGCCTTGTTTTTCTTTTCTTTCGAAGCAGTTATTTCATTTTTTTTCACAAAGCTTCCCTTTCGCTCATATCTTGTTATACAGATATTCCTGGAGGAACGTTGTTTTCTTTTGTCGACCTCTGGGGCTGCTGGATATTGCATGTTATAGAATTTCTTTAAAGTCCATGATGTGTAACTTTCTTCCTTATCATCCTCGCGATCTGGTGATGTACTTAAAACACGTTTTGGGTCAAATGGAATTAACTCATTCGCTTGGTAGGCCTTTAATATGTTTCGACGCTGTTGAGCGGATGTTTTATTTAACGTTTGTTTAAGCAGCACAGGAAATGCATCTTTTGAAGGTGGGCCTCGTGTGTACTTTTTCCATTCGCTTAATACATTCCGTCACGCAATCTTCAGTGGCGTGAAAGAGCAAAGGTCTAGAGGTTGTAGTAAATGCGTAGTTTTTGGAGGTAATAAAACAAAATTTATATTGTGGCACTCGCACTATTCCAATACAAACAGTAACAAGTGACTTGACAGATTGTACCCGAGCATTATTTTTTGACCTTCTTTATGTTTCAGATAGAGTAATGCAATTGTCAGAAACCAGTCTTCAAAAATTGGTAGGTCTAACCATCCACTACTATTGCAATTATACTGCGTGCCTGTAGGGTCACCTTCCTGCCAAGTATCCCAGACCCGTTCTGCTGTGTATAAAACATAAGGGGATAAAAGAGTTCCGTCACCTGCTGCAGCCATCATTATTGACAAACTAGTCTTCGAATGTCACTGATTCGTCTTCTACTTCTTGTACATCATTATGCTCTTCAGATGTATCATCTTTTCTTCCTCAATTACTGTGACTATCTGACTGGATTTTGTTCTGCGTTGTAACGATTTAATTTTTCCCATCAGTGTATTTGACATGAGTAGTAATAAAATCGATTTGAAGATTCGATTTTTGGCGTAATAAACTATTTTTTAGATCGTTAAAATCGTGTTCAACTGAGGCACTTGATCGAGGTACTCAGCCATACCCAAACTTTTCTCTTACGACGCATTTCCACAGATGTTTATTCAGATGAACAATCAAATCTCCTCCCAATTCTTCAGCGGAACGCTTCACATCTTCGTCAATCATTTTGCCCCTTCGTAACAAGAAGTTTGATGGTGCTGGTCATCGTTGCACATTAGGACATTATCATAATGTTCAGAAATATAATATATTGTATTAAGAGAATAAAATGGAAAATTAAAATATTTTCCGTACAATTTGTTAATTTGAAAATAATGCTTAAATTAAGAGAATAAATTTAAATTCTTTAAGAATTAAATTTATTAGTAGCTACAGAAATGTGTAAACATTCACATGTATTCCAATTTATAAATTAATAAAAATACGTTTAAAATATTTTTTACCTTTTGTTAAATATGTACATTTTGAATTATATTTTAGATACAGTATATTATCTAAATCATCATTACATAATTTAAAATACCTGGTTCTGTGTGAGAAAATGTTTCACTTTCTTCAAGAATTCACTTTTCACTTTCTTCATCCATTTGCGAATTTCTGGTGTTGAATGAATTACCAATAATAAGTGTTTCAATCCATTCTTAGCTTTTGTGCTGCCCGTCTCTTCTTCATTAGACTTTCGTCCTTGATAAACACCTCGACACACAAGTAAAATCAGTTTGAGCACTTTCCCCGCTTCGTCAAAATTTGTGCTGAAGATTAGTTTTCCAATTGCAGCAATTTACTTTTTTACTTGCTTATGAGCAGTTTTAAGAAAAACACAGTACATCTTAACAGTATGCGCTATATCAATGCGAATGTTTGTCTCTGGCAAAGTACCGTTCTTACAGAGATCTGAATAATCAGATACCGATCTGCAAGATGTAAACGCATTAGTTACTGCATTGAGCAAAGCTTTCGATTAATCCGTGACTCCTTCCCCAGGTGGAGGAGCTCCATTGATTCCCCTGGTGCCTCACTCACTGGAGGCTGTAACACTTTTATTTTCTTAGCACTACACATTTTTTTAAAGGGTATCCCTGGTTAAAATAGGTGAAATGCCCTTGTCCCTGAAAGTCCAATTTTTTTATTGAACATCATTTTGAATAGTAAAAAAATAAGGTATGTAAGGTCGAAATTCGCCATTCCCTCTCCCCGTCAATAATTCAGTAAAAAAACCTTTTTTTCACGTTTTATTTTTTCTCTCTATTTTCTACAAACGAATTTCACTGAAAAAAATCACGGTTATAGAAGACATCTAGGGCTATTTTTGTGAATTTTTTGAGCATCTGGAACCAGTTTTAAAGTCCCTAAAAAAATTCCCAAAATAAACAATTTTTTTTATTATTTCAGGAGCAGGTACAAAACATTTTTTAATTGTTTTTCATTCACTGAAACGTATTCTGTAATCACAATTTTTTTCAGATTTTTTGGAGTGGTGCGCCAGGTCGAAAAAATTAATTTTATTTTTTCACTATTTTTCCCAATTTTTTAACATTTTGGACAACTTTTAAACAATTTGTAAGTCAAATAATTTTTTTGCTCTTATAGAAAATATAAATATATATGGGGAATTAACAATAATATTACTTTAGTTATTATTTTTCACATGATTAATATTTTTGTATTTATTTAAAATATTTTAGTCTCTAAAACTGTTTTTTTTAATATTTTTAGTTTTTTTGTAGAGCGTGTTTTCTGTTTAACATTCCTGATGTATATCTTACTTTTTATAGTTTAGTTTTCCCATAATAACATAAAATATTCTAGAATATTGTATGTAATTTAAAAGAAATGCAATATAAGTATGCTTTCAATTCCAGTATTTATATATTTAGTAAAGTTCATTATACATGTTATACATTATACATTTCATATAATTACTTTTATTTCAAGATAACATTAAAGTTATTAGTAATAAGAAATTGTTTATTATCCGTAAAATAAAAAATGCAACGCGTATAGTATTCATTTAATCCTCATCACTATCTTCGTCAATCACGGGACAAACATTGTTAATATCGAAGACATTTGTAAGAACTTCAGACGCGCGAATAATTTTCGATAAATATCTACCATAAGATAAGTGATATACAAGGGCAGCTACATGTGAACAACATCCGATAGTTCGAAGTCCATTTGCACAACTACAACAGTACCCTTTAATTGCATCTAATCCAACGTCATCTACATCGTAATGAATGTAACACTTATATATTTTACTCTTAATGTGTCTAGACTTTACTTCAAATCTTACAATTCCAGGTTCTTCTTTCAAGAAAGCTAAAGAAAGTGAATTATTGTCATCAAGCATTTCTCCTAAATACGAAATAGCTTGAGAAAGTTGATATGAACCTGTAAAAAAGAGTTCCAAATCGTCAAGTGTCATTTCTGGAAAATCTATTAGGTCCTTCGAAGAAACTTCTTGAAAGGGAACAGTTTTTCGGTTGTAGTTCTCATTCTCAACTTTTTCAGCTAATTCGTTAACAACTTCTTTGCAAGACTTCATACGCTCAATTATTATTCCGACCTTTCCAACATCAGAATTAAGACGTTTACAAGTTAAATTATAAAGTAAACATGCAACTTTACAGTATACTGCAGCATCGGTTAACATTTTATTGCGAAACTGATGTAACAATTTATATTTCTGAGCTATTATACCATGCACAGCCTCAACAACCCATCGAATTTTTGTAACAAAACGAGATTCGTTAGACTCTTCAGTTGTTAATTGATTTCTTTTTCCCTTCAACGCAGGCATAAGAACTTTGAAACCTTTCTCCTTTAAAATGTTTACCACATCACGAAATCCGCGATCTAAAACGAAAACGTCACCTTTTTCTAATATAGAACTTATACCGTTTTCATCTTTCAGTATATGTTCTAAGATTTTTGCATCATTTAGATTTCCTTCAAAAGGTCCGACAACATCTATAACATAACCATTTGTTGTGCAAATTGTAAAAGGTTTACATAAGGAAGTCTTTTTTTGGCCAGAATAGGATTTCCGTTGATAAATTGTAATATCAGCGGCATGTAATGTCAGCAAGCCCCACGTTGGGCAAGCCGAATGTAATATCAGCTGGGGAGGGCGCCAGGTTCAGCTCCTGAAATGTGGCTGGATGGAAGTGTTGGGAGGTCATGAATTATCACACTGAGTCATTTTATAACAAATAGTGGTTTATTCCTGGCACCATGAGCTGCCAGGGAAGTTACAGGTCGCAAAGGGCGACGCAAGTTTCTTATTATCTCTATTCTGTGAGCTCATTTCCCTAATTACTAATAGGCTAATTCCCTTAAGGCTAACATATCAGGCTTAATCTCTAATGACACATGCAATCCACCATCTATGATCTGCAGGGCCTGAGCGCGGCCACTATTAATTTCTCGCCGTAAAATTGTCCTGCGAGGCAGCTTCACCTCGTAGCTTTCACCGCGGGCTGTGTTGAATCCCAGGCTGGTCACGCGGCGCCCTCGGATGTAGGGGCGGCGGGCAGTCCCAGGTCGCCGACCTCTCGTGGCGCGTCCCTTCTCAGCTGGTAGCGGGCAGTCTCAGGTCGCCGACTCGAGCAGGCTCAGTCGGTCGAGGGGCCACGGGCGCTGACGTAATGCGATGTGGGCTATCAATAGGCCCGGCGTAAAAGGCGGCGGAGGCCGACGGGCCTATGCGGAAATAGCGCGGGATCCTGTGATCTCCTGCCCGAGTTTCCTCCGCGACAAGTCCACTAGTCGCGTTCAAATAAAATAAACTTTACTCTGGGAAAATCTTTCCCAAGTCGCGTTCCGATCCTCATTCCTCTACTCCGGGATGTCTTTCCCTACTCGCGTCCCGATCGTGATTAACTTTCCTCTATGCATCTCGTGTTAAAGAAAACTCCCTTCCCCCTTCCCAAAATGTTCCTAACTCTGTAAGTTTACCCCTTCCCTCATAGCGAAGCTTCCCATTGGCTGAGGGTAACTGCGTTTCAGCATTCTAATTTACCAATCATGTTGCAGTTTTCTTGTAATTTTCCAAAGATCGCTCTCTTTCTAACTCCGGCTTCTCTCCTCTCTCTCGCTTCCTTTGTCAAAGGTTCCAGAAGCTTCTTGCAGCTGTCTGGACACGTGTTCATGCAGGAGCGCATTTTCAAGGGCCATAAACGGTCGGCAAAGGCTAATCGGCAGCCTGCTATGGTTAATTTCTAAATAGCCCCGGTGGGGATCCGGGTGCCTTACCCAAGGCGCGTGCCAAACGATTGCGGGGGCGGGCATTGTTCGAAGGGGGGTCGGCTGACGGCTGAAAAAGGTCTCGTTCACGAAGCGTCATAAACGTGTCTTCTTCCTAATCGACACCCGTGCCAACCCTTCGGGACTCCGCGTTCCTTCCCCGGGTGTGCGGCAGAGAAAGGGGGCGCGAGGGCGTGCATTGTTCGAAGGGGGGGTTTCGGCCGACTGCTCGGCCGGGTCCTACGAGGGGTAATAAACATGTCTGCCTCTGATGGGGGCTGAGCGCGGTCGTGGGCGGAGCCTTCGTGACAAAGGCAGCTTCCCTCGACCCACTTCTGCCGCGACGGAGGCTATCTCTCGATGAGATTATTATGTTATTATTGGCGACGCCACAATAAAATTATTCTAATGTGATTGGTGACGCCACAAAATATTATTTGCACTTTTTCATGACGTAAGTACGTACCGTCACAAATAATTGCTAAATTATTACCGAGATTGTGTAATAATTGAGCGGCTTTGGCTGTCTCATTCAAAAAAAATTCTCTGGTGTGGGCTTCGACGCCAAAATATGTTGGAAGAACATAGTCGCGAAAACACTTCAAAACAGATTGGATAGAATCTCGAACAACTTCTTCAGTAATATCCATAATAGCAGCAATTAATTTATCCGAATTTCCAGATTTCAATTTAAATAAAAATATCACAAGAGCTTGTAATACGTTTCTATTATGCGAATCTCTCATCGTCTGCATCATATCACGAACCAGAATTATTGTATCCCAGTTATGACCTGTAAAAGCTTTAATCCGTTCTTCTGATAACGAGATACTTCCAATTCTGTCATGAAGCCGCGCATCTACTTCATCACCCAATTTCGCAATGAATTGTTTCACTTCGTCGGCATCAATAGCAGATTCATTGGAATACTCAACCATTTTTTCGATTTCGTCGTTAAAAAAGCAATTCTTAATCATGTGTGATGAACAACATCTGTTTCTTCGAGGAATAAAAAGACGTCTTTTTAGAAAAACCTGAATGCGAGCATCAAAAGGAACATCACGAAGGTCAGTTTTGGAATTACAGATAAAGCAATACGATTTTGTAATTACAACTCTGGGGAACGGCATTATAATAAATTCAATTTCGATCAAAACTGGTGGACAATAATCAGAATCTTGACTTTCGACCTGAGATGAAGATGGAGTTTCGTCAAAAATAGGTGGATAATACTCTAAATGTTGACTTTCTTCAACATTTAGAGTATTATCTGAATCTGAATAGAGTATTATCTGAATAAAATAATAACTAAAGTAATATTATTGTTAATTCCCCATATGTATTTACGTTTTCTATAAGAGTAAAAAATATTTGACTTACAAATTGTTTAAAAGTTGTCCAAAATGTTAAAAAAATGGGAAAAATAGTGAAAAAAATTATTTTTTTCGACCTGGCGCACCACTCCAAAAAATCTGAAAAAATTTGTGATTACAGAATACGTTTCAGAGAATGAAAAACAATTAAAAATGTTTTGTACCTGCTCCTGAAATAATAAAAAAATTGTTTATTTTGGGAATTTTTTTAGGGACTTTAAAACTGGTTCCAGATGCTCAAAAAATTCACAAAAATAGCCCTAGATGTCTTCTATAACCGTGATTTTTTTCAGTGAAATTCGTTTGTAGAAAATAGAGAGAAAAAATAAAACGTGAAAAAAAAGGTTTTTTTTACTGAATTATTGACGGGGAGAGGGAATGGCGAATTTCGACCTTACATATCTTATTTTTTTACTATTCAAAATGATGTTCAATAAAAAAATTGGACTTTCAGGGACAAGGGCATTTCACCTATTTTAACCAGGGATACCCTTTATTTATTAAGTTCCTCAATTAATTTTCTAGGAGGTTTGGGTGGGATATGGTGCCATAAGCCTATGTAAGATCTGTAAGGATAGTAGGGATGTCTTTGCGGTCTTGGAGGGGGTGGGTATAATTGGGTTAAGTTAAGCGTTTGAAAGGCCGCTGAGAGACACTCGGTGAAGCCGAATTGGGAGTGGTCAAGGATTGAGTCGATAATAGGCGGAGAAGGATTACTTTTTCAAAGATTTTGCTTAGGATGAGAAGGAGGCTTACAGGTCTGTAGTTAGTGGGTTGCCGATGATCCTTGCCGGGTTTAGAAGTCGTGGACACACGGGCTGTTTTCCAGAGGGAGGGGAAGTAAGTCAGTTTGAAACAGGAGTTGAGGATGAGGGTAAGGAGGTCTATTGCATTCTTGGGAAGGTTACGGAGTTGGGTGTGGAGAACACCATCGGGTCTGGAAGCTTTTGATTGGTCATTGTCAGTAACTAATTTCCGTATCGTTTGTCGTTCAGGCCGTGTGCTGATTGAAGGGTAGGGTAGGGGTTCTCGAGGCGTTCAGAAGTACATTTTCGGGAATTGTAATATTTGGGGGGAGGGGCGGAAACGGTCGGCCAGGGATTGGGCGAAGGAGTCTGCAATTATTTGGGGGTCAAAGGATAGGGAGTTTTGGTTGGTGTAAAGGGGGGAAATTCGGGTTGGGGTATCTCGTACTGCCTTAATTACTTTGTGGATATTATTTGGGATGCTCTTGTCATTAAGCAAATTGTTGTGTTTTGTACGTTTCGAAATTCTGTTGAAGTGAGTGAACTTGTCTTTTAGTCTGTTTTAAAAGATTTTTGCCCTCATCTCGTCTGTGTTTATAAAATCGTCGTCGTATTTGTCTCTTCAGTCTGATAGTATTATTTCGTCGGGGAGGGTAGGGTGTAGTTGCTGGGTGTGGGTGGTGGTTCGTTTGTGGGTGCGAAGAATATGATGGTTCAGGTGCCCAATGGATTTATCAATGGAAGGTATTGTTTGGAGGTTGGCTGGGACATGTATCTTTTTGGATAGGATATGTTTGTTAGATTTCCAGTTGGTGTTATGGATGGTTGGCGGTTTGGGGTCAATGTAGGTAGTTGTGGATGAGGAGGTGAATATTATTGGGAAAAGTCATAGAGATCATATTTGGTATTGGGTGTGGTGATACGTACTTGGGAGGAGTGTAGGACGAAGTCAACGATATTGTGAGAGTTTCCGTTAACTGTATGTGTGGGTTCAGGGAGACATTTAATGTGGATTTGGGGGTTGTTGTTCAGGAAGTCTTCAAGTCTCAGTCCAGCTATGTTATTAGTCGCGCAACCACATCCGGTGAATTTAGAGTTGATGTCGCCTACAAGGATGAAGGGATGGGGTAGATTGTTAAGGATATTCAAATCAGAGGTAGGAAACGAAGAAAGGGGTCTTTTGTAGGCTGAGATGACGATTGTGGGAGTGGTGGGGGTTCCAGTAGGATGGCAGGGCTGGAGTGATCTAGGGCTGTGAATTGAAGTTGATAAGGAGTGTGTGGGAGGGATCGTCGGATGAGGATTGCCGTGCCGCGTCAGAGGGCAAAGCTTCTGTCATTCCGGTATGTGAGGTAGTTTTGAACGGTGAAGGAGTTGGTAAGTATCAGCATAGGCTCTTGAAGTAATAGGATTCTGATGGAGTAGTCTTTTAGGAACTAGGTGAGGATGGGCTTTTTCTGGGCTAAGTGCGTTCCACGAGGAAAAGGTTAGGTTTCGGGATGGGGGATCCTTTATTTTAGTATTTCGATAAGTTTAATGTCTGCGGTTATTAACTTTGTGAAGATGCCCTCTGGGGCGTTCTGGATGCTGATGAAGGTTCTTAGGCGAGGAAGGATTTTTTGAGGGTAGGTGATTGGAGAAGTGAGTAGAGGTCTTTTATATCATGGGTGGTTTGTAGATTGTGGGTTTGGAGGAGGGTGGTTGGGGTCGGAGGCAGAGGAGTAGGATTTATTTTGTCTGATGGGTGGGAAGGACTTTGTTGACATGTCGGGAGGGGGTGATTGGGTAGAGGTTTTTGGTTGTTGTTCTCTGGTTTATTTAGCTTTGGTAAGGAACGGGAAGATTGGGTCGTATGCTGGGTGGTTTCGCTTGCAGTTGTAGCAGGTGGGACTAAAGGGAATGGATTGGTCTATGGATAAGGAAGGGCATTCTTCGGTGGAGTGGGATTTGGCTCAAAGGGCGCAAGTCACTGGTCGTCAACAGTATAGTCCTGTGTGGTACAGTTTTTGGCAACGTTTGCATTGGGGGATTCGGTCAGAGTATTTGTAATTGTCGATTCTAGTCCTGTAATAGTCTATGTACATCAGTTTGTTTTTGGTGACAGTCCTTTTTTGTAGTGTCAATTACGTACAGTCCAAGTGGGGTAAGGTATACGTTAACGTCGCGTCGGTTCATTTCAGTAACGTGGAAACAAGTCCTAATTATCTCAAGGTCGTCGTTAGGGGGGAGTCCTTATTAAACAAATTTCTCCCTGATCTGTTCCGTCGAGTGTGAAATATTAAGAAAGTGAGTATGAAATATTAAGAAAGTATAAGTTCTTGAGGGCTGTCGTAGAGATCAGTTCTTGTCAGTCCCGAATTTTGTTGTAGGCAATCATAGTTAGCTGTTGGATCAGAAGTGTCCTGTTGCATTTGGCAGTCATTGCGTTGTGGCTGTGATTCAATAAGTCTTGGGTCAGGTCTGAGAGGTTGAGGAGGGTTTTGAGGTCTATGCGGAAAGCTCCAATTTTGCTTTTCGTTGGTGGGGTTTTTAATGGTTGAGAAGGTTTCGTGTTCAGTTGCGGGTGGGTTTGGGTTTTCTGAAGTCGTGTCAACTCTCGTCTGAGGTGTCGGAGGTACTACATGGGAGTCAGGTTGTCGGAGTGGGGTGTAGCGGTTGCTCAGGGGTAGGGATTGGGTGTGGGGTGGGGGATCAGTCCTAGAGGTGCGGTCCATGGTCCCTTGGTGACCAGCTGGAAACCATCTTCGGTCATTAGTCTTTTCGAGTGGCTGTGAGGGGAGGGGTCGTAACGTCGTCGTGCGGTTGAGGTACCAGTTGTAGAGGGAGATCGCGCAGTAGCGGCTGTCTGCTGGGTTACCGTCTTTGGTGATGCGTCTTCATCGATAGTTTGGTGCTGTCGTCGTCGCTGGTTTCCACATCCATAGAATTGTCCAATATGGAGCCAGGTCGATGTCAGAGTCCGAGTCGGGCAGCGGCCGAAGCCGCGCCTCTTGTCGGAAGCGCCGGTTGCTCTCCGCAAGCGCTCGCCGACTCGCGAGAGACCTACACCAGGCCAAGCGTTATGTGTGGCGGGTTGCAACTAAGTGCAGTGCTGTCTCCAACACCACGTGGTCAGCTGGTTCATAGTCGGATGTGCGTTTCTTGATGGCTGAGACGCTTTGTAGTTGGACTGCTGGGGAATAGAACAGCTGTGGACTGGAACCGACGTTACAGGTCGCAGCTTCAGCGATGACGTGCTCTATGAAAGGCGAAAGGATATTTCCTGTAAGACGTTTTCTGCAGCGCCACAGCAACACAACGTTTCTTCTCGGCTTTCTCTAGGGAAATAGATCCTAGCTGCTCAACGTGCATCCGCACAAGCTGTTTAACGACGGGAGCATTGTAGATCGCCAGTTTTCGAGCGCTCAGGGTGAGGGGATGGCAGTGGCCAATCACAAGTAGCCATTTGAATTTGGCGATAGAATGTTCTGGGAGGTTCCATCCGTTGCGAACTGCAACGGGCGGGGGAGCGCGAGGCTCGCACGTGCGATGCTTGGTGAAAGCCGAGGGCGGCTTCCGGTGGCGTGGTCTATCGACGCTATGGTCTGGCGCTGTGGCGGTTACAGATTACTGTTCTGCCTTGCGTCGTATGAAATAAAATTATATTTCTGCTTTGCTGTGGGGCCGAACAAACACCTTCCGTCAACCCGCCTCGCCGGCCTCCCTGTAATGCTCGCAAATGATGTGGCGCGCCTGCCACTACGCCGAGTTGTATCGGCACTCGTTGGTGACGTGTCCAATTGTCTTCAACGCGGTCGTGTGGTCCGGGTGGTTGCAGCCCTTCCGGCAGGCCTTAGTCTTGTTACCAGGGCTAGTAAGGCTTATAATTGTACTTGAGCCGTGATTTCTGTTACAACTATATTTTCATCCGGTGGATAACCTAGTTTTTTTCGCTTCTTGTACATGGGTGGTAAGGTGAAAAAATTTTGTCATAGGCATACTCCATTGCATTTTCACGAATTTCTTTGTATTGATTAAAATGCATTTAATCGGTCGGCTTGTAAAGATCTTTGCTAATTTTGACAAACATTCTTGTCGAAATTGCCCAGAACTCACCACAAGGTGTCTACGTTATCGAGGTCCCCACTTGCCCTACCTTTTGAGGACAAGTTTGTCATAATCGACGTTTTTAACATCAAGCCTGCGTTTTCTGTCGTAATCGGGTAATTTTTCAGATTAATCAGAATATTGAGAGTTCCCTGAAGAATAGGAATCTCACTCTCATCACTGGTCAGTGAAAGAGGTTTTAATAATAATTTCATCAATGGATATTTCTAGAATGCCATCCTTGGTCCAATATTCTGCCTCAAGGTTTTGTGCATGTCTACAATAACCGCACCAGTCTGATGGTGATACGTCTGCAAAAGCTGATTTAGTGAGCTTAAGCAAATTTTCTGCCGACTTATCTCCTGAAATGTTCTGCTCTCTGTCATATCGTTTCATTTTAGCCGATGAAAGTTGTACGGCGTTCAAATCACAATGCCGTCATTTAGTCTACATCATGTGTCTTATTTTCCTTAATTTTTTTAAAGTAGTGCACGCAAGCGGTGTTTTCGGTCGAACCTCTTTTGGTAATACATTCATATTAAACATGCATAGTTGAGTTTGTTTTCTTGTGAGTTTAAGAGTTCGTGAAGAATTTGCACACTTCGAAATGTTGGAATATTCCTTCCCATTTTTTCTTTCATTCACATAACGTTGATACATAACATTAACATTCCGCATATGGTCAGCCATCTTGTCAAACAATCAACCCTTTTCACAGAAGCTAGCACAAATATAATGGTTCCAAATGACGAAATTAAATTTTCCTGAATCTCACCAGGCAGGTCGGATTGTGATTGGAAATAAGCTAGAAAATAAGAAATAAGCTCAGATTAAGACGCTATTGAGGATTTTCAAAGAACTGCCGATTCGTATTGTCACTTTCTTGGGTACATCTAAACTTAAGAGCATCTCGCTCCAAACTTTAGTCGGAATTTCTTTTTCTGCGTTCAACATCTGCCTATTCATTTTCATCAACTGACCGCATTTCCTAATTTCCAAATTATAAGATGTGTAATAAGAATTCAAAGAACGTAATACGAGCATGGAGAAGACAGACAAGAAGAAAGTGTATTCCTTGCAATCGCGTTTTGTAACTTCTAGACCATCATTTGTGCGAAGAACCACAAATGTAACATATGCTGAGATGAGCTATTGATTATACTATTGCAAACTTTCATCATCTACCACTGTTTTGATCAGAAAGTGTTTACTTGAATTTTGTGTTCATCAATTGTTTGGTGTACGAGATTAAGTTCTGTTATCTTCTTCTCTATCCGCTGATACTCGATTATTGCGAATGTTTCTTCGATGAATTGGAAACGGATGGGGGTGTAATGCGGAATAGAAGACAGCCTGGTGTGATATCGCGGATACTCACAGCGAACACAGACACAGAGCTTTCATATAACAAATATTTATTTACAAAGAAAACTCAACAAATATTTACAATGAATTTTTACTTTACACCCTAGCTCTGATAGACCTACTATCCCCTGATCTCGGGAGCGATCCAAACCCTATTGATGATCGTTTTCAATTGTGGCATTCGCCACTCCTACTTCTGAAGCGCGCACAAAGCCAAGCTTCCGTAACCGGATGTCACACTGGGACACAAAGTCCGTACTGGCGTACCAACTGATGGTTTGCCTCGATCGCAAGAGCGATCTTACCCGATTGAGAATCGGCGTGAATCGTGGCACTCAACCACTCCTCACCTCGGAGCACGCACACAGCATCGCTCCCACGTTACCGCAGTCACCCAAGGACACAGTCTTCCACAGGCTCGTCAACAGGTGACTTGCCTCTCGAGTTCCGCCCGCCGCTGCACCGTCGTGGCGCCGAGTTTTGTGCAACTGCACGAGGTTCTCCCACTGTCTCCAGAACCCACCCACTGGCTCTTTGCACTCCCTATACTCGAGGCTCACGTGACTTACGTCACGCCGCCCCCGCCGCGCTCTATTGCTGGCCATGAGGGTTTTGGTTCCGTTTCTTAAGACCGGAGGACCCCTAAGCCTCGTGTCTCCCGTTTCCGCGTTCTTGCTTTAAGGGAAAACCTCTCTCTCCCTCCTGTGGCGAGGAGTTTTCTTCTTACTAATCCCTTACCCCGCGTCACCAAATAGATGCCACGAGGCACGCTGGCTAATATGTTACACTAGTATCAGTGGCGGACGGTGGGTTCAAAACATGGGGTGGCGCAGACAAATTCAGGCACGGAAACATTGTGAAATTAAAAGACAATGACCATTGTTTTTCTTGTAAAGTATTGATGTCTGCATTTCAATTAAAATAATTATAATTAGAGGCGTTGACTAGGACAACATAATTATTTATTGTAAGAGCGGCTTTCGATGGCTTATAATAACTATAACTGAATGTAGTGTCGATGGCGCATACACAAGTATACACACACAATATAACGTTGATTGATATGGATAATTGTTGATGCATCGAAATCTGCTCTTACAACAAATAATATGCTGTCCAAGACATCCCTCTTATTCTTTTATTTTATTTCAATGAACTTACTTTATTGTAGATACAATTAAAATTCCTTTCACAAATTTGCAGCTTGATGATTTTGAATTTTAACACAAAAAGAGAATTATATACTAACAAAAAATGTACACTCTTGGAAACACAAAGTTTCGCGTCGAAAATGCCTTGGCCCGATAGGTTGATGGCTCTGGACATCCCTGCTTGCCGACAGCTCTATCTACCGTTTATTTCCGATACTACGTTCTGTAGATCGTACTATGAAGATTTAATTTATCTCATTTGGAGAGAGTTTAAAATATTTTAACATCCATTGAGAGCAAAATAGTTGTAGCACTGAGGAAAAAGACTTTCGTGATTCCTGCCAGTAAAACTCAATTCACATTAATTTTTGTAAACGTAATGTTTCTTTCAAGTTTCGTTACTATAAAATGTGTTAGTATAAGAGGAGCTCTGCAAGGGCGAAGAATGGCTCAGTATAAAAGTGTTGTTCTAGCACTCGTGAAGTTGCGGGTTCGGTTCCCACCCTACATAGATATTTTATTCATTCTACAGTGCAATAAAATCCACTAAATTACAACATTTTACATTAGTCGTGACAATTTTATGCATAAAACGGTGAAAATTCGCTGTCGCGAAGAAGGCGAATATTTCAATTGTGAAGAAATTAGAAAATTGATCCATTGTATTAAAAAATAAAAATTGTGCATTATGTAGTGTGGAGATAACAATAATATATGTTAGTCCTGTACTTCTCGAGCATTTTTATAACGATTTAGCTATCGCAGCGGTGTTTGGACCGCCCATAACGTTTTGGAGATTTCTAAAAGATTTCAGCCAGCATGAGCAGGACCCAAAACACCAAAACATTACATAAATATTTTTTTATTTGAAAACTAAGCAAAAAGTCCCCCAACTCACGTGGAACAATCAAAATATGTAAAAATTAATTGTTGGCCGATAACAATTAATTCAGGGGTCTAGTTTGAAAATGGGACTTTTCCATTCCAGTCTGTTTTGAGAAAAACAAAAAAATGTCATCTCATTTGTTTAAAACATTCTGATGTTAAATGTTTGAGATCAATTCTCTTGGCTAGTGAAAGTCAAAACAATAGAATAAGATAATTCAGAAATGTCTAGTCATTACGAAGAAAGTTGAGCTAAAAATTTAAAAAAGTCTAATTTTGAAATTTAACTTAAATATTTTTGTATTTTTGAAAACGTATTTTTGGTGAAAAAAACTTGTTTTCATTAAGTATTTTTACAATAGTGTTGATTATTTCATTTCGATTTCAATATATCATGTGAAATTTTTTATCAAATATGAAGATCAGCAGACCGTAACTGCTGACGTTCACAACACTAATCATTTTCAGTATCAGCTTAATCAATGCTTACACCAATTTGATTTCTACGGAATGATACATGTTCTGGATTGGAAAGATCGTACTGTGCAACGAAATGTAGATTATGGAAAGATCGCGTTCTGATATGTACACATTATTATTCATAACGCGATCTTTCCATAATCTTCACGAGCACTCGAGTGAACAAAAAACGCGTTTTGTTACAAATCATTTTATAAAACGACGCGTAATTGCAACGGACCCCTATTGAAAACAGTATCTAATTTTTCACCTTTGGTGAAAAAGTTGCGTTTTGAAACTAGACCCCTCAATTCGCCGATTCTCGCAATATTAGAACAATTTTGCATTTATTTCAGTTTTGCAGTTATTTCAATTTTGCATTTTCATCCGTTCGTCATTCGTATTAGTTCCGTGAAAGGAAGCAATCTGAATATGTTTTCCGCACCCAATATGGAGGCAGGTATCATAGATAACATCGTCAAGCAACATGAGATAGCTTCAGTATTCTTCTAAATGCTTTGAATCCTGTAATAATGCAAAGCCAACTTCTTAGATAAATGAACACATAATAATAATAATAATAATAACAACACACACCTGGTCATCATTCCTGTGTGTGGTTGACATACCGACCAGTAGATACTGTGAATAATGTATAATAATAATAATAATAATAACAACAGCATACATTTGAGGAAATCGTAGTATAAATATTGGTGCAATATAAGATTGAACAAAAATGCCTAATTTTTTTGGCGCTGGCCAGTGTTAAGAAGGCGCGCGACACTTAAGACTGTTCCTGCAAGTCGCTCCTGAACTATTGAATGCAATCACACTCCACACACGAAATTTGAAAAAAAGCACTATGTGATAAGTATATATGTCCCTAATAATACCTGGGTAATGTCACTGACTAAACTCAGTTGACAGATTTTTCAGGCAAAGTGATCAGACAGCGATCCAAATACCGCCCGCGTTCGCGATGCATAGGTAAATCAAGAAGAAAATGAACTTTAATGTATTACTCAATTATTTTTACTTTCACAAAAATTTAATGATTTTTATCCCGTTGAGCGCCAAAACTGACCATGAAAATGCGCTCGTAAAATAAAAAAAATCACCATCAACAGGAAGACAAGAAAAGATACATCAGGAAGGCAATCACGCGTCAAGAAAGAATTCTAGCAACTCGAATCCATTTCCAATTTGTTCATTAGGATAGTATTTATCTCAAGTATCTCATGTACTTATCTCACTAGCAATAGATAGATCATAAATAGACGAATGCAATGATGTAACACATGTTAATGCTTTTATAGTATTTTGAGAAGAAAATTATACTTTCCGCCATGTGATTTTAAATTAAATATATAAGATTTCAACTGTAAATATACAACCCTTTCGACTGTCTCCTTTTGGGAAGGTTGCCTTCGTGGTGCGGGCACTTTTACGGGGAGAGGCAGGGAAGGTCACGTTCGCCAAAAGCGACAGTCGCGACGCCAGCTACAGAACAAATTGCACGTTTAATTTAAAATCTCAGTCCATAAAGTATAATTTTATGCACAAAAAACAATCAAAATATTAGCAATGTTACATCATTGCATTCCTCTTTTTAAGATCTATCTATTGCAAGTGAGAAAAATACATGGTTTCATTTAAAAATCAAAGGTGATTAAATTTGTCAAAAACTAAATATATTTCAAACAATATCTCTACACCATATTACTTGCCGCATGATTCCGCATAGTTCAGCGAAAATGTAAGCCGATATCGGGAACCGTTTAGAAGTTATGAGGGTTGCCCATAGTTGGTGGGACTCCCTGTATGCAAACAATATATATGTGTCAGAAATTCGTGTTTTAATCCCGTTCGATAGAAGACATGCCATGTATCAACATTATTTGTAATTATCGAAATATGTTGGAGACATTTCAACCGTTCCGAAATTTGGCACAATAATATTTATGTAACTAATTAAGTTACAAATGTGCTAGTTTGGCACATTGGTAGAATTGTTTCTTCCTGAACTCCAAGCAGCAGGATCGAATCCAGTGCGTGTCCATTTCTTTTTTTGTTGTTGGTTTTTTTCTTATCCGTGATTTTTTTGTCAAATGAACTGTATTACAGTACTCTCTCTATTGTGTAAATAAAGTATTATTTTGATTTTAAAACAAAATAACTCTGAAAAGGGCTCTTTATCTTTCTATGAATATTTATTTTTAATTCTCCAAATTACATATTTGTTAAAAACTTTTTCTATTTTTTACATTAATTGTTTATTTATAAATATCTTATTCTAGAAAATGTAAGGAATACATTAATAAGGAATCCAAAACCTCCCAGATTCTACGACCATTCTCATCCTACGTGGGAGAGAATCCACAAGTCTCGCCGCATAGTTTTCACTGTGAGCGACTTCCTTCCAGGCTTCATGGATTATTTGCCAGAGCGCATCGACATTGTTAGGTTCCGGATCAGACCAGTTTTCGGCCATGGTGCGTCTTGTCTCTGCCCAAACATTTTCAATAGGGTTCAGGTCTGGTGCACATGGTAGCCAGTCAACAACCTGAATATGTTTCTCCGCAAAAAACGATTTATGCCGATCACAGCCGACTTATGAATCGGTGATTGGTCGTGTTGAAATTGAATTATCCCCTCAGGATGCAATTGCCTTACTGATGGAATCATGATATCTCTCAGTATGTGGATGTACTGAGGAGCATTTAAGTAGTCTTGGATTCTATGGATCATTCCAATCCCACGAGATGACATCCAGCCCCAAACTGCTACTGAGAAACGACCTGACCTGGGGACTTGCTTTACGTACCGACAATCATAGCGGCTTCCTTGGGGCCTGAAAACGCGAACGGGTCCATCATTTGCGGAGGAGAATATACTCTCATCAGAGAAAATGACATCAGCCCAGTCTCGATGTTAATTTTCCTCCGCAAATGCCAGCCGATAGAGCTGGTGTTCTTCTGTCAGCTTCGGTTTTTGAGCTGCACTTCTGGATCGCAGACCAGCCTCCGAAAGTCAGTTGCGTATTGTTCTGGAACATCCAGGAAATTGGCGGTTCTTTGCAGTTGTGAAGAAGTTTGAAAAGGGTTTTCCACCGCTGCTTGTATCAAAACTTCATCTTGGGCAGCATCTGAAATACGCCAAAGCTCCTTTCCTAGTTTCCTCCCGAATTCTCCCGTCTCTCGATAACGTTTAAGCCAGTATTGCGCTGTTCTTGCCTCAACGCCATACCGACTCGCCGCCTCTGAAACAGAGAGGTGACCCTCTTCTACTAATGCGATAACTCGCTCTCGTGTGGCTTGGCTATGGTGAGCCATGCCAAATAATGAATGCGGAGTGGTTCAATTTGCTTAGCCGCGATTTTTCTTTTCTTACCAAGTGGCAACGCTGTAGAGCCCCTTATCTCCTTTTGACCTGCAGTCGAAAACACGGAAGTATTGCGAAGGTCAGATTCAAGTCGGTAGTACCGTGAGGCTTACGAGAGAAAATCGATAATCTCTCTCAACAAAAGAATTGAATTTATTCCACTGTCTTGTGAACGAGAATATTGTAGCAAGCAAAATGACATCGTTAATATGGCTAATTGGCAGTCTGACGTTTAACTAGAAGCAGTCATATTTTGCGTTAATTTTTGGTAGAAATTGTTTTTGAAGTGAAAAAAATCGCTATTTTCTGCCATTATTAGTTATTTACAATTATATTTTATTTTTTGTGCATAAAAAACGTTCAATACACATAATGGATTTCTACTTACATCTGAAATAGATGTTTGTATGATATTGTAATGAACTTCAATAACATGACAAAGTTTAGGAATATTTCCCCTTCAAAATTCGTTTTCGGCAAATTGTATTTTGTATTTTTTAACTTCACAGCTACGAAATCTCAATACCCACATTTCTGAGGCCTCCCACATGAAGGCACGGGATCTCAGAAATATTCATCATCAGAATCAATGAGCCACATTTATCATCAAAACCATTTTATTTACTTCAGTGTAGATATTGCATTTCTAAGCCTTGACACACTAAGAAGTATTGTAATTACAGAACATCAACAGTTCCATCATCTTTATTCACATTATATATCAATAGCATAAGGAGTCTATGCACAGAATTTTAAAAAAAATTATTTATATGTAGTAGTATAGTAGAAATAAGTCATATCAAACAAACAGATGTCAAAACGGGATTTAATGAATTATTTACTGATACAAACACAAGTCAAATTATCTTGTCAGTATATCACTACAATTTTGTGATATTGTTAAACGAATTGTCTTACCGAGCTTTTAGGAGTTCCATTTCATGGTTTTGTTCGAGTAAAAATGAAAATAATACGCAATATTTTAACGTTCTTTTTATTCGCAATTTAAGATTATTATCTATAAGATTATAGAAGCTTATTTTATTTCGGTCTCCTACGAGTATTACCGCTTTTTGAGAATTGTTGTTTGCATTCCTTATTCGCAATCGAGAATTTTGCTTAAATTATGCATAACATTGACATGACATATATAGCATGTTGTAATTTAGTGGATTTTATGGCACTGTAGAATGAATAAAATATCTACGTAGACTGGGAACCGAACCCGCTACTTCACGAGTTCTAGAACACCACTTCGACACTGAGCCATTCTTTCGCTCGTCTAATACACCTCTTATAACAACACATTTTATGTTAACGAAACTTTAAAGCAAAATCACGTTTACCAAAGTTAATATCAGTTCTGTTTTTTCTCTGTACTATTACTTTTTAGCTCTCAACGGTCATTAAAGTATTTTATACGCTCTCCAATAAAATAAATTTAATTATAGTTCGATCTACAGAACGTAGTTTTGAAAATAAACGTTAGATAGTGCTGTCGGCAAGCAGGGATGTCCAGCGCCATCAATCTCTTGGGCCAAGGCATTTTCGACGCGAAATTTTATGTTTCCAAGAGTGTACTTATGTTATATTGTTATATTGTGTAGACTAAATTCACTCGACGGCATTTCTTCTTTGCAAATTGATTGTGGAGTTAATCATTCCACGTGGACTGACTCCTTAATTTGGCGAGGATTCTTTTTCCAATCAAAGCACAAGCCAGTGCTGATGAACGTTCTTGAATCATTGTATTTCATAAGAAAGATTTCACACGATTCAGACATGAGAAGCTTCTTTCAACGGACGCACTTGTGTCAGGAATTGTTGCTATTAAGCAAAAGAGTTTAAAGACATCAGAAAGAACTTCATATGTCTCACTTTCAACCAACTTCTTTATCAACTTGCTTAAACGAATATTATGGAATGTCTCCTTGTGAAAAGGAGAGAAAAACCGTTTGCAATTCTGACGCAATTTTTCTTTGTCAAAATCTCGTTCATAATAATCCAGTAGAGATTCAAAATCAACAGAAAAAAAATGATTATTATCTTAATCATCACCACAACTATAGATGGATTGTCTAAGAGCATCATATAATATGATTGCAATTGCCATCACTTTACGCCATTGTGAGTTTTGCCATCACTACGCGCGGTGATTTTATATCCCGAGGCGACCGTCAGCGGTCGAGCGCTCGGCGACGCTCGGCTGGTCTGCACATAACCGAGAACCGAAAGACAACCTGTCAAATGACCCTTAAACAGGGATCTTTCCGCCGAGCGAGACCCACCTCTTTCTCCAAGCGTTGGCGCGGAGCCTCTTGATGTTAGAACAGTTTTTTTTTTTCCCGAATGCAGAGCTCTAACTTCGACTTCCATCATAACCCCATTTCCAAAACATCTGCAAGTTTTTCTCCGTTTTTCCGATCACAAATTCCAAAAATATTTTTAATGATTTCCTCCAGATCTCACTATACGCGTACCGTAGGTGCAATCATAGTGATCATGCAAATAAGTAAGCCGCACCTCTACGAATTGGTACTGCCTCTTGCTCGCTAGTGGGAGTGCTGAGGTCGCATGGGATAAAAAAAAATCATAGGGAGCTTCGCAACTGTTATACTAAACTGTTACTATACTGGAGCAGTTTTCAGTGGTTCAAAGTGAAATGTTGGAATGAATTTTTTAAAAATATTGTTTATTACAGGTTAAATGCAAATCTGTTGTCCATACATATATCAAAAACAGCTGTTAGTATTTCATTTACCTTGTCAACTAAAAGTATAAAACAACTAAACACTTCTGAAACTGGTGCATTAAAATTTAATGTGAAATTCATTCAAATAAAGTGCGCATCGCAATGATTCGCATTTTAAATTAATATCAAAGTATAAAATATATAAGAGTTGTAGTAAAGTACAATAAATATATTGCATAACTAACAAATTACGCCAAGCAAGAAATTTATTAATCTACGTTATTTATCTCCCGGCCTTATAATGCGATCAGTTTATTTAGTATTGGTCCAATCTGATATTCAGTACGGAATGATGGCTGAAGTGAGAATGCTATTTTTTTGAGACTGATGGAATTTCTACAAAAACGTATTAGGTGTCAAAATTTGTTTACAACGCGTACTTTGTGACTTCACAGTATATAATATCACCTGAATAATATATTACAACGATGTTTTGTTCAATTTAGTTGCATTGTGTTATAATAAATAAAATGTAGCTTCACATGGAGTTTTGTGCATTACGTTATTTTAGGCCCTAATTCCGTGATTACGCATGGACCTGTACTAATAAATTGAAAGGCAACTAATATAAAAACTTAATAGTATTATAATTTGGTAAATATTGTTAAAAATAATGTATTTTAATGCTTTAAAATTGTATAATCGTAACTTAGTTTGTAATTGGTTGATTTTTGTATGAACTATTTTTTGTCTAATTTCTATTGTGCTATGCTGTAAACGTTAATTCTTGAATAACGTATACATGTTGTTCAATAGTTGTGTTAAAGTTGAATTGTTTTTTCTATGAACTCTTTTGTATAAATTGTAAAATGTGTTAATGTTTCTATGTTTGTGTATTTTTGTACATGTATTATCCTTTTTGTTTAATGCAATTGATTAAATTTTCATGCCCTCTTTGTAATGTCATTTTTTTTACTGTAATGAGACCTACTTGTGTGCCTGTCGTTCTCTTACTATGTTCTTGGGGAATTTGAAAGACACCTTGCAAAATTACTTTTTCAACGGAAGTTTCATAACAGGATTTAATCTCGAATTCGAGACACATTTCCTGCATAAGGTAAGTCTGTTGTATAGTAATAACTACTTTTTTTGCGAATTGTGGAATCAATTGTAACTGCAGAGCAGGGCTTCAGCGATTTCGAATGTAAGAAAACTTTCTCGACATAATTATGTTACATGTTGTTTATTTCAAAGGGATATTTTGTAAAACCCATGATCCCCTGCCTGTTTCCCCTAAATTTTAAGTTTTTGTTTTCACAACTGTAAAACATTTTTAAAATTTTAAATCAATATTAAACACATTTTATAACACATTACTGAATCAACTTCGAACAGTATATGAAAGTAATAAAAAGAGGATATACCTGAAAACAGAATTGTATCACGAAGAAATATTCCAAAGTCGTGCCGTTTGAAATCCACGAAATTATTTTTAAGAATTTCGCGCAGATTGGGGTCTTCACTCGGCTATTTGTAACTCAAATATAAACATTAACACTGCTGTAGCTTGACAACTAAAGAAAAAAAACTGGTGAACAATACCTAAGACTATAGTTGCCTCTCTTTGCGGACAAAATTCCCCTCCAGATGAGGAGCCACCGCCGCCGTCTCTGACCTGGACGGGGGGGGGGGGGCGCTTGAGAACACATTAATTGTCCGAATGTGGCAAATGAGATTTTCTAAAACGGCAGCCGACTCCGGTAACAGAACATTTGGGGACTAACAATTTTGGTTCACTATATCCGAAGATGTCAAATTAAACAGAATTTTTCCACAATAATTGATTTTATATATAATTTTACATTTGATTATGATAATACAGAGATAAAGCAAAATAGATTAACAGTACGAACGAAAAATTTCAAAGTCTTTATTTGTCCTTAAAAAATACATTAGTTTCAATTGTTTGCTCCGTATAATTTCCATTAGTAATTTCTCAAAGTCCTCCACCTGATTTCGTTATCTCTCCATACTTCATGCTGCATTGTCCACTGTGTCTTAAATGTCACTAGTCTTCACACCCATTAATGCCTTTTGCACTGTTGGACGTCCCACATGCCCTTTTACTCGCCTAATAACTTACAATATTCTTTCGGTTGGGGGATGGCGCAAGCGGCTAATGAAACTGATCGTTTTTTCCGTGCGGCACGCCAGGTACCGACAGGCTGTGGCAGTCGCGCACTTCCTGACACCTACGTAGAACACAACGAACTTTGTCCCGCAAAATGTCAAGTGACATCAAGCTTGAGACTGAAGCAAGCAATTGCGTGTCGCCACCGCCAGTTGTAGCCCACGCTAGTCACAGCCTTAGTTTCCGCAGAGCAACGGATGGCGTAAGGTCATCTGTGTGGTGCCCATTCCTGCTCCGCTACCTTCACCTCAGGAGAGACTTCTTCGATTATGATCTTTGGCCAATAGGTTTTTCTAGCCGCCTAGTGTTGGGATTAATGGCACGGACGCGATATATTCTTTTCCAAGAGGGTATTAATTTCCGGGTATTGTGTATTTCCTATAACCGAGGTTCAGGTTCATTAGAATCGAAACTTCTTACGCATGTTTGTAATGTAAGCAAAGGCGGGATTTTGGATCTTCATTCTTGGAGGGGCAAATTGAGGCGCTATTGTAAACACGAAAATATTCGTTTATATTAATGTGTAAGTTAATTGTGCTGCAATTACATACTTTTCAATTTTGTTAGTTATTTCATTTTTTATTGAATATAAGTAATTAGATTAGTTGAACTAAGGTGACGATACTTATTGTTATTTGAACGGACCGAATTGTAAATTTACCAATGCGATAATCACCTGTGTAAATCTTAGCATTGTAGATAAAATAGCTTAGGAGCTATAGCGAATCAAAAATGTCCATATTTTCGATATCTGAAAAACTCATTTTTCGGAAAAACACTTTTAGAGCGCATATTTATCGTCCACATGTTGCAAATGCCATTTTCTGAAATTATAGTCTACCACAAGCAAAAATGTTCACTCTCGGACGCTCCTACTTCAAACTTCTCTAGTATGGACACTAAGACTGGTTTATAGTCATGTAAACCCATTATGTGGCTTTGAAAGATACGGATCTGCTCAGTAAAGGAAGTGCTGCATTCATTACCAGTTATACAAAATAAGGTTTTGATAAACGGAGCGCAAATGTTTATTCCAAATATTGAAATGTACAAGTACTTCTAATACTGTTTAACTAGGAAATCAATCGGCACTTACATATGTAGTCCTGCCTATAATTCCAAATTTTAGTGAACAAATTTCAAGTTAAGATTATCAAATCAGTCAAGAACTTTGGTTGCCAACGAGCCAAATAAATTTATTATTGTTGCCAGGAACTGATACGTTCTGCATCAAAACTTCATGAACTAGGATCCACTGACTCGCAGTTCCAGAATCCAATTTTCAATCTGCCTGCGTGCCAGAAGCCCATTTGCCAAAAAGAAGGCTGAAGAATAACCTTATTGTTAAGCCTGCAGGTCGAACGCATGTACATATATAATTTAAAATCGCTAATCTGCTATTTGTAACATTAAATAAGCGTGTAATTTGAAATAGGCATGCAGAAATTGATTTACAAGATGGTCTAACAATCTTCTTTCCCTGAAAGGGCCTTTAAAGACTATTTAATATAGAATTAATATGTTGAAACATTTGTTAATTTCTCAACGAATCACAAATCTTTCAACAAACGAGCAACTTCGTGCAAAGATTCCCAAAATTCACCTGCCGAGGTGGGTCGGTCCACGTCCTGATGGGGGATGCAGGGAGAGCTCCCAAGTATTGCTTTCTCTCACAAATCATCTTGATTTTCCCCATCGTTCATTCGTGTTCTTTTATAACATCCTCTCTTTTTTCCTCTACCCCTTCTATTTCACTAATCCCCCATGTATGAAGAACGCCCACCCATGTGTTTGCCATGCATGGCAATTGCCATCATTGCAACCCGTGATGGAGGAAAGGTATGTCCTTGCAGTTGAGGGGCCTATTTGTTTCCCAAATACTCCTTGTGCTACTATCTGCTTTGCACCTAGGGATACGTTGGTTACATATTTCGGAAACATTCCTTGTAGGTTATCAACACAATTTCCTCGGACTCTTCTAGGCAAGCGGGCAGGAGCTAACCCACTCCCGATCAATCGGCTCGGACTAGGTCTTGTACTGAACTCCAGGGTGAGCAAGGGATTGATCGACGAAACTTTACATTTTTTAAAACTACAATTAAACCAGCATATTTCACAAACTATGTAACATAAATCAATTTAAAGACACGGATGTGTTTCTAAATTTTTGTAGTTTCAGAAAATGTTGTAATTATCATATACGGATGAGAAATGTGGCCTCTAGGAACCCATAATTGAAAACCTTGTATTTTAGCATCTTGCAAGCGCTGACAAGAATAGTCAATTTCAAATGGCTCTCTCTCCTAAACTATTAGAGAGACAGCGCTGAAATTTTCACACGGATTATTACGTGTTGTACACTTTAATTTGAGTACTAAATGAAGGTTCTCCTTTGATCAGAACCTGCTTAAAATCAAAATTTTCCACACTGCGATTGGGGGAAAATCGAACTTTATGCCGATTTTCTTAAAAACAAAGCTTCTAATCGAAAAAAGTATATCACCAGTGATTTCGACACAAAATTTCGTGCCATGTTACATGTTTTCAGAAAAATTGGTGACATGTCGAAAATCGGAAAACTTCGTCGATCGACGAAACTCTACATTTTTTCACACACTTTACACCACATGTGTTTCTAAATTCTCTTAGTTTCAGAAAATGTCGTCATTATCATATACGGATGAGAAATGGGGCCACTAGGAACCCGTAATTGAAAACCTTGTATTTTCGCATCTTGTAAGCTCTGAAAAGAATAGTCAATTTTTAATGGCTCTATCTCCTAAACTATTAGAGATACAGCGCTGAAATTTGCACACGGGATTGTACGAGCTGTACACTTTCATTTGAGTATTAAATAGTTTCTCCTTTTATCAGACCCTGCTTGAAATGGAAATTTTCTACACTGCGATTGGGAAGAAATTGAAGTTTATGGCGATATTATGCCGATTTTCTAAAAAACAAAGCTTCTAATCGAAAATTGGGTATCACCAGTGTATTGGCCATAAAATTTCGTGCCAGGTTACTGGTTTTCAGAAAAATCCGTGAAATGTCGAAAATCGGAAAATTTCGTCGATCGACGAAACTACATTTTTTAACACAAACATTAAACCACCATATTTCACAAACTATGTAACATAAATATATTCTAAAGACACGGATGTGTTTCTAAAGTATCTAAGTTTCAGAAAATGTCGTCATTATCATATACGGATGAGAAATGGGGCCTCTAGGAACCCATAATTGAAAACCTTGTATTTTCGCATCTTGCAAGCTCTGAAAAGAATAGTCAATTTCAAATGGCTCTATCTCCTAAACTATCAGAGCTACAGCGCTGAAATTTGCACACGGGATATTACGTGTTTTACACTTTAATTTGAGTATTAAATGATGTTTCTCCTTTGATCAGAATCTGCTTCAAATGGAAATTTTAGAGCTACAGCGCTGAAATCTGCACACGGGATATTACGTGTTGTACACTTTAATTTGAGTATTAAATGGAGTTTATCCTTTGATCAGAATCTGCTTCAAATCAAAATTTTCTACACTGCGATTGAAAGGAAATTGAACTTTATGGCGATTTTCTAAAAAACAAACCTTCTAAACCGTAAAATGGGTATCACCAGTAAATTCGTAATTATATTTCGTGCCAGGTTACTGGTTTTCAGAAAAATCCGTGACATGTCGAAAATCGGAAAATTTCGTCGATTTTCGATCGACGAAACTTTACATTTTTTAACACAAAAATTAAACCACCATATTTCACAAACTATGTAACATAAATCAATTCTAAAGACACGGGTGTGTTTCTAAATTCTTGTAGTTATAGAAAAATCCTTGACATGTCGAAAATAGGAAAATTTCGTCGATCGACGAAACTTTACATTTTTTAACACAAAAATTAAACCACCATATTTCACAAACTATGTAACAGAATGCAATTCTAAAGACACGGATGTGTTTCTAAATTCTTGTAGTTTCAGAAAATGTCGTCATTATCATATACGGATGAGGAATGGGGCCTCTAGGAACCCATAATTGAAAACCTTGTATTGTTGCATCTTGCAAGCTCTGAAAAGAATACTCAATTTCAACTTGCTCTATCTCCTAAACTATTAGTGTTACAGCGCTTAAATTTTCACACGGGATATTTAGTGGAGTTTCTGCTTTGAGCAGAACCTGCTTGAAATGGAAATTTTCTACACTGCGATTGAAAGGAAATTGAAGTTTATGGCCATTTTCTAAAAAACAAAGCTTCTAATTAAAGAATTGGTATCACCAGTGATTTCGCCATAAAATTACGTGTCTAGTTACTGGTTTTCAGAAAAATCCGTGACATGTCGAAAATCGGAAAATTTCGACGAAACTTTACATTTTTTAACACAAAAATTAAACCACCATATTTAACAAACTATGTAACAGAATGCAATTCTAAAGAACGGATGTTTCTAAATTATTGTAGTTTTAGAAAATGTCTTCATTGTCATATTCGGATGATAAATGTGGCCTCTAGGAACCCATAATTGAAAACCTTGTATTTTCGCATCTTGCAAGCCCTGAAAAGAATAGTCAATTTTAAATGGCTCTATCTCCTAAACTATTACAGCTACAGCGCTGAAATTTTCACACGGATTATTACGTGTTGTACACTTTAATTTGAGTACTAAATGAAGGTTCTCCTGTGATCAGAATGGGCTTCAAATGGTAATTTTCTACACTGCGATTGAAAGGTAATTGAAGTTTATGGCGATATTATGGCGATTTTCTAACAAAAAAAGCTTGTTATCGAAAAATAGGTATCACCAGTAAATTGGACATAAAATTTCGTGCAAGGTTACTGGTTTTCAGAAAAATCCGTGACATGTCGAAAATCGGAAAATTTCGTCGACGAAACTTTACATTTTTTAACACAAAAATTAAACCACCATATTTCACAAACTGTGTAACATAAATCAATTCTAAAGACACGAATGTGTTTCTAAAATCTTGTAGTTTCAGAAAATGTCGTCATTATCATATACGGATGAGAAATGTGGCCTCTAGGAACCCATAATTGGAAACATTGTATTTTCGCATCTTGCAAGATCTGAAAAGAATAGTCAATTTAAAATGGCTCTATCTCCTAAGCTATTAAAGCTATAGCGCTGAAACTTGCACACGGGATTGTACGTGCTGTACACTTTCATTTGAGTATTAAATGAAGTTTCTCCTTTAATAAGAACCTTCTTGAAATGGAAATTTTCTACACTGCGATTGGGAAGAAATTGAAGTTTATAGCGATATTATGGCGATTTTCTAAGAAACAAAGCTTCTAATCGAAAATAGGGTATCACCAGTGAATTTGCGATACAATTTGGTGCTAGGTTACTGGTTTTCAGAAAAATCCGTGTCGTGTCGGATACGGTTCCGTGACCGGAAACTATACATTTTTTAACACAAAAACTAAACCACCATATTTCACAAACTATGTAACATAAATCAATTCTAATGACACGGATGTGTTTCTAAATTCTAGTAGTTTCAGAAAAATTCGTCACTATCATTAACGGATGAGAAATGTGGCCTCTAGGAACCCATAATTGAAAACCTTGTATTTTAGCATCTTTCAAGCTCTGAAAAGAATAGTCAAATTCAAATGGCTCTATCTCCTTAACTATTAAAGCTACAGCGCTGAAATTTGCACACATGCTATTACGTTCTGTACACTTTTATTTGAGTAGTAAATAGTTTCTCCTTTTATCAGAACTTGCTTGAAATGGAATTTTCTACACTGCGATTGAAAAGAAATTGAAGTTTATTGCGATATTTTGGCGATTTTCTAAAAAACAAAGCTACTAATCGAAAAATAAGCATCACCAGTGAATTCGCCATAAAATTTCGTGCCAGGTTACTGGTTTTCAGAAAAATCCGTGACATGTCGAAAATCGGAAAATTTCGTCGAAACTTTACATTTTTTAACACAAATATTAAACCACCATATTTAACAAACTATGTAACAGAATGCAATTCTAAAGACACGGATGTGTTTCTAAGTTCTTCTAGTTTCAGAAAATGTCGTCATTATCATATACGGATGAGAAATGTGCCCTCTAGGAACCCATAATTGAAAACCTTGTTTTTTCGCATCTTGCATCTCTGAAAAGAATAGTCTATTTCAAATGGCTTTTTCTTTTAAACTATTAGAGCTACAGCGCTGAAATTTGCACACAAGATTGTACGTGCTGTACGCTTTTTAATTTGAGTATTAAATGGAGTTTCTCTTTAATCAGAACCTGCTTGTAATAGAAATTTTCTACACTGCGATTGGGAAGAAATTGGAGTTCATGGCGATATTTTGGCGATTTATAAAAAACAAAGCCGGATGGGCTGGGTCGAGCGAGTGGACTGTGTATGGAATGCAGTTAATTCGACCCTTCCCAAACATTCCTAAAATAGCTCATAAATTGAAGCACGAAGGACCACCCAGACACCTGTAATAATAATTACAGGTTACAACCACTACTGCAGGCCAGGGACTGCAAGGAGGGAAAATTGAGCAGGTACTTGTTACCATGAGACAATGAATAGAATGCGTAAAGATATATTGTAAAAAATAATTGTACACTATGACATATGAATACTATAACCTTTGGACATGAAGTAAAAAGGTACACTATGACCTATTCACATGGGGCAAGCAAATGTTGCAATTGTAAGAATAAAAAGGTTCACTATGACCTATGCACATGGCGTGAGCAAATGTAGCAATTGTAAGAATAAAAAGGTACACCATGACCTTTACACATGGCGTGAGCAAATATTGCAATTGTAACAATAAAAAGGTACACTATGACCTATACTCATGGCGTGAGCAAATGTTGCAATTGTAAGAATAGAAAGGTACACTATGACCTATGCACATGGCGTGAGCAAATGTAGCAATTGTAAGAATAGAAAGGTACACTATGACCTATGCAAATGGCGTGAGCAAATATTGCAATTGTAACAATAGAAAGGTACTCTACGACCTGTACACATGGCGTGAGCAAATATTGCAATTGTAACAATAAAAAGGTACGCTATGACCTAAACACATGGCGTGAGCTAATGTTGCAATTGTAAGAATAGAAAGGTACACTATGACCTATGCACATGGCGTGAGCAAATGTAGCAATTGTAAAAATAGAAAGGTACACTATGACCTATACAAATGGCGTGAGCAAATATTGCAATTGTAACAATAGAAAGGTACTCTATGACCTATACACATGGCGTGAGCAAATATTGCAATTGTAACAATAAAAAGGTACACTATGACCTATAGATATGGCGTGAGCTAATGTTGCAATTGTAACAATGAAAAGGTACACTATGACCTATACACATGGCGTGGGCAAATGTTGCAATTGAACAGCTGAAGTAGATGTTGCAAGGCAGCCTGGCATGTAGTGGCGGGCGGGTTGCGAACCCAGGCCCACCGCAGACAGGCGGAGTGCAAACGGGCAGAGCGCCGTTAGCAAAACTTCCCACGACGTGGTACTGAAGGTGTGCGGCAAGAACACTCGCACACACGTGGACGGGCGGAGCGCCGTCGGTGAAGGCGAAGCGTCTGCAGACATGTGTGCAGCACAGCTACGCCGCATGCAAGACACTAAACAACATGATAATGTAACAGTTTGCCCGTGGCACTATTGTTTGCCAGGGGGCACAATATCAGACACGTGTGGTAGTAATGCACGAGCACACTTTGTTGGACCGAAGGCCATGCTGAAGAGAGCGACGCACCACACGTCCAGTCGGGTCGAAGTCCAGGCTGAGATGGAAGTCTGTAGCCTTGCACAAAAGGCGCGTCGGTTGCCGTTGGCTAGGCGAGAGTAGTAGAGCATCTGCCACGTCACGGGCGACGCTTCTAGAAGCCCACACAAAGGAGGGCTGGCACAGAGAGGCGCTGGCAGCAGGTACCCAGCGAGGATAATCGCTCAACCCCCACGTCACGCATCAGGGAGCGGCGCGGCGGTCGGGGCAGACAAGGGCTCCTGTGTAAGCCTGCGACCCCTGTGGGTGGCTGGGCGAACCATTTGAAGGAATACATTGTGTGCATTCGCTAGCGTGCAAAAACCTGATTAAGCGTGCACCTTTGCGAAGTAAATATATTGATGATAAATTATATGAATCAGCTTGGCTAGCTCTAACAAAAGCTTCTAATCGAAAAATGGGTATCACCAGTGAATTCGCCATAAAATTTCGTGCCATGTTACTGGTTTTCAGAAAAATCCGTGACATATCGAAAATAGGAACATTTCGTCGATCCATGGATCGACGAAACTTTACTTTTTTTAACACAAAAATTAAACCACCATATTTCACAAACTATGTAATATAAATCGATTCTAAAGACACGGATGTGTTTCTAAATTCTTTTAGTTTCAGAAAATGTCGTCATTATCATATGCGGATGAGAAATGTAGCCTCTAGGAACCCATAATTGAAAACCTTGTATTTTCGCATCTTGCAAGCTCTGAAAAGAATAGTCAATTTCAAATGGCTCTATCTCCTAAACAACAATGGTAATCACCAGCTTTACTCCTGCTAAAATGCGGTAGGACAATACTTGAGAGAAGCTGAGAGAAAGATGCCATCAACATTGGCATTTACGGCGGCCTAAACGGTTTTATTTTAGTTTGTGTCGAGTCAACCATAAAAATTAAATGAAAAGGTCGCACGTTTCAATATTGTAAGGAATTTCATGTAATATCATCTATAATCCATGCCCATCACTTTAGACATTAAACATGTTTGTTTGTTAAATTTAATATGAGTGTTTCGTTTAAAATCACATCCTTGCTTCCAATCCTAAGCTGGTAAGGATTCAATACCATGCGTATTACTTACGTACGTATAGGAGAAAATAAAAGACGAATGGGAGTTGAAGGAGGGAAGAAACGGTTTAAATAAGTACACTAATAAAAATACAAAATCAAACGGAAAGAAACACGAAGTATAAAAAAGTTTCAGGGTATTGTTATTTTTGACTGAACTTTATCACAAATCCATGTTTCGTGGGTTTCTTGACACAGAAAAATCGAATGACGGCAAAACGTCTGTCAGTCCGTCAGTCTTTCAGTCTGTTTGTCCGTCTGCAAACAACGCTAGCGTCTTAACCGTTCAGTCTATTTTCTCCCAAATTTATGATCCTCTTTCGATCTTGCTGATGTCGCGGCCCCTTAAATTTCAAACCTTATTACTATTTACTCACAAATTTTCAAAACTACCACGTACTTTCTCGCGATATTGTTAATGGCAAGGTAATATTATAATATGACAATTTCTGTCTTACGCTTCAACTACCACATGAAAAATGCGTATTCAAAGAAATCGTGAAAATACGTAATGTTTTTAATTCAAATGCTTAAACGAAAATAGCTTTGTGTCATTGAATTCTGTGTATACACGTTCTACATAAACCTACCAACAATGCATGATGCGTATTTTAGCCGTAAATAAAATTATTAATTTATATTAACGCAACCGAAAAGGTAGCAGTCATTAACGCTCTCTGTTGTCAGTAAGTCATTACAACAATAGGTTACAAACAACAATGAGCTCTGCGCTAATTTAGATGGGATACACAGTTTGAGAATTATCATTGTTAACACTGCTAGCAAGAAAATGAAAATGTATGTATAGAAAAATATATTTTTATATTCATCAAAATTACTCGAGTTTTACATGCATTACTTTTCATTTCCACACTTTAAACAAAGCGAAATCATCAATTCGTTTTCACATTTGACTCAAGTAACGGACGCAATTTAAAATTCATTTTAAATAATTTCTAAAAGATTAATTTTAAAACTTATAACAAAAACTCGAAGAACAAATGAACAAATAAATGTTAAATAATATACAAATTCTAACTTACGTACCATCTACCTGTTTCAAAACATTACTAAAATTACGTTCACAAAGCGCAGGTTCACGTAGCGGGCGTCAGTTTGTCACCAAATTACTCTAAAAATATCTACTCATATTTTCTTAAAAATCAACATGACCTAATTTGAAGATTTGTTTTCGATGAATACATTTCATTAAGAAAAAACTATATCTTCATAATTATAGTTGTAGTAAGACGCCGAAAATATTTTTAATTAATCTTCAATTTTCGAATAATTAGGGTGTTTAACCAACACGAGACTTGTGTCAGACTATCGAACAACTAAGTTTCATCAAAATCAATGCCGCCATTTTTTGAAAATTTTGAAAATGTCCCTGCTGCCGAACGTAAAATTCCCCCAAAAACTAAAATATCGCTTTCCAAATCAAGGGGCTGCGATATCAGCCAGATGGATAGGGGAATATCAATTTTGGAGAAAATCGGCGGAACGGTTTGGCCGCTACCGTTGTTTGCAGGCAGACAGACGTTTTGCCGTCAATCGACTTTTCGGTATCAAGAACCTACAAAACATGCATTGTGGTTACACCACGTGTTAGAGAATTTTTATTCTAAATTTAGCGTGTTTTGGATTTATCCATTTTTTTTTTGTTGCCATGGCCCTGTAATAAGAGTTCTTCTGCCGAAAATTCGCCATTTTTTCGCGCAGCGTTATATAACTTTCTTTTCTTAAGAAGTTCCTTCTTAAGCGCAAGAAGCGCAAAGTAAAAAATTGTGGGTGGCGGTTGTGTTATATAAGTTTACGAAGTATTCTTTCCATACTTCACAACATTAATCATTATTGTGTCTGTGATTTCTGCTCTCCGGTCTCTCAGCATTCGTCAAACGTTTCTAAGTAAGCCGTACATATCTCTCTTAAAATCCAAATATGCTTCCTTCAGATGTCTAATTTTCAGATTTGCTGAATATCTTTCTTCTTTGAGTACTATTTGATCACCTAAACTTTGAGATGATTCATTTGGTAGGAATGTGTCCATTTTCTTCTTCTTCTTTCGTCACTATCTCTTTCACTTCCTTACTGAACCATTGTGTTTACGAGATGGATTGACTACAACTTTTTCCCAGTGAATCTTCCGCTGCTCAATGTTGCCTTTTATTTTCTCCCACGGGCACTATTTTCAACCCTTAACAATGTACTACTAATTAGGAAGTTTATTATGTGTACAGTTGTTTTGTGTTTTTATTTTGAATTGATTCAATGTTTTTTTTCTATACATTCGATCTTATTTTTCTATCTTATTGGACTTTTCATCCCTATTTTGCAGATCACTCAAGCATGGTTACTTTCTATATTGGTAGAGTTCAAAGTTCTGATATCCAATATTTTTGATGGTGTGAAATTTGTAAAACAGGCTTGTTATTACATCCAACTAGAGCAAACGTTGGGTGGATCGAGTAGCCTAACAAAAGCTCTTGCCGGTTCCAAGTCCAAGTAAAGGAGGAGGGATGGGAGGACAGACTATCAATCAACCCACTTAAAAGCGATTTCTCTCACAGAGCCGCGAACTTGGACCAATTTTTATTTCGCAGCATCAAATATATTGAAATGATAAAATACTTTTTTCTGCTTGTCTTAAAATAAAAGAAATTATCATTCAGGGTATAGGTAAATGTAGAGCTGGACTTCCCTATAAATAGAAATTGCTTAGGGCCAACATCCATGGATATGATAAAATAGTTTAAAAAGGCATTACAAATGTTTTATCAAATATCTAGTGTACTAAAAGATTTGTATTTGAAAATAAAATGCAGATAAAATATAGTATTTTTCCGAACGTTGCTATTGATTGTGTATAAGAAATAAATGATATTTTTTTTAAAAAAAATACTGTTGGTTGTAATAGAGGCTGAGTGTAATCGTACGGAAATGTCAATTAAGTATTAAAATATAATTTGTTTGTAGTTTTTATTGTCTTTTTTCAGGCAAACAATCGATTCTTATTTGTTTTACACTTGACATGTGCAACATCACATAAAACATCAATTTTATATGGACAATAAACATGTTTTTGAAACATTATTTTATTGTCAGAAAAGAAAAATGGATGATTGTATTCAGTTATGAATGTTTATATAACAATCGTTTTTTTAAATCTTTATGTTGTAATGTCGAGAAAGGTGCGCCCTGCCCCGTGTCCCGACGGCGAGCGGAGGACGGGAAAGCGCCGGAGCAGCGAGCAGCGCGCCCAGTCGGGGCTGGGAGCTTGCGCCGACAGCGAAAGTGACAGGGCGGCTGCTGTCAACGGGCGGAGGAGGCCGAGAACTCAAGGAGAGGAGCACTGCACAGGTACGGAGAGCGAGCTGCGTTCACAGGGCTGCATTACGGGACTAAAGTAGAGGAATGTACACATGCGCCTGCATTTATTACGACGTAAACCTTACACTGATCGTGTTCAATGGAAAATGCTAATTCTAGAACGATAGCTACATGTCCGTGACAGAAGTGCGGTGTCTGTCCACATAAATATAATAGGTGTTTTTATGTTACATTTTATGTCAGCAGGAATATAAAAATAAAATCTAGAAATTGCATTTGAAAGAAAGAGGAGAGTTGTCACCTGGACACAATTATTGTAAATTGTAAAAAAATCATTTAAACCATTATTCTGGACCAAGACTACAAAGATATACAGCTAGGTCAGGTAACTTTAGCACCTCCTGCAGCTTTTGAATGGTTGAAGTTATTGCTTGCAATTTTCACGGATGTTCGGGAGAAAAAGGAGCTAATTGATACAGGAATTCATTTTTATTTTAACACTTGTATTTTACGAGGAATTGAGGTAACATTGTTTCTTTTTTCAAATAGATATATTCATGTTTTTTAGTCAATCAAGACATGCGTAAAAAGACAAATTAAATGATATACATATTATCATGTTAGAAAAGCATTTTTGTGAGTAATTTTGATTTTTTTGACGGACGAATGACGACGAACTGACAGACGGACGCAGAGACAGACAGACGCGAATTGACAATTTTATAAACAATTTCTAAAAATTACGCTTCACGACCAGGGGGGGTCATCAAATTGTCTTTTTGGTGAATATTGCAAAATAACAATTTTGACAAGAGATGCAAAATTATTACTAAATACCTAGTTGAATTGTTGCTAAAATGTTAAATTTCGTAAACACTGATATTTGAACTCTATTAGTTTGCCAAAACTAATATATCCCAAAAATTGTTCCGATCCTGGAGCCATTTCATTTCTTCGTCTCGGTTTCGTAATATTCATTCACATACGTAAGTTATTTTACATTAAAAGAGGGGATGGTATTCAATTAATTTTTCACAAGTAAATGGATTATGGGAAAAATGTAATAAAACATTTTTAAATACACTTATTCTATTGCATGTACTGAACATTTATGACGAAATGTATGATATTATCGTTAATGATATAATTCTTGTAGGTCTTCGAATGGCTTGCACTACGACGTAATGCGACTGCGCCCATCTGCGCAAATACTCTCAATCCTTAGGATAAACAGCCTATCATAGGAGCGTTCATGCTACAGATCATGACTGAGGGAAATCTAGGAGAAATGTAGCCCATCAGCTTCTACATCGTGGGCAATTGGTGAAGAATGTTGTTTTGTAATAGTTAACAATGAAAGAACCAGATGATGTTACCCTCCGTACAATGCTGTCAGAATATGCAGAAAGATTGGAATTTGGAATTTAGCTGTTACCCATTTTATGCGTCGGCGACTGCACAATTACTAACGTTCACTACAAGCGGTAATTACATTCAAATGGAATGTTTAATTCAAAAAAGTCCCTTTCTTCTTTCTCGCTACGGAGGACACAGGCAGAAATACTCTTATCGCAGAGCAATGGTAACGAAAAAGTTCATAAATCCAGGTGCTAAAGTTAGAAAAAAATTCTCGAACACGTGATGTATCCAGTATTCATGTTTTGTGTGTCCTTGATACCAAAAAATCGTTTGACGGCAAAACGTCGTTCCGTCTGTCTGTGAACAAAGCTAGCGGTTAAAGCGTTCAGCCGATTTGTTCCAAAATTTATATAATACCCAATAGATCTTACTGATGTCACGGCCCTTGAATTTGAAACTGATATTTTAATTTTGGAGGATACTTCACATGAAACACCTGGGAGATTTCCTAAATGTTCAAAAAATGGCTCCATCTTTTTTGTTGGATAGTGTGAAGGTCGTTTAAGAGAATGGTGAAAGTCTCGTGATCGTTGAAAATCCTGATTTTTCGAAAGTTGCAAACGTTCTTCCTAAAACTAAAATATTAAAGATACAGATTTTTCCCCTTCATGACATCTGTTCCTTAAAGCTAGATTTTGAAAGAAGGTCATGTACAATTATTCGAAACTTTGAGTACTTTTCACGTAATTTTGCGTGGAAATACTGGCGAGAAAGTAAGTGCTGTTTTAGCACACTAGTTTACTGTTTAGAATTGTTTTGATAGTTTAGAATCTTTTTCTGCAACTTTGAGTTAAAATACTTCCAGGTTTTGAGGGCAACGTCGTGTGCGTTTTGAACACTTTGAGTAGTACTTGCGGTGCTCTCCGCAGGGACACAGATGGCGACAGATACCAAAATAAGATTTCCACGTGTGTACAGGCAGGTCTGGCCAGTGGTCCGAGAGACGCTGGTTTTACGTCGGTGGTTCCACGAAGCGATTACGTTTGGGAACGGTTTACAACATTTTTATTTACATCCGATAAGAATGAAAGACAAGGTTTGAAAACGAAACTATTACTAGAGTTTCAGAAATGTTCTAATAATAAAAATTCGTGAACAATGAAATTGTAACTCCTTACCTATATAGTTAAAGATAGAATAAGAAAATTAAGCTAAGATCCGCCGTTGTCTTTTCCTTTCCTCTCATATCGGCTTAGCATTCCATTTCTGAACGCTTTCGCTTGCGATTTTTTTCTGCTTAGCGTCGGACGCACAAACATAACGAAGCATTTCTTGATTAAAGTCATTCGGAGAGGTGGCTCAGGGTATCAACTGATGTTACTGCAGTGCAGACTGGGAAGTCCTAGGTACGAGTCCCGAAAGTGGCAGGACTTTTTCCTCTAGCTTGTCGACTAGGACGAATTCAGTCACTGTCTGGGGGATATTTCTAGCGGCCGGCTGCTCTGATCGGTTCCGATATTTCTACGATCAACACCAGGCGAATGCGTGTGCAGTACCCTAACAAACGGGCCACAGACCACCCGCGATCTTTCCTACTTCTTTCTTGTCCTTTCCTCACCTCTTACACATTCTTACCCTAACATGCACTACACTACCTACCACACATGCCGAGAAACCGGTCGAGATCTTAGATGTTATCCCGGCTGGGGTGGTGCCCCGATGGTGGGCGATACCAGGTCAAACACCGTTCTTCAAATATGAACATTTATAACTTTTCCAAAATATGAATTTTTGCGTAAAACGAAGACGATTTTTATACAGTTTGAACAAAACGTTTTTTTTTCAAAAACGAATACATTTTCTTCCTCGAATGTAGCAAAAAAGGTAAACAATGTGAAGCTGGTCTCATTTTCAGCGAACATTCGGTATTTTCGAACAATGCAAATAATAACAAAATTAACATTGAGAAATTACAATACTGATAATAGAGATATATTTTTAAATGACATCAGTTGGTGCGCTAGCCACCTCTGCCTTTTTTTAGATGCCGATGGATAGCAGCTGGGAAGAGGGAGTGCCAAACCCGTAAAGCTAGCCCCTACACATGAGAATATGAAACAATGTCTTTGCCATTTTTAGTACAACTAGTTGTATAATTTCATGAAGGTATCCATCAATGTAATACATTTGACACTGGCATAGCTAGGTCATATTCAGTCACTTTCTGGAACAGATTTATAGCTGCCAGCTGGTCTGTTCGCCAATTTTTATGGTTTCTCTGATCAATATTAGGCGAATGCCAGAGCAATTCTCGGACCACGGCCAGCGCAATCATTTTTTTCCCCATCCTAGCCTCCTCCATCCCTTACCCGTACACACATACACACACACACACACTATGTGATCTACACTACAACACTAGGAAATCAGTCGAGAGCTGCGTGCTAGTCCTGCTGGCGGTGATACCCGGAGCAGAGAATCCCCCGCAAACCGATGTGTAGGTGGGCAACAGATCTCAGGTTCAAGTGGGGGGATGAACACCGCGACCTCCATGCAAATGCATGCACTGCTCTTGACACAACACACACACTCGCTTCTCAGCAGTCGGAGGGTTCGGACGCGTCCCTCTCTGCTCGACCTTTCACCGCACGTGCGGCAAGAGCTTTTGGCCCCGGTGGAGCTCAGCTCCCGCGGGCCGGCCAACTGGGAGACCGGGCGGGTCATGCTCGCCCGCTAGCTATCCAGAAGGCAACATGTTGTGCTCCCCGCTACAGCAGGCATCCTCGCCGCCACCGCGGCAAGACACTACTACCCCGCGGGGGAGCATCGTGCTCCGCGTGGCACGTGACGGCGAAGAATCCTGGAGTAGCGCAGTGGTGGCACCACTCCCGGCTGCTACTCAGCCCGCGGGTGTCCCCGAAGACGGCTGCAGCAAGGTGCCCCACGAGGTGCTCTTGGCCTTCGACCGATCGAAGGAAGCGGAGGTCCTCCAGTTCTGGAGATCGCAGGCTCCACAACACCATTCCCCATCGGTTCGGGAAAGGGCTAGCGTAATAGAAGCGCGCACTCCGACCCCGGCCCCCGCACCAACGCAGAAGCGGCAACGTGGCCCCACCACCCCACCAGAGGCATCGCCCGGGGTAGACGCCCTTCCCTGCGAGCAGCCCACGGAGGGACCCGCCCCTCCCACTCAGCCAAATGACCTGGCCGCACCGGCGACCGGCTCGCCCTCGGCACGCTCGCCTCCGGGAAAGCGGCTGCGCACCGAGGACTTAGCGCCCCCTTCCAGTGCCGACATGCCGCCCGACACCGGCGGCGTCTCAGAAAACGGCCACAACCCCTCTGAAACCCCTCTCCTCCGAGGGAAAAAGAGGGGAAAGAAGAAGAAGAAGAAGAAGAAGAAGAAGAAGAAGAAGATGAGCCTCGCCGCCCAGGAAGCTGCCGCCCGCAACGTTTCAACCAACGCCGCGGCAGAGGTGGCAGACGGGAGCTCCGGCAGGAGAGGTAAGGCGCCCACGGACTCCGAAGCACGCCGGTCTCCCACTCCTCTCCCAGAGACAATTCCTCCACTCGGCGAACAATCGGCCGCCTGGCAGTCCGACTCCGTGCGCCAGTGCGGCCAGCCCCGCAATGTGAATGGCGAGGCGGGCGCCTCCGCGCAGGCCCCGACCACGGAACCTGAAACAGCGGTCGCCTCACGACCGCCGAGACGACCCTACCGCTTCCGACTGCAAATACACGCAGATGGAGTCAAAAAGCACGCCAAAGCGATAGGAGACGCCACTGGTAAGTTGGCCACAATCGGTCGCGTTACTACCAGAAATGGCCGAGTTGGCTACCAGGTGTCAACCTGCTCCCCAATCGCATATCGTGAAGCTGAAACTTAGGCGAAGCTTCACAAAATCTTCTTATTTGGTCACCCACCCCCACCTCCCCAGTGTGAGCGTACACATCGCGTGTACATTAAACAGGTTCCGCGCGGCATCACTGCTGACGAGGTGCGCGAGGAGCTTGAAGGCGCAGGCCTCCATCCGTTGGGCGTTCATCAACATGTTCGCCGCGAACTCTCCGAAACCGCCGGAACTTCGGAGAGCAGTGATGCCGCAGGTGGTGACGCCACCGAAACTCGCATCGTGCGCACGGGGACTTTTCGCGTCACCCTTCGCGCGGGCGAGTCGCGCAAAGCTTTCGGCATTAGGGCCATTGCCTCCTGCGACGTAAAAGTCGTCCGGGAGCAATGGAAGCGCCCCCGCTTCTGCGAGAGATGCTGCAGATGGGGACACACTCGCAAAAACTGCGAATATCCCGTGAGATGCAAGATCTGCATGGGAGAGGGCCACCCGGCAGACAAGCCTGGCACGAAGGACTGCCCCATACGTGGTACCTTGGCACGCCCGAAATGCTGCAATTGCGGCGGGCAGCATACGGCATCCTATACAAAATACGAAAGATGCACGCCGTTGCAGCGCCCATCGAGCATCGATAAGGAATCTGTCGAGAGGCCCACAAGCCTCGACGCCCCTTCGGGCGAGGCTCTTCGGCAGAGAGTACGCGGCGAGGCGACCTGGTCAGAGGTAGCGGGCCCAGCTCCCCCTCAGGCCCCCGCTGCGCCGCACAATAACGCGGCGCAAGAGACGCGGTCTCGCGCTCTCGCGACTCAATTGGGTCTACTCTCCGAAGATCAGATTCGGGGAATGATCCATCTACTGACCTTGCTTCTGCCCAACAATGGCGCAGAATAATCTAAATCCTCCGTCTCATTGCGAAGCACCGCTGCGAACATGCACCTGGAATGTTCAAAGTGCGTGCGAAAAGACCCAGTTGATACAGAACTTTGCTACCGAGCGACAGCTCGACATACTGGCGCTGCAGGAAACGTGGTTTCGTGAGCATTACACTGCCCGTATTCACGGATACGCAGTGTATCGCCGAGACCGCGAGGTCAAACGGGGGGGGGGCGGTGTTGCGCTCCTGGTCCGACGCGACATCCCCCAGCTCGAAGTAACGACCCCACCTGACGTCTTGCGTTCTCTAGAGGCAGTTGTGGTGCGAGTTTGGACGGTTGGCGGCCGACTGACAATCGCGTCCGTTTACTGCCCAAATCAGCAACTAGACACTGCCTGTATCGATGCGATACTCGCGTTAGATACTAAAGTTCTCATTCTAGGAGATTTGAATGCAAGGAACAGAGAGTGGGGCTGCCTCGGTGCAAACCGAAACGGCACCCGTTTAGCCAACTACATAGAGACGACACGTGGCGTATACGTATGCGCCCCGAAAGAACCCACGATATACCCGTCGACTGGAAATCCGGGAATTATCGACCTTGCGATCGCGAAAGGAATTGACTGCGGAGCCCCGCTTTCGATCTCCTGTCTGGTTTCCGATCACAGGCCGGTAACATTCGTGATTTCGACTTTCGCCGCAGCACGCCGAAACAAATTCAAAGTATCACACAACACCAACTGGGCCGGTTTCACAGCTCATATAAGCACCGTGCTTGAGCGAAAACCGCTAAATTCACGGGACGAAATCGATAGCGCGGTGACTCACATCACTTCCACGATTCGAACGTCCTACAAATCAAATACTAAAATTACTCGCGAACCGGAGTCACGTCCTGAGCTTACAGATGAGCAGAGAAGGACGTTGCGGGAGCTGCGCAGATATTCTAAGCTACACAGCCGCTACGGCGATCCCGCGGACGGAGCGCGGGCGCGAGCTCTCAGCAGAGAATTCCGTAAATCTCTACAAGACGAGAGAACCGCAAAATGGTCGCGCACGATCGAAGTTTGCAATCTTCGTGAAAGAAACCTTTGGGGATTATCTAAAGCGCTGGGCCGCAAGGCGGAAGTAAACCGCCCGCTCCGCACCACTCCGACACCACAGCCGCCCGGTCACACCGCTATGCAGCCGGAATATGTGTGGGAGGACGCCGCGAAAAGCGAACTCTTCGCGGAGACGCTTGAACGGCAATTCCGCCCATTCGAGTCCGGCGACTCCGGGAACCAGAGCACTGTTGCACGCTTACGCGACTACCTGACCGCCAGGCCGAGCACCTCTGCGCGACGTGTGACGGGAAGAGAGCTCCGCGAAGCGCTGCGATAACTCAATACGCGCAAGGCATGCGGGCCGGACGGAATAACAGCCGCCCAGCTCCGCGCGCTCAGCGCCGACGGGGTGGAGTTCCTGCGGGAACTCCTAAATGCGTGCCTAGCGCTAGGATACTTCCCCAGAGCGTGGAAAATCGCGACAGTAACCATGATACCAAAGCCTAACAATGACCAACTTCTGGCGAGCGGTTACAGACCAATTAGTCTCCTCTCGCTTCTTGCGAAAGCTTTCGAGCGCCTGATCCTGGAGCGCTTGCAACAGGAAATACGGCGTCTTAAGCTTCTTAGAGATGAGCAATTCGGATTTCGAATTGGTCTAAGTTCCGCGCAACAACTGACGCGGCTAAGTATCGAGATCGGTCTCTCTCTCGAAAGACGGCAGAACTTGCCAGTGGTTTTTGTAGACATGCGGTCGGCATTCGATTCTGTATGGCACGAGGGGGCGCTCGCGTGTCTTGCGGACATTGGAATCAGCGACTGCTACGTCAGACTAATCGCCAGCTTCTTCACAGATAGACGATTCAAGGTTCGCGTCAATGGCGTACATTCGTCCCCAAGACGAGCCGCAGCCGGCGTGCCTCAGGGAAGCGTGCTCTCACCGACACTATTCGGTCTGTACGTCAACGACGCGCCGCTTCCTGTTGAAAAAAATACCGGCATTCAACATTGCGGGCTTCTAATGTTCGCGGATGATTTCTCTTACTATGCGAAATCGGCAGACAAAAGGAAATCGGTGAGATATCTGAATGATTGTCTCGCCGAGCTTCCCAAATGGCTAAGCCATAAAAAGCTTGCCCTCAATCCTGACAAGTGCGTAGCCGTCAACTTCACTCGACAGAGGGCCGACCCCGATGAAGTCGTGAGCTTGTTAGGCACGCCTCTACCGTGGCAAAAGACGGCGAAGCTTGACAGCGGCCTCCGCTGGCGTACGTTAGCCAAAAAATAACTGCCAAAAAATAACTGCCCGACCCACCCTCCTACGCCCACTCCTTCGAGCCCCCGAACTTCATCCTGCCCTCAAACGCCGCCTATTCACCGCCTGCGTGCGGTCCATTTGGACGTATGCCTGCGAGGTATTCGCGGCGGCACCTCCCTCCACCCTCCGCCCGATTCGCACGGCGGAAAACCGCGCTGCGCGTCTCGCGGCGTACCCCTACCTCCCTCCTCCCCTTCCCAATAGATACCCTAGAAACACCGACGTGTTCGGAGTTCTGGGTGTAAAAAACCAATTCTTGCCGGAGCTCCAAAGGCAGTCAGTGACGGCGCTTACAAGGGCTCTGGGTCCGAAGGCGCCGCGCATCCTGCGCGACACCGGCCGTGAGGCAAACAGTGGCGCGCATCGGTCACACCTCCGGAAAGGTCCGAAGCGCGTCGCCTTCTCCTTCCGCGCGCTGCCTCACGCCACGCTTGCTGCCTTGTGCGAGCGAGCGGAGGCAGCCGAGCGCGAGGGGGAAGACGCCATCAGCCGAGGAACGCGACGCCGCGCCCCACCTGCCACGCCTCCCAATGGGCCCGAGCGCCACGGACACTTTGAGTCAAGTCAGTGCCGTGGCGAACAGTGCAGTGAAGTGGGAAGTGAAGAAGCGTGAAGTGCGAATGAATGGGAAGAATGAATGATTATGTATATAATGAAACTAGTATGAATGATGTGTGAATGCAGAAAAAAAATAATAATAATAATAATAATAATAATAATAATAATAATAATAAAAATTTACAAACAATACAAAATACAATTTACGTAGAATATATAAAATAGAATTACAGAAATGATTTTAGTGTAAGTTAGCAATGCCAAAGTGCAATTAAGATAACTTTAGGTCTAGATTGTAAATTAGTTATAAGAAAAAGTCCCGCCTGTAGCTGCTTAAGCCGCAAGACAGCAGCATAATATAAAAACATTCATAGATAATAAATTCCCCTTCTTCACAGGGTTACTGTGGAGGGGACAAAAGAAAAAAATCTCTCGACACAAGTCGCCACAGTATCTGCCACTCCCGAAAAAAAAAATCATTAATCAATATAAATGGAGTGGGGGGATTCAAGTTGCGATAAAGATACATGTGTCCGATTAGAAAAGAACAGACGCATGCTATCAGACTTTAAGTGCAAGTTGAAGAGCATCAGAGAGTACTTGTGAACGTTTAATCAACCAGGTATAAATTTAAAAATTTCGACGATTCCTGATAATTAAACACTAGCCACCAACTACAGCGCGGCAGACACTTAGGAGAGGTACGTACATTTTGTGTCTTATTTAGTCAATCACTGATTTTCTTAAATGCTGTTAATACTATAATGAAATTCAAGTTCATTTTTTAAATTCATATTTAGAATAATATCAAATAGCAAGGGCAACGTCCGTCTTTCTGTCCGTGCGTCTTTCCGTCCGTCCGTCCGTCCGTCTGTCCGTCCGTCTTCGTGTCCGTCGGTCTGTCCCTCTGTGAACATCACTAGCGCCTAAACCATACGTAGGATTTTTTTCCAAATTGAAGAAACTTCTGTTCATCTGGATTGAGTGAAAGCTTTAAACTTTTGAAAAATAATTTTAAAAAATGTGGGGGTACTTTACATTAAGTCCCACTGACATTTTCAAAATTTTGTCAAAAACCTCTCCATCTTTTTTCTTTATATTTCTAGTAAGAATGTAATAAAATGCACTTATAAAACGGCATAGGTCAGGTTTTCAAGGTTGTGTCTAAATGTTCGAAAATTTCATAATTTTGAAATTTCTCGGAAGTCTTCCTACAACTACAAAAATTAAGGTAGAGATTTTTCATTCAAATAAAATTTGTTCTCCATAGTGAGTTCTTTCATTAAGGACATGTATTTTTTTTATTTTAGTAGTCGTCGCGCAATATTAAAAACAACATATGCAACTTTAAAAAATCACAAAAACTTTTGATAGGAATAGTTCTATATGTACTTTATACGATGCCAATAGCTCTTTTCACACAAATTTTTGAGTTTTCAAGAAACGCAATTTAAAGTCATTTGAAATACTTTAACACACAAATACAACAGTATTTACAAGTTGCTGGAAATGTGCATATTAACGCCGTGAGAAATCTATCAAACAAATTACACATGGGTAATTTGAAACAAAAACGAAAAATACACCGAATGAACTTTACCTCATTTTAAAGAGTGCATTTAGCACTAACCGTTCAAAAAATTTGAAGAAAAAAATTAAGGCTATTTTTGAGAAAATGGTGTTTAAGCATTTCTGAAAAAATGAGGAATTTTGAGGTAGTTTTCACAGAAAACGGTTGAGTTTTTGAGAAACTTTAAATGACATTATTTTTAGCATATGTACTTATAAATACAATAATGTGAACAAATTGTTGCTAATGTAAATATTAACGACGTGAGAGAAGAAAAAATAACATTTTTGTAATTTTTGAAAAACACCACATGACAAATACTATATGGCTCTATTTTTTTTTTTTTTGCTTTCTTCAAAAATTACAAACACGTAATTTTTTACTTCTCTCACGTCGTTAATATTTACATTAGCAACAATTTGTTCACACTATTGTATTTATAACTAGCGGACCCGACAGACTTCGTCCTGTCCAAAAGATTTGTAATGTGACAGTTTTTTGTTCCTACATATTTTTTAGTCTGGGCAAAAAATTTCCTGAACAGAACCGTCAACCTGGTGATAGGGCGTTGTGAATAAGAAATATAATTAAATAAAACATATATAAGCATTTAAAAGTAAGTAATCGCTTTATTGTTAATCATGTGAATCATAATTATTAACAAAAATCAGTTTTATTTTCATTGTAGTGCTTTGTGATATACAATGTTTTTTGTTTGATTACCTGGCGCATAGACAAACAAATCTGATGGTTTTCCAACACAGGAACAGGCAACATATAACTGACCATGTGAAAAACATGGGTTTTCCAGATTAATACAACAAACACTTAATGATTGCCCCTGAGACTTGTTTATGGTCATAGCAAAAGCAAGCCGAACTGGAAACTGTAGTCGTTTAAAGTTAAACGGCACATCAGTCGGAATCATTGGGATGCGCGGTATGAGAACGTCTTCTCCTTTATACTTTCCTTTCAGTATAGTTGCTTCTATCACGTTGTTTAGTAGTTTTTTTATCGCTAACCGTGTGCCGTTGCAAAGACGTGGTTGGTTGATATTTCGCAACATTATAACTACCGATCCAATCTTTAATTGAAGATTGTGAGGTGGCAATCCTGGTAAATCCAGCGAGTTTAAAAATTCTGGTGGATAGTTCACTACATCATCTTGGTTAGTAGCCAAATCAACTGATTTATATATCCTCGATTCGCCTGTAATTTGTTCTTGAATTTTTAAATTTAATTCATTTACATCTATGTTTTTTGCAGCCAATATAGCTCGTTCGCTCAACCAGTCATGGTTATGTAATTTTGAGAAACATCTGGAAACACCTTCTGAATAAGTTCATCTTTTGATCGAGTTAACTGACAAAAACTTTGAGGAAAGTTAATGCAGCCAGTCAACATGTCTATAGGAAATTTGCCATTACCAATGTAAATGAGAATTTTTTTACATTTTAGAGTTTTTTACAGTTTAGAGAATATGTTTCCAGATTGGTCATTTTGCAACTCGACACGCATATTCTTGCTTAAATAAAGTACTCTGACATGTTTCCACAAATTGGAGGACTTTAGACATGCATTGAGTTCATCAGCTGGTGTTGATCGTGGAATCACTGGCAATGTTTGACGAAAATCTCCTGCTAATAAAATCATTGCACCACCAAATTGGTTATGATTGCTCCGTAGATCTTTTAAGGTTCTGTCTAAAGCCTCCAAAGATTTTTTATGTGCCATCGTGCATTCATCCCAAACAATTAATTTACATTGCTACAAGACCTTTGCCATTGCAGAGTTCTTCGAAATGTTGCAGGTCGGAGTTTCATTGCTTTGCATATTTAATGGCAATTTTAATGCTGAATGTGCTGTTCGACCACCTTCAAGCAAAGTTGCTGCGATTCCCGACGAAGCGAGTGCAAGTGCAATTTTATTTTGTTAGCGAATCGTTGCTAATATTAATGAAATCAAAAAAGTTTTTCCTGTACCACCAGGTGCATCTAAGAAGTAAATACCTCCAGTTTCATCATTTGTTACTTTCATAAGAGTATCAAATACATACTTCTGTTGTTCATTCAACAGTGCAAGATTTGTTTGAATTAATTCTTTCAAAGTGTTGAGATCATACAGTTTTTCTCGATTCAACTCTTGGTTAAAAGCATCATGCATTGGACGATTGGGCGCGGCCAGGCCTAATTGAATTAATAGTTTGTTTGACATCATCAAGCACATGTCCTCAATTGAAATCAATGCTTCATTGTAAATTTCTTCACTGATTTGTGTATTTGGATTTCCCATTCTATTTCGTATTTGATACAAAATATCATCACACATATAATCTTTGTACTTGATCCACAAATGAATTGGGTTTGATGGGAAGCATGTAGATATGATTATAGAAAACAATGTTCGTATTTGATGAGCGTTTGATGATATTACAGCATCATTGAGAGTTTGATCCCAATGAGCGTTAGTTTCTAGCAATTGCAAACGTTGACAGGCTTCTCTGTAAGATCCACACAATTCACCATCAACAGTTCGTAAATATTGGAATGATGTTGGGCCACGTACATTGACTAATAGCAGTCGTAAATAAAAACATTCATCATTGCTTGGATGTACTGAATAAATTCGACCAATGGCATCGGTGGAATACACATCTGGGTATTCTGGAACTTGTTTTCCTTGTTTCCGTCGTATAAATCTCCTTGAGGATTGATTCCAAGTATAATATTTTGGCATTTCAGAATATAGCAATGTTTGTGCAAAGTCATCGTTTTGGCATGTCTCAAAAAAACTGGTTAATGTAGTAGATGGTGGCTGAGCAGCTCTTTGTACTGCGTTCTGTGCTGTAAAGTACACTCTTTGTCCATTTTCTAAATGCACAGCTAAGTGAACAACGGAAGGGTGTCTCTCATGAGTAGGAAAATAAAATATTCGCCATACTGCTTCATTACTACTAACATAGCGGCCCATTTGGTATTGGGTAACTTCACCGTTGGAATTCTCTGCACCAATTCCAATCACAGCCACATCACTCCCTTTGGTTACATATTTGCAAATGTATTTAATAGATTTCAATGAATGGCAAGATTCAACGTTGATGTGTGCTTTGAAGGTCTTTGATAAAATGGGTGAATATGGAACAATCCAACGATTATCTATTTCAATATCTTGTTGATTTAATTTGACAATTGTTGATCTTCCATTGTCTGCTGTCGATCGTCGACGATACAGTGGATAACCGTCATTACCAGTAATTGTTTCCGATATTAATGTCCGTGAATATCGTTTTGAACATTTACCATCCATCATACATGGTGAATTTTGATTAAGAGTTCCACAGGGACCATGTATCATATTTTTGATAACTACCTCATGCAATCCAGGATGTTACTTGTACATCAGGGATTTCAGCTAATATCACTGCATCAACTTCATTTGGCCTTATCTTTTCAACCAACCAAATCAAAATGTGTGCATGTGGCAATCCTCGTTTCTGCCACTCCACAGAATACATCCAGCAGCATGTCTCACCAAACACATAATGTTTTACGATGAAATCCATTAAAGATTTCAATTTTTGTCTAAAGACTCTGGCTGTAATATCATGACGATCAATGTGTGATTGCCCAGGGAATAACTCCTGCTTGATTTCTATCCAGTGCGGATTGCATGTAAATGTGATGAACAAATCTGCTGTACCATAATGACGAACATACATGGCATCTTGAGCATATTCGTGCATATGTCGAGGGCTTCCGATGTATGTTGCTGGAAGAATAGTCATCCGACCAACATTCTGTGCATTTCCATCAGTATTAATCGCATACTCTTCAGATCGGAGTTTGGTCTGATTCAACCTGATGAATGTTAATCTCTCCTTTTCAATTTTAACATACATGTCAACAATATATTTGTGATATAATCGCCGACATTTCAATATGTGATTGTCTTCATTTTCCCGAATCATTAGGCGGTATGAATAATAGTTCACTGAACTGACTTTTTTGTTAGTTTCAGAACCTGTAAATAGATTTTGTTTTAATAACATTGAAATATAAAATTAAAATACATAATATAGTGACTGAGATATTAACTAATATTTTAATTACCTGTAATGGGATTTATCATTTTTATTGAGAAATCATAGCCATCTTCACCTTGCCAAAATGTAATGGGATATTGCAGTGCATCATATGAGCGGTGTGTTTCCTTTATACGTTGTAACTGATCATTCCGACGATGTCAAACAATATCACGGGATTCCAAGTTTTCTCCAGCTACAACGATAGCAACTTCATCAATAGTTGGTGCATTAAAACGTCTTGCATGTTGACCCGCAGGTGTTTTATCAGCTCTGATTACAATTTTGTGATTATCTGATGGCATCAGATCCAGGGCAGTTTTAAACAATATAATCAATTGATTGTGTTCATGAAATAAAGTTTGTAATTGTTCTACAATAGACCTCTTTACTAAATTGTTATGTGCACAACGCAGATTAGTTTCTTGTGATGAATTGCCCATAAAATAAATTTGCAGGAATTTGTAGTTGCTATCTGACACTGGTAACAGTGAACCTGCTCTCTGATATATTTGGCCTTGTATCTGTAAATTTAAAAAAAATTTATGTTTGTACCAAACACTATAAAATAAAATAAATAAGCAATGTGGGGTATAAATTTATGGATTGTCAGTGATCAAACTTAAATAATATTTGTTCTTTAAAATTATATCTGTCTCCTAATTAGTTGTAACTAATATCTATCATCAAATATATTGGGTTTCAAAATAATAAAAGTGACGCTAAAACTGAATCACCAAATAATATGGGGACTAAGTGACGATTATAATCTTAATGATTAAGAAATTGAAGATTAGTAACACATCTTAACTTAGGTGACAGAACATAAAATAATTATGTTTAACTGCTATAATACATACCTTGAAAGTTGGCATAAAATTTTCCCGAACTACATTTGTTGACCCAAATGAAGTCATTTGAAAGCAATTGTTATATTGTTGGATATTTGTCAAAAAGGGTATGGAATCTGTTTCTATTCCTGAAACCAATGAGTACAATGGCTCTGGTGGTGGTTCCAATGGTATTAATTTCACTTTACCATTTGCGCAACACAATCCATTAGCTTCGTTTTTAAATTTCAATGCCTTACAATATGAGCAAACCGAGTTCATAGAACCAATAACGACACATTGGTAGTTACTGTAGTCAATTGACACATCGTAACTAAAAGCAGCTCGATTCAAACTTGCGCGATTATTAGTTGAATGTAGCGCTCGCGCTTCACGCGTTCGTGATATCCGAATTCTTTCACGTTCATTTCGGTCGTCACGTTCTTGTGCAGCATGATTAGATCGGTAATTAGCTTGGTTTGTAGCATTTCGGGTTCTTCTACCTAAATTGCTTCGTCTAATAGGAGGCATATCTATATTATAATAGTTTCGGAACGCGACATTAAATCCTCCAACCATGTATTCTGTGCTCCAACGCACACACGCACACTGTTTTGATAGATATGATTGAATTTGAACTTTGTATAACGGTAATAAAGCGCACATTGACTCTTTGACGTTACGAACATACGTGCTTTGAACAATGAGTGCTTTAGCTGAGTGAGAGATATATAGAGATAGCTAGAGTGATAAAGCTCAAATTGACTCTACGTTTTAGTTAGAAAACGTTTGTATGGGAAAAAGAAAAAGGCTGTTTTTAGGTTTTTTCCGGCAATTATTCGAATCTTTCTCGACGTAAAAACCATTCTTGAACTTCAACGAACATTTTAAAAAAGAATTGCCCAAATTGGTCCAGGCGATGTTGAGTTATGCGCTTACCGACACATTTTGCGATTCATTTTTATATTATAGAAGATGTAATGGGATGATTGCACGTGTCAGGTGCGAGCGTGAATTAATAATTTCATAAAGAATAACGCCGCTGAGAAGGGTGCCAGGAAACGCGCTGTTTCTAGCTACCTGAGGCCGATTCGGACGCGCCTAGGGACCGGAGGAATTCAGCCCTATTGTCCGGTGCAACCCACGCCAGGCCGCACCCTATGACTCACCGGGAAGTACGCCTCCCACCCCCAAACCGAGCGTCGCCGCTGCCGCGCCTTTTCTTTCCGGAACTCGAATGACGGTGGTGTTTTCCCTGTAATTGGGAAGGCGCGGGAGTTCGTCACAAACGCCGCGATAGGGCGGAGAAACCGCGTGTCGCGCGCCCAACAACCGCGAGGAATAACGCGGGGGAGGGCCACGCGATCCGCCAAGTCTTCCTGGCAAGCTCGGGACGCAGGCTCGGTCACTTACATCCGGAGCCGCGAAGACAGCAGTACATTCTATTCCATTCGGAGCCAGCCTTACTTGCACTTCTATTTGGATCAGCAGAGAAAGCTAGTCACTTCTTTTCAAATCCGCGGATGGAGCAAGTCAGTCTGTTCTGATTCACGGAGCCAGTGCATTCCGTTTCCCGGTCGCCCGAATGCCGCGCAGCCATCGCAACGTCTCAGACCGACTCTGGAGTCAGTGGCTCGAACAGTTGTTGCCCGCAAATGCCTGACTGCGAGCCCGGAGTGGCGACGGGTCGGGGTACGAGCAACGCGACCACGGGTCGCACTGCCATCGCACGGGGCGATGCACTGTCTCCCGCCCGCTGCCGTACCACGAAGGCGCCAGCCGGCCGACGACCGCTGCTAGCGCAAAAAAGGAGTGGGGGGGTCCATGATCCGCGCTGACGGACAAAGGACCGGGATGAAGCTTCCGCCTGCGGCCGCTCCACTGCCAGACGCTGGGACGCGGGGCTGCCGCTCCCGCAAGCCGGATCACGACCGCCCGACACAATGCCCAGCGGGCACAGATGAACTGTGGCCATGCCGGCCGCATAAGTTAAGATTAGTTTTAAGGTAATTAGTAAGCGTAATTTAGTATGGGACTTTACCTACATTGCAAATTTGGCATATTAAACTCATGTTATCACAAATGAAACCTTGTTTGAGTGTAGTAATGGTAGTAGCAGTTAGCCCCCAAACACGCATGCCTCCCTCTAGGGCGTCTGGCAATGCTAAATCCAAAGAAGGAAAATCAGGTAATCAGGGGAGTCGGGGTGACCACGACGGTGGGGGTGGTCTCAATAAGTGCATGTACTTAAAATAATGTAATTTAAAGTTTCTCAAAAACTCAACCCTTTTCTGTGAAAACTAGCTCAAAATTCCGCATTTTTCAGAAATGCTTAAACACCATTTTCTCAAAAACAGCCCCAATTTTTAAGGAGAAAATCGGCTGAACGGTTTAGGCGCTAGCGATGACCATCCACGGACGGACCAAGAGACACTTTGCCTCAATCAGTGTTTCGGTACCAAGGACCCACAAAACAAGAATTGTGGAAGTAATTCAATATGTTTATGAACAGTATTTATCCCCTTTTTCGTTACTAGGGTCCGGCATTAGGTTTTTTGCCACAAATTCACCATTTTCCGGGGCCCGATTACGTTACTTTATCTTCTTAAGACAAGTGTAAGAAAGTAAAATTAGAGCGTTTTTGACAAAATCTTGTTTTTAATGCTGTTCATAGTTCACTTAAAATTACAATGAAACTACTAATATTTTCAAAAAATTAGACCTGCACCTTCTTTTAAACGCCTTTTTCTCTATTGCGGGAAAAAGAACAAGATAAATTTAGAACAATTTTTGAAAAGGTTTACTTTTTTTGAAGCAAAAAGTATACACATCATTTTTTTTTAATTACTTGACTTTATTTGAAGAGGTATTTTTTTGTTGATTTCTTACAGAAGATTGCGTTAAGAAAACAAGGGGAGAGGGTTACCAAATGGTTCACTTTATATCATGGGTTACATCTCATATATCTGCTTTTCTGGCACTTAAAAGTTCCATGAAATTGTTTCTGAAAATAGGAATGATTATTAAAAACACACATTTAGCTTTCTTTTTATACTTTATACGTGTTAATGGAACTGAAACTAATATCTTACAGTTCCATAGAAAAAAACAGTTTTCTTTCATAAATTGCAAAAATGCATAAGTGTTTAAACATTTGTTTTATTTTTAACAGAATATTGAAAATTGGCTATGTAATGTTCTTCATGCGACTTGATATCATTCTCCTTACAGCTTTGTAAACATTCCTCTTACATTATTCAGGGTATATTATTACATTATTAAGTTTTATTGGATGACAACCCGGCTGGTTTGGGAAAATCTAGAAATAGTTTATGCTTATCATGAGATGGAGCTCGATAACTCCATTTCAGACAGGGAAAATACCTTGAATAATCGCAAACATTTAACTACGAACAATTTAAAATAATGAATGCAATTTATAGCTTTATCATTCATTTAGCATTGTCCCATTATATATTATTTAAATCATTTTCCCTTAGCGATATCTCTTTAAAAAATTTAAATGCTGTGATTTGCGATGCAACTTTCTTCTTCAGTCCACCCACAACACGAACAATCCATTTGACATGTATAAAACTATTTCAAGTAATGACTTGAAGTAGTCATTACAAAGGCAAATAAACCATACTATATTAATCTTTCAGTATTCTACACCTGAACAACTATTTTCACTGCACGGAATCTCTGTGTCTTATATTAGTATGGATTATTATGATACATTATCTTGCATGGCCGCCGCCAAGTTAATATATTCATAAGATATTCAAAATAAAGGAATTGTTTATCCAGACTTCGCGCCATGAAAACCAATTGGTAGCTAATACTCGCAATTTCGTAAAATTGCGAAGAAGACAATGCTCATTTTCTTTCAGAGTTACAAATATTTGACAAAATGGTATTAGATCATAATTGGTTAACATTTTAATTAACGCAATGATTTACTTTTCGTTTCTGTTTAATCGACATTTTTGTTTTCTCGCATACTGCTGACGCGGTATAGAAAAAGTACACAGACCAGGCACATTAATGAGACCACCGCCTTTGTTTGACGTAAACGTGCAATAACAGATTAGGTAGTAGTACAAATAGTGGATGCTATATAAAGAGTGTCAGGTGAAAGCGGAAAATAGTGCAGAAGTTATCGCAATGCGGAAACGGAGCGATTTATCCGACGTCCAAAAGGGCACGATCATTGGCTTTCGGCCCAAGGGCGGAAACATTTCCAAAACGGCTAAGTTTATAAAGGGTTCGCTTGCGACCATGGTTAAAGTATACCGTGAATTGAAAAATGGCGATATCCAAAACCAACGCCGAGGCAACTGTGGTGCACCACGGGCCATAGATGACGGGAATAAAGACTGCTGCGGAGATGTGTACGGGCGGGTAGACAGGCAACTGTTCCGCAACTGATCGCCCAGATGATCCAGGGGGCTACCAATAGGGTCTCCTCGACAACATATCAGCAAAATTTGCTGCGTATGGGCCTCCGCAGCAGGCTCCTGGTTCATGCACCCATGCTGACGCAAACACCCCACACAATCGAAGGTCAGTTTCAGGCCGGACGTGGGAATGTGATTGTGTAGGGAATGCTTTCGGGCCATTCCTTGGGTGATCTCGTCATTCTGGAAGTATGCAGCCATCCTTGGGCACCATGTCCATCGCTAGATGTAGATAGTTTTTCCTCAGCAATATAATCTACGGCTGGACAATCCAACGTGGCATACAGCTCGCAGTGTACGTATGTGGCTCGAAGAGCTCACAGGATGAGTTTACATTACTCCCCTGGCCACCAAACTCACCCGAATTAAACCCAGATAATAATCTGTTAGTCCTTCTCGTTTGGTATGTTCGCGCCCTCGAACCGCAACCGAGGAACGTAGCACAGCTGCCCACAGCACTGGAGTCAGCATGGCTCCACATCCCTATCGGTACCTTCCAGAATTCACTTGACACTCTTTCTGCACATCTAGCTACAGTCAGCGCTGCAAACAGGGGTTATTCAGGATTTTGGCGTGTCGTCACTTTAATGTGACTGGATTGTGTAGAATGCTACGAGGAAAAACGGCGATTTTTTTACGGAAAAAGGCGTTTGCGACGAAAACGGCGATTTTTCAACAGAAAAACTTATTGTCCGGTCTGGTAACGAAAAATTGGATAAATCTTCTTTCTCTGTGTAGTACAATATTTCTTAGAGTATTTTTTAATGCGATTGTTATTAATCCACTTCTTTGTATTAATTTATTCGGTCTCTTACTTCACTTAAGTCATTTGGCCTTTGTGGCCCACAAACATCAACAAATGAATGTTATATTTTTCATTTCATGACCCTAATTTATTAATAGTATTTGACTCAATAAAATGAATAAAATAATAAGATTAAAAACATAACATGTCCATAAGGCAATGTTTCGGACTACTTTTTCTCACTATCTTCAAGTCAATTACATTTCCATTTTAATGTTTTGTACGCACACGTTTTCTTGAGCCTCGGAATATTTTCCCCCGCTCATTTACCAACATTACTTTAAATACCCACAAACAATAGCAACGACCGTTGATGACAAAATGTGATGACCAGAAATGTTAGCAACCGTGTAACAGAAACTATTTTTCATCAAAAACGATCTACAGATTCTATATTAGTTCTGTCGTCAAAATTAAAAATCCTTCCACTCCTCTCCTATCAGGTGCAATGACGGTTCAAGAAAATGTGCGTGGCTAATAGAAGTTGCTGGCATCAGTATATCAAGATAAGCACGTTGTCACCATTTTTAAATGATTTCATCTGGCGTCTACCGGACGAGTCTACCGGACGTGGACACCGCCATACGTCCGACCGTGTTCACGGACGTTTGACTCGTGAGATAGGCCACTACAAATCATTTAAAAATTGTGACAGATTGCTTATCTTGATTCACTCCAAAACTTGTGAATCACAATCTTGATCTCAATGTCTTCTGAGGTCCTATCACCGAAAAACTGATTGACGTCAAATGTTTTTTTGTGTGTCCATCTGTGGACAATGCTAGCACGTAGACCGTTCAGACGATTATCTACAAAATTGATGCCTCAATCGATCAACTCAAGTTCCTGCGAGTTTAAAACTCTTACTTCAATTTTTGCGGGTATATTACATGAGCCCTCTTTATTTTCAATTTTTCTCTCCAAAATAACTCAAATTCTTTAAATTCAATTTTGTTTTTAGATAGCATAAATAACTCTTTACAAAATGGCATAGGTCTCATTTTGTTTACACTCCTAATTTTTCGAAATCTGCAAAATACATTTTTAGGCGTCATGTTGTAATGATCTTATGTATCGAAGGATAGTGTGACATACCGGAAATCTCAAGGTATTTAATAAAGGGTAATATGCATTGAGCATACGTTTACTTTAGAATTTGATGCATACCAATAGTGTACACCAATGAATACACGTCGTCAGGAAAACGGGTCAACCAACTTTGTGTTCCGTCTGGACGTGATTCTTTTGCGAGCCTCGGACGTAATGTTGAATAAATGACAAGACGGCCTTGAAAATCGAGGTTTCGCGATTATTTAGAATGGACCAATCTCTCTCTTGGCAGCAATAGAAGTGGACGGTAATAATTTTGCACTCTTAGGCTGGGTAATATTTTGATGTTATGAAACGGGAAACTAATGTTAATTGTGTGATTTGTTCATGTATATAATTTGTAATTTGAGGGTATCATTCTTAGCATGCGTTGTAATTTGTGATTTCGGGGATTCATGTAAAATGCATTTCCTACGTGGGAAATTAATGTAGAATAGATTCGTAAATGAGCATCCATATTGTTTTAAGTTAAGTAAAATGACAGGCAGTCGCGAGTAAGCGCTTCATCCAAGGCGCATTCACGGATTGCATTAATTAATTATAGTATATTAATACCAAACAGTTAAGATTTCTGGGGAACATTACAAAAATTCCCCCGCTGCCAGAATTTACGACAATGGCAGGAGCATTGCGAGGACACCCCATCGACGGCTTCCGGACGGAAGATCTCTAGAAGACCGGCATGGAAGATATTTCGTGAGCTTACGAACATTAATACAAGAAATACAGTAGGGAATTCCTGACTATACGAATTAAAGATAAATCATTAATGAGCTTAAAGACCAATAGTAAACCAAATGTAGATAAAATAAATGCAAAATAAATGTCAATTCTTTATTATGGAGATGTTGCCATCAATTTTTTTATAACAGGATAATCCAGCAGAACTTCCAGGAACCACGACTCTGTACAGAGTCCACATATAATAGTAAAATAAGAAGGTAAAGTGTTATATGTCGAACCCAGATTTGTAAAATCAATGTAATGTTTGAAATAATAATATTAATCAATATTGTAATGAATGTAATATTTACCTGGCAACATAATTAGTAGAAGTTAATTAGTTAAATATAAAATTATCACAATAGTAGGCCTTATGTATCAACCCTGTAAAATATAGTGTGGTTCATTTTGCAGCCAATTTAAACTAATGTAATTGTCTCTAATTTAAACTGGCGGTGCTATAGCAACACATACATTCTCGCATTACTTGATCTGGTGACATTATTTGCAAAACATTAAACAGACAAGCAACAATAATATCACATACACATACGTATAGTAGGAAACTGTTAGAACTGAACGAAACAACTACGCAAACAGTCTACGATTGCGATTGTTGATGCCGTACATCAAGCAGCTTATGAGAGCCTCGGAGAAATAGAACATACTCGTGGGAAAGGAATACGTGACTCATGGTGGAATAATTCTTTGGCAGGGAAAGTTCGGGACAAGAAAATTGCTTATAATACATGGTTAAGCACTCAAGATATTGAAGACAGAGAACGGTATCGTCAAATTAGTAGAGATGTTAAACAAAAAGTAAGAAAAGCAAGAAATGAAGCTTAGGATAGATCATGTGAAGATATAGAACAGAGTATAGTCAATGCCAGGTCAAAAAACACATGAAAGATGATAAAGAACCTCCGACAAAACGAAATGCAAAATTCAGTACTACAACCTACAAGTATAGATCAATTTAAAATATATTACGAAGAACGTTTGAAAGAAAATAGGTTTGCATTTAGTAACACGTAACATAGAGCTCGAGGAACCGGCTGATACGGAATAAATTACAGAGAGAGAGAGAGACTGGAAAAACAATACAGGCATTTAAAAATGGAAAAGCAGTCGGTCCAGGATTGGTAAACATTGAATTGCTGAATCATGTCCCCAGTTTATTATTGGATCCTCTTACTCAACTGTAAAATAGATGTTATGGGGGTAGAATTACTCAAGGACTTCAAGAAAGGATATATATGTATATATGCGTCTGATCTGCGTCAGATCTGCGTAAGGCCTTCGACACTGTCCCATTATCTAGGCTATGGATGGCGATGAAGAAACAAAATATAAAGACGCAATTGTTTAGAGCCGTTAAAGATTTGTGCAGTGATAATATGAGCCAAATAAAAGTAGGGAGAAACATTTTTAGCACCATTTCCAGTAACTAAAGGTTTACGACAGGGGTGCTGTGTAGACCTGACTTTGTTTAAAATATATTTGAATGAAGTCCTGAGAAGATGGAGGAAGAAATGTTGTAATATGGGCATTAAAATAGATGACTCAATGTTATTCTCTCTACATTTCGCAGATGATCAGGTGGTGTTCGCTGAAGATGAAGACGATGCTCTATACATGCTGCGAAAATTATATGAAGAGTACTCGGAATGGGGTTTAGAAATAAACCTTAACAAGACTGAATAAATGGTTGTAGGAGGAAGTGATAAAGGTCTGAAACTGGATGATGATTCGGAGGTAAAACCCTGTCAAAAATTCGTATAGCTCGGTTCAGAAATAAACGCAAATGTAGGCAGTACGCAAGATATTATAAACAGAATTGCAAAAGGTAGACTGGCTATAAGACAATTACATACACTGACATGGAAAGAAATTAAGTAAGAGTGTAAAAAGAAAATTATATAAGACTGTTGTAGAGAATATTGCCTTTTATTGATCTGAGGTATGGGAAGTAACAAAAAAGAGGGAAAAGAAATTTAAAGCAATGGAAATGGATTTCTGGCGCCGAAGTTGCGGACTGACATTAGTGGATAAAGTTACGAATGAAGAAATTAAACGTAAAGTGGAAGTGATTTTTAATGTAATTGACTCCATAGAAGTGAAAAGACTAAAATGGTATGGTCATATGCAAAGAATGAACGAAGAGCGGTTCCCGAAAATATTGTGGAAATGGCAACCAGATACCCATCGACGAAGAGGAAGACCTAGACTTACATGGGGAGAGAGATATGGAGGCTGGGATGCGAGAGACAGCCTAGGGTGTAATAAAACTCGCTATACCGCCATCTCCACGTAGTACAGAGAAAGTTATATAATACTGCGGAATATCGTTCTCGAAATTTCAACGGAAATTCACGTGATGGGATCCCTGATAACGAATAAGTGTTGTTGCTTTTTTGTTTGTTTTTTTCAAAACGTCCCCCGGTCGCCACTGAACAACACTAGCGTCTAAACTATTAGGATATTTTTCCAACTTAACAGCCCCCGATCGACCTGGCCTCACTCAAAGCTCTGCGATTTTGATAACATTCAACTTTTGGAGGTACAGTACATGAAGACGCAGGGACTTTCTTAAAAATAGCTTCTAAATAGCTTTCTCGTTAAATTGAAAAATGTTAATTTGCCTTTGTAATAAAACCTTTTTCAAGCAGACTTGCGCGGACCATGGATACTCGTCCTTTGTGGCTTTTGTTGGCTGCCCTGCTGGCGAAGTCCAATGGAGAAGAAGCTGGCCCTGCCTTCGTTATCTCTCCAGGCCTGTCGACGCTGAAAGAGGTGCTGAAGGAGGTGCCTGGAGCCGAATGTCGTCGTCAGGTCGCTGTGGTTCTGGAGGGCGTTCGGAATCTCACCGACTGGGCGCTTCAGAGTAAGATACATCAGCATCTTAAGGTTAAGAAGACTTTACACTCTAGCCACCATCCCCAGCTACTTCGTATTTCATTACTAGCCTTCTTCTACAGCTCTTTTAGCAATGCAATTTGAGAAAGCCATTAGTATTGTAGCTTTTCTCGTTCTGATCCTTCTGCTCTTTCAATTTCTCTCTATTTGTAAACGAAATTTCTTCGCCCGGTGGTACTTAAAAAGGTATCCACATCGACCGTCTAAGAATTCTACGGTTCTAACTTGTCTCTATATATTCATAGAAACTCATATATATATATATATATATATATATATATATGAGTTTTATATATATATATATATATAATTTTATATATATATAAATATATAATAATTATTATAATAATTTTATATATATATATATATATATATATATATATATATATATATATATAAAATGAGGGTTTGTGGGATGGTTCCTAATAGGCTAGCTTCTAATATACTTCTAATATTATTTAATTCGTATTTCCAGTGAGTTAGTATAGTTTCCGTTTTCAATATCACCGGCCATTGAGAGTTCAACAATTCATTTTGCTAGCCAGCGTACATGAAGCAACAAAAAATAAGTATTGTTATAAACATATCCCCCTCAAACGTGCTCTTGGCCGTGAATGGCACGGTGTTAATATTCAAAAGAGTTGTTTATATATTGTGAAGCTTCTTTCTGACCACTGTCCAGCCGCCAAATGTCGCAACTGCTGCATCAGTGGGTGGGTGTGGGTATACGCACTATCTATCGACACATGCCTACAAGTAAAGAGACAAATTGTTATCCCTAGGTAGAGAGTGACTCAAGGCAGGGGTCCTCGGATCGTCTCGCATTCACTCGTAAAGTAAGCACACGTAAGTTAATTGAACACATTTAATCAACCAAAAAGTACAATGGGATTTGTACTCTTTACAACAAACATTAAGAACACATGCTTACGCTCGCTACTCCTCAGCATAATCGCAGCTCTCTGTTTCTTTATCTACTACCAATTGCTTGACAAAAGCGATTGGTATTATTAAAGCGTTTGTTTAACTTCGTCAAATAAACCTTATTTAAACCTTTCTCAATTCAAACATAACATTTCATTACTTTATATTCTCCCTAGAAAAAATCATTGCACATTTTGGGTCTCATTGCACAGTTGGGTATCGTCGACATGTTTTGGTATTTGCCAATATCGTCACACCCTGACTCAGCTAACAGAATAAAAGCGATTGTTCAATGTGATCAATACAGCCATTGCACTTTCGAAAACCTTAAAAGCGCCATGCCGAGTGCCCTTATATTGAGCTGTCCACTACCTCAAAGAAAAAGGATTCTTGACTAGCGTACCCGTGTAAGAACTCTCGCATGTTAATCCCCACCATTTGCAAATCCATTCCCCTATCCTTTCCATTAAGAATGAAAGTTGTTAATGAAACGTGTTGATTAGTTAAAAGTGTATAAATGTAACTTCATACTTACAAAATAACAAACGAAAATAAAAACAATGCAATTGATGTTGGAAACACATTTTCAATAAAGGTTTATTCAGTATTATATAAATATGATCTTCGAACAATGCACAGAACATTCTTGATTCTAAAGTTTCACCGAATCACTGCTGATAACCAAAACACTGGTATAGGTAAAAAAACAAGACATGTATTTACTCTTGTCAGTACACCCACATCCCTCCACAATTAGGTAAATACACAGCACTTCGACACCTCGACAACGCGTTAAATGAATGTTTTCACTACATGGATAAGAAACAATCTTCATCGGTATCAAGCAACTGTAGTACTTCTACTTGATGCTGCGAGAGCGAACCTTGAATTTATAATTATGCAAATAAACGTCGTCAGTCTGCGCACACCACGGTGTATTCAGAAAACATAAATAGCATAAGAAAGAGAAATCTAAGCCTTCAAAGCGTGACGTTACAAAGATGGCTACAATCACAGTGTTGTGACAGTATCGATAAGTGCCGAACCAGCGAAATTTAATAGAATGTCCAAGAATATCTCATCCTGTAGATTGTGGTGTGATGAACATTTCTTTGAAGCCTTTGCCATCAAAAGTTTACTTTTTAAGGCCTTAGAACTGTTTGTTTAGAAGTTATTTCACGATATAGCCAACTGAGTACTGCGGGTTGCATTTGACATGGGTAGTTTGATGAGGTTTTTTAAACAAATTCTTCATATTTTTAATGTCAAAGTGCAATTATTCACGTCTCCGTGAAATTATATTTCTTTAGAGATCTCTTTTATAAATATCGGTTGCGTGTGAGAGCCGCAAAAGGTATCTGTTCTTCTGAAATAATATAGACAATGCGGACCCAAGCACCGTTGGCATAGGAGTCTATCGCAGATACAAAATAGATGGGAGAGGGACATAGGTTATTATAGTAAAGTGCTACCATAACTAGAAAGTGTAGACTATTGGGTAAAGCGAAGAGATTTGCTTGCTGTGGTGAAATCCATTGAGTACTTCTACAGGTAACTCTACGGCAAAGACGATTCTTTCGAGGACGGATCATGATCCTTTGAATTGTCTGCTGAACTGTCAAGTATCCGAAGGTCAAATCGCCAGATTGCGGAAGAGAAAACACCTCCATCTAACGCCCTCCGCTCTGTTATTCCATAGCGCAGTGTGTCTGTGAGCGCAGTGGTGGACGCTACAGCCAAGGTGTCTCCAGGACTTATGAGCGGCAACTTGCGCGTGCTGGGAGACACGGATAAGTGCGCGGCGGTGGAGGCGGAGGAGCACACCACCATCTAACCCCCTCCTCTATGTTATTCTATAGCGCAGTGTGTGTCTGTGCGCAGTGGCAGATGCGACAGCGAAGGTGCCCTCGGGGCTGCTGCGCGGCAACCTGCGCGCGCTGGGAGACATGGACGAGTGCGTGGCGGTGGAGGCGGAGGTGCACACCACTATCTCCCCCCTGTGCTTGTTATTCTATAGCGCAGTATGTGTCTGTGTGCGTAGTGGCAGATGCGACGGCCAAGGTGCCCTCGGGGCTGCTGCGCGGCAACCTGCGCGCGCTGGGAGACATGGACGAGTGCGTGGCGGTGGAGGCGCAGGTGCACAACACCACCTTGCACGGGAAGTACTGTCTTGCCAGCTTCCATATGGACTCGGACAGCGTTCCCATCGCACGACTTCTCGACATTGCCACGGCCGGACGCCGACATCTCGAGTTCCGCCACAGACAAATAGATGCGGTAATTGAGCACCAACAATATTCGTAAGCAATTATATCAAGAAAAGTATATATAAAACAGTTCCGAACTGAAATTTATGTGGTATGTAATCGATGTCATTCGTCGCTTAAATATACAGCAGGAATACGAATATTATAAAATGATCGTAGATAAATTCCATTCTAAACTCCCAATTTAATCCAAAATATCTATCTTTAAAAATCAGGTATTATTTAAGGTTCATCTCCTAATTATTAAGAGTTCAGGAGTTCAGAAATGTTCATCGTGAAATACGTAATATGTAACAAATATCACCCATTCAGATGCAAGAACGACACTCGTATTTTTATATGGTTAGAAAAGTACAATATTGAACGATAGAAGTGTAAACACAATTGTCAAATCATGAACAACTACCCAGAAAACTAAATTTATGAAGTAAACATGGACTACGTTCCATTATGACTCATGGGTGAGCGAGGCCAAGGAGATTTTCAAATGGCTTGAGTATTTGACAGCATAATCAAAATAAGCTGGCTACATTGAATGATAGCTTCTCAACGGAAAAATAAAGAAAAAAGGATGTATGCTTCGTTTTTTGTTGTTTTTAAATTTATTTTCTTCCTGTTCGGCAGTTTTGCCTTTCACGGGTTTGTACACTTTTATTTTTAATACATAGCATTTGGGCATATAACCTCTCACCCTTGTATCTTACTAGTAGCTAATTTACATGATTTCATACCTATATTTTTAACATATCTCAACAATTTACAAATAATTCTCGAATTTTTACTATACAATATTTATTCTTAAATCTAGATACTCTCTAAACATACGTTCAAAAATTATCTTAATATTGAATTTTTTTTTACATTTTTATTTTTAACATATATTCTTATAGTGGATATTTACTTTCATAGGTGTTTTAAACTATCGTGAACGTATTCCCATGCCGTATTAATGTTTTCCCATTGTAAATTTTATACTTCGAGAAGAAGATGGAAGAAGTGTAAAACATTTGTTACAGTTATTTCATATATATTCGTTTAGGGGCTCTATTTTAAGTTCTCTTTGAATGTGTGAATTAGAAATGAACCATGGAGCCTTTGCACATTTTCTTAAAAACTTGTTTTGTATTATCTGAAATATTTGAATGTTGGTTTTGGCTGTCTTATTCCAGATCGGACAGGCATAAGTGAGTGATGGCCTAATAATATATTTAAATATTAAAACTGCACATTCCAAATTTAGGGCAGAGGGGATGTTAATTAATGGATATAGTTTAGATATGTTGGTTGTTAGTTCTATGTGCTTTTTACAGGTTAACCTGTTATCAATGTGGTCCCCAAGATATTTCACTGGTGTATCAGATGCTAGCCACGGGATGAGAGTATTATTTAATACTAGTGGGCGAGGTAACTTTGGTTTGCAAAGAGTAATAATTTTTGCCCGGATTTTGATTGGGTTTATTTTTATTCTTTACTGTCGAGCTCACTCGAGAAAGCATGAGATATACGCTTCCATGTTATCTTTTGTTACATTTATAATTGCATGCCTTGTGTATATTGCTGTATCTTCAGCGAATAGCGTAATATTTGAGTCTTCTAATGTGGGAATGTCTGAAAATAAACATTGAAAAGGAGTGACGATAGTGCAGACCCTTGAGGTACCCATGCTTTTATTCTAGTTTGTGAAAGTGCACAGTTTAATTTAACTCTGAACGTTCGGTCTGTAATAAAACTATTTATAATATCCTGTAAATAGAAAGGTTCTCCCAGATGTTTGAGTTTGAATAGTAGACCAGTATGTCAAACTTTATCGAAAGCTTTATCTACGTCTAAAAATAGTCCAATTGTATGCGGTTTGTTATGGAAGCCATTAGGATTATGTTCTACGAGGCGGATGAGCTGATGAGATGTACAATAATTTTGCCTAAACCCGAACTGTTTAACTGGTAATGTCCTTATTTCTATGAGGTATTTGATAAGTCTATTTTGTATTAGTTTCTCAAATATTTTAGATAAAGAGGATGTTAAGCTAATTGACCTGTAGCTAGTTACTTCTTTAGGATTTTTGCCTGGTTTACTGATTGGAAGGACAATGGTCTGCATGTTTCCATGATTTAGGATAATACCCAATTCTAAGTGCTGAGTTATATACTGCTGCCAGGACTACAATCGAGCTTCTTGGTAGTTTTTTCAAGATTATTTGTTATTCGGTCGTGGCCTGGGGCGTACCTAATTTTGAGATTATTTATAATAGTAGTAATTTCATAGGGGCTAATAAATTTAATTGGGGTGGAAACTCTGTAATACGTGTGTTTCCTATACTCCAATTACTTTTTTTGCTTCACATCGGTCATTGGCCGTATGTCAAATATCATTTGTCTTCCCTTTCACAGTCATCTGATGACCTCTCTCCTTCTTTGCGCACATCCAATTCACCAAATTGAATGCAACTGCGCAGGGCAACGGGGTGCTTTTGCCATCGCCAGGGCTCGTGCCCGAGCTGTCTCGCGGCGAGTGGGGCGTGTGCGTACCCGCCGCCTGCTCGGCCGCCGACGTGGAGGCTGCGCTACGCGGCCTGGCGCGCCGCCTGCTGCCCTCTACCGGCCTGAGCCTCGACGTGCGCGTCCCACCGCTCGCCTGCCGCACGCGCTCCGGCCCCGCGCGCCCCCTCCGCGCGCCGCACTACGCCTTCGCGTGAGTTCCATTACACTCCTTCACGCACGCCGCACTTCGCCCACGTGTGAGTAACACTACACTCATTCACGCCCACCGCACTTCGCCTCCGTGTGAGTAACAATACACTCCTTCACGCCCGCCGCATTTCGCGTGAGCACTACTACACCCCTTCACGCTCGCCGCACTTCGCCTTCGGGTGAGTACCACTATACTCCTTCACGCCCGCCGTATTTCGCGTGAGAACCACTACACTCCTTCATATTCCCCGCACTTTGCGTGAGTACCACTACACTCCTTCACGCCCGCCGCACTTCGCCTTCGCGTGAGTATCACTACACTCCTTCACGCCCGCTGCACTTCGCGTGAGCAACACTACACTCCTTCACGCCCGCCGCATTTCGCATGAGCACCACTACACTCCTTCATGCCCGCCGCACTTCCCCTTAACTTCCATACCACTACAGCACTCCTTCTTCACGTCAGCCATTCTTCATGTGGGGGTGAGTACCAAAATCCTCTTCCATGCCGTTTATTCTCGCGAACCACAACAATTCTCGCTATTCCTTCATGCCAGTCGCACTACGCCAGCAGGTACCACTACACTTGTCCTTCGAGCCCACGGTACTACGCCTTCACGAACCACTACATCACTCCTTCACGACGCACTACGCCTTCGCACATGCTCCTTTCAGTTGCACTTCACCTTGTGGCGTGGGTATTGCTACACTACTCGTTCATGCCCGCCGCATTATGCCTTTACGTGTACACTACTACACTACTTCAGACCCGAAGCACTCTGATTGATTAGTGTTTCTGAAAGTGTTAGCTGCTAAGGTCATTATAGTATTCCCGTAAGTGTAGTGCATGCTTAATCGAAAGTGGCGGAGATTTCCCGCCTCCCTGGATCGTGAGAACCGACGCCGACCTACCGTCGGCTAACGGAAAACGATTTCGAGTTTTAGAGTCGCTTTTCACGTGCGCAGTTTAAAAACTCAATGAAAAACAATTTTTGATAAATGTGAACTAAAAATTATACGTCTGCTATTTTATATCCAAGGAAATATTGTTTTTGGTAATTAGATTCTAAAGACGAAAGTGTGTGGAGGGGGACATTTCTTCCTTCCCTCTCCTAAGAAACCTCCTCTGCAAGAATTAGTTTTCGGTTATACGTAATCGACATTACCAAACGCACGAGTTATACTGCATTACTAAGTTTTAAATTCCTTAAGAACGAAGATTTTCGCGGTTTCGCAGTTCACCGTCGAAATAGTTCAGGATGAACAAATGTTAAACTAGAACCAGTAATATTAATAAACCTGCAATTTGAATATCAAATTATTGCAAATCTGACACTTTCCGTTCGTATTTGTGGGTATTTCAGTTCCTTCAATAAAATAATTAGACCTTCGAAACTAAAAGGTGGAAATTAGTCAATTTCAGTGAAGTAATATTGTATATCCCACCATTTTTTAAGATTTTCTCGTGTTATTTTGATACCAACTTCTATTACTGCAGAAATTTACTTACATTCATGAAGAATCTGTAATATAATCAATTTTGTAAGTTTTTTCTCCAAATTAGTCTTTAGAAAAGCAGTCAGTTGTAAAAATACAGCGATATTTCCAGATTCATTATTGGACTCTTCGTTGTACTCTCAGTAACTGGAACATTCTGGGACAGCTATAATGCAGACGAAGCAGCTGATGAGCAAAGTAAGTGCACAATTTCACCAAAAAAAGTTCCCATGGAATACTGGTTACAAAACATGTTCTCCGTCCGTACGTCTCTCCGTCCGTACGTCTCTCCGTCCGCACGTCTTTCCGTCCGCACGTCTTTCCGTCCGCACGTCTTTCCGTCCGCACGTCTTTCCGTCCGCACGTCTTTCCGTCCGCACGTCTTTCCGTCCGCACGTCTTTCCGTCCGCACGTCTTTCCGTCCGCACGTCTTTCCGTCCGCACGTCTTTCCGTCCGTACGTCTTTCCGTCCGCACGTCTTTCCGTCCGCACGTCTTTCCGTCCGCACGTTTTTCCGTCCGCACGTCTTTCCGTCCGCACGTTTTTCCGTCCGTACGTCTCTCCCTCCATCTGTCGGCCGTCTCCCTGTCCGTTCATCCTCTTGCCCTGTTTCCGTCAGGTTGTCTGTCAGTCTTTCCGTCTGTCTGTATGAATGCACGTCCGACCGTCGGCCTTACTCTTTGTCCGTCTGTCTATCGGTTCGCCAGTCAGTCTGTTCATCAGTATGTCTGGTAATCTGTCCGCTAATCTGTCCGTCAATCTAGTAAGTGCGTAACAAGGCAAGAGTAAAAACATACTGAATAATGTGTTGTTTTTTGTTTGTTTTTTCAACAAATTCAGATATATCTAGTCGTGCTACAGAATGACAAAGACATATAAAAATGTGTGAGTGATAAAGTGCGTGTGTTTGTGAGTAGGGTGGTACAGAGTGGTGCTGCGCGCCTTCTCGCTGCGCGTGGGCTGGCAGCGGCTGACGAGCGAGCGCACAGTAGAGCTGGGCTGCATCGCCGGAATTCGCGCTCTCTCGTCTCTCTTCACTGTCTTCGCCCACGAGTCCTTATACTTTCCACAAGAGCCGAGCATCAACAAGACTAAAATTGTTCACGTGAGTCATCTTTGCCTAAGTAATACAGATTGCTTATCATTACATGTATATTACGAGAACAAGTGTTTTGAACAACCGTTGCTATCATTAGAATCATTGTCGCCACTCTTCTGTACTACCGCTTGCGTGCAGTGTTGCTCTAGCGACAAGCCTCTGCCTTCTGTTCGCTAAAACGGAGCCTTCTGGAGCGCCCGCTGTATGCTCTGCAACAACTAGTGGTGCTACAGAATGGCAGACTTTATCGTAGTAATGTTTCCTAATTTTCTTCATGAAGACTGACTTTACGATATTGCTCCATCAGCTTGCCAGCTGCCGGCTATCGCTATCCAAATAAGTTTTTAAAACAAATTCTCATTTTTTCGTTTTCCTAATGATAGAAACGAAATATTAATTTATGAATATTAAAGAAGAGTACAACCTCGTTCTAAATAGAAATTTTCATTGAAAAATTTGAGCCGTTTCTCAGATAATAGCTTTTAAGCGTTACGGTGAATGCGAAATTTGAACAGGAAATTTTTCGAAAAAGTTGAGTAGTTTCTGTCTTGTAATTTCATTGGAATTGCAGTTAATAAAAGAAATATTTAAATTATATATAATATATAATAATATTATATATAATAGTCATTGTAACCGAGCGAAGTGGCTCAGTGCGTAGCGCACTGACTTCGTAATCTGGAGGTCCGGGTTCGATTCCCGGACCGGCCATCCTGACCGGGGTTTTCGTGGTTTCCCTCGGTCATAAAGGCGAATGCTGGGGTGGTTCCAAAAAGTCCACGATCACCTATCACCTTTCACCAATATCCTATCACCTCCTAATCCATTCCTATCATCTCATAATTCACACTTCAAGGCGTAACAACCTTGTCGTAATCCGAGGATACAGCTGAAAAGCTGATCCTGGAAGAATTACACGCACGTTAATCGTGTGTAGCGTGGTCAGTAATGGCCTATACGCCAATAATAATAATAATAATAATAATAATAATAATAATAATAATAATAATAATAATAATAATAGTCATTGTAAAAAACTGAAGACAACATTGAAGCAAAGATTGGATATGTGTGTAAGAGACGAAATTCTTTGATCCATTATGTTGGCAATTGAATAGGTAATGTCATTAGTTTGTGGTTGTTGCCTTGGAATGTTTAAATAAGAAGTAGAATTACTATAGTTTTTTGAGAACAATAAATTTGTTTTCTTAGTATTTCATTTCGTAGACACAAACTAAAATGTTTGGTGTTACCCGAATGATATAATGAAGGACAATTTTGATGATTTAAAGGAAGGGGATAAATATTAAGTATTGCAGAAGATTTATCTATATTCAGAGAACGAACTTTGTTGATTTTAGATTTTTTTAAGACAGGATAACGCTAGTAATTTGCTATATGTTGCCTGCTGCTCAAATTCACACACACTGAAGAGGTGGTTTTGGAATGAGAACAGTTTGAAAAATGATGTTTCCAGTGCATCAAACGCAATGAGGGGTTAAATTACAATTAGCTTGTGTATGATTGAAGCGCTGACAAATTTTACATTGAATACGTAATTGATTTGAGATTTAGCAAACATTTTAAATACACTATAATATCTTCAAGTTGAAATATATTTGAAGATTCTTGGTTTTTAATTAGTTCAAGTGAGTAAACTTCAATTGATTGACAATTTCTGGTAAACATTATATAATTATATAACTTAAAATTTAAGTTGTAACTCATTATACATTTCTTCATTAGAATAATTAATTAGGATGTTTTTAAAACTACTACTAGAATTTGTTTTTGTTGTATCTTGATAGAAGTAAAATTGAATGTTGGCTTCAAAGTTTTTTGTAATTTTGTAAATTATTTTTGGATTGATATAAAATTTTTACTGCATTCTTAATTAGGTATCTTAGTAAAACATAATTTATAGCAATTTGTTTTAAATCTGTAATGAAGTTTTGAATATTTATGACGTTAGATACTATAATAGGTGGAATTTTGATGGATTGAGAATATTTCTCTGATCCTTTCAGTTCTGATAAAATTAAATACCTGTTATGTAAGAATAATTGGAAAAAAGAAGATTTTTTCTTGTTGGTTGCTTGTGTTTTATCTGCTAAATAATTATAAAAACCATTCTATCATTTTCTTAACTCATTCTTTACCTGAGTATGTTCGATCGTTCTTGAATGTGGAAGCAGAGTTCGACGTTAAACTTTGCCTGATTGCAAGTTGAGGAACAAAAGCACTATGTTGCAATGGAGAATGATGAATTTTCTGCACGGCACTCGAACAGTCTCGCTGAGAACTGGGGTAAAGAACAAGAATCTAGACGAGTTTGCAAAGCAGTAATTTTTTTTCCCATTACTTGACGGCTATTACCCGCTGCCGTACACACAACTTCCATTTGGGCAGAACAGATGGATTCACGACTGAATATGAAGACATCATTGTATCGCTTGCAAATGTGGCACCAGGGCGTCAGGAGGTTGAAAAATAGCATTGTCCGTTCTGTTACGTCAATCAAAGGCCCTCATATTTATGACGAGCAATTTTCATACAATGTGGTATTCACTATCAATGCAAAATATTAATGAATAAATTTTATAAAAGTTTATACTTGGCGAATCTTCACCTACACTTCAAAATTACGTCTTGTCATAAGTAATGCTCCATTGGAATCCAGAATTTAATAATATTTTACGTGAACCTATACACTACCACTGGCGGAATTTATTAGGAATCAATGGCGAAAAATAGTGATTGTGGTGCGTCTAATTATTATTTAGTTTCCTCATATATAATAATATAGACTAAATATTATTTTAATTATTTAGTTTCCTCATTTGTGTTGAATTAATCTTTACCGATCTTTGCAAGAGAACTGCAACAATCCTAAAGAATAACATGTAAAAATTTTGTATCTATTTATACACTATTCTTTGTGGTATCGATATCTGTTACACGTCGTTGAATTCACTTGTATTATTATTAAATACAGATGTTATGTATCAGGGTACACAGATGATCATCTACACGCCGGTGATTACTGGTATTATCGTCGTGGACACGTTCTTCACAATGAGTGGAACTCTATACAGCTATATTTTGGGTAACTCTGTTATTAATGGCAGCTTCAGTTACACCGCAACCCTCTTATATCGCTTCCTCAGGTAAGTTAAAACAATTATATCGTAATTTTTAAAAAAACCTTGCTTCTTATAAATCCGTTAATTTGCAGTTGTTTAATGTATTATTTCTGATCGCGGAGTAGTATATTTCCGCTACTTCAATGTTCACCAAATATCAAATGCAATTGAGGGACATTACCTTTTAAAAAATATAGTTCTATAAAGTATTTCTCTATAAACAACGCGCTGTAAATTCTATTTGTTTGCCTTAAATGAGTCAAAAAGAAACCAAATAATATTGCAGCTTTTGATCAATATTTTCCTTTCCCTTGCAATGACAAAATATACTTTTCGCCAGAACATTAATTTTAAGATTAATACTACAACTTAAAATTGATGTGACCTATTTATCGTTTCTTAGACAGGAAAGAAGACTGTTAACCCAATAACATCGCTTGAATAATTAAATACGTTAGCAATTGATACCTGAAAATATTGTATTTTAATTATAAGAGAGCTTGGTTTCTTAAAACCGCGTGAAGAAAATAAAATATAGTTTTCTTAATTAGTGCTAGTGGATTACAATAATTGTGCGCTCTCAATCTAGTATATATTGTAGCACAACATTATTTCATTTCAATTCGCAGATTAAGCCCGGTGTATTTTTTGCAAATTTGGTTCTATGCAACATTCCTCGAATATCTGGGTGATGGCCCGAATTGGGGCAATTTCATCAACTACAATGTAGAAATGTGTAGAGCGCACTGGATTTGGAATGTTCTCTACATAAACAACTATGCGAACCACTTGGGTTTGGTAAGCTTCCTTCTAAATTACAAAACACCGCATAAAATTTGTTTAAGAAAGAACAAGACCCACCTATAATTGTCATCTTCATTTTTTTCTGAAACATTCTGTACAGTTGAAATAAAATGTACAGTAAAGTGAGTTTTTATTTACGATCAAGTTTGGTTAGTGAAATAGGCTTACGTTCTAAGAGTAGTTGAACCACGATGAGTCGAACCTGGATATCTCAATTTCCTTTGTATTACGATATTCGTTCCCTGTCATCTTCATGAATTACGATGTTAAGATAACTCAGATTTTGATAAATCCAAATATTAGCACGTTGATTTTTATATATTGTCATATTCAAGAAATTGACGTTCTGAATGTTAATTATGTAACTGATGTTGATTCAGTGCTTGCAACCGTCATGGTTCCTCGCAGCCGACATGCAGTTCGTGGTCGTGGCGCCGTTGTTGGTGCTGCCGCTATTCCGCTGGCGTAGGGGGCGGCAGCTGGTTATGGTGCTCATCGCCCTGTCGGTGGTGACAACTGGCGTCACTGTTGCCTTCCTACGTATACCAGGCATCTACAGAGTCTTTGACACGTAAATGACATGTTTGACGTTAAAGACATCAAACTCCCAGTAGGAACAACAAATTTTTCATTTGTGGGATTTCCACAAAATTAGATAATATAAAAAGAGAGTTTTACGAGAAACACTCAATTATTTTTTATTAGAGTGAACATGTGGAGAGCCAATTAAACCAATATGTACATGTATGACACACCAGAAGTATGTTACACGTCGTGTCGTCAGCGTTCTCGCTTCTCGTGCAAATGGCCCGGGTTCGATTCCCGACAGGGGCAAGATTATTGCTTCTTCAATGCAGTAGCGCCGATTGCATGGAGGGAATAGAGTGATGGTATTCGTGCTGTGAAAAATTTACCTCATAAGGCAGAAAACGTTTCGGCTCCCTGTGGGTGAGATAAATAGCAAACTACCCTTTTTTGCTGCTAAATACGACTAGTGCTACTCTTTAGTGACACTTTGAAGATTTAAACAGTGCGCTACTTTACAGGCACACGAGTCATACACCAAATTCGTAAAGGTTTGATTCAATAAGATACGTATAATAATGCGGTTATAAGAAAATTGTAACACGCTATTCCAAAGAAGTGGGCGAAAGGAGAGCTGCTTCAGCAGAATAACGCCCACCTGATATGAGGCAAGAAAATTCTTAAACTATCACAGATAAGAGTATTGAGGTCTCGTCTGATTAGATCACTTTCGTGACAAGCCCTTTTCACCAGCTTACCTGAATTTTAACAGCTCTTCAGTCATGAGTGATACCTGGCAAATTTCTTGTTCAATAAATTCGTTATTCAATCGAAAAACTAAATGCGTCATCGAAATATTATTTCAAGATTTAGGTGATTATTATATTTGGAAGGCAGTACATTATTTAATTGTCTTTTTTAACTTTTTTTTAATTGGGGAAAACGCGGTAGGCTTCACCTCTCAAAAGAAAGAAAACGTTCATTTTTGTGTAATTTTTTTAAAATTTTAAGGTTTTAATGAAAAAGTATTTACATAAAGAGATTAATCAATTGTCCTCTATCCTTACAAGACGTTTAAAGTAAAACTGTCGAACCGTTTAGAAGAAAATCTTGTGTTTGGCCATTTAAAAAATGATACGAAAAAATTACGCAAAAAATAATAAAATCTGAAAAAACTGTACATGAAATATTTTAAAGTATTTGATATCTTCAAATAATTTTAACTTGTGTAGAATATTCGAAAATTTAAATACTGTAATGAAAACCTGACTTCTACTATATTCAATAAGTGAATTTTCATAAATTTGGGCAAGAATCGAAACAGAAAATCTGGAGTCATTTCTGAGAAAATGTTAAAGATGTATCATTTAGAGATTCACCAGATGAACTCATTAAAGCAGATAAACGCCGTCTTGAGATAAAAATCGAGTTGTAGGATAAAAGAGCTCGTGCGTTTACTCCGCTCATTCTTTCCGGTATTTGACAACGGAAGATCTTACAGCAAGGTGGAATGATAATAGAAGACCTTAGTAGTAAAATATATATAAATAAAATATGAGGAGATGGAATAATGTCAATGTTTACAGAATTAGTTCATTTGTTTAAAAACCAGTTCCAAATCGGAATCGATATTTCGTGTAAGGCCTCAAACAATTTTAAGATAGTATTCGAAGGAAGACGGAAATAGGTGAAGAAGATAGTTATGTAATACTATTACAGACCGAGGTAAAAGGTCTGTAATAGTATTACATAACTACCTTCTTCAAATATTTCCGTCTTCCTTCTCAGCCTGTAATAATAGTATAGCATCTCTAGTTGAAATCTGTGGAAAAATAGATTGAGATGCAAAGTGAAGAAAGCATAAACCGAGTCCTTGCCTGTCCCGCAAGTCCCGCCTACTCCGCCGGGGCTGGCCTCACGCCGCCGGGCCGACAGAGGTCCTAAAACGGGCGGGTGTGTGACGCATCGGCGCGGAAGGGGGAGGGGGCGAGGTGTTTTCCTAAATTTCACTTTACGACGCTCCTATTCGTCCGATTTGCATGATTGTCACGGCGTTGGATTCAGGAAGCATGTCGCCATCGCGCTATAAGCTCACATTTTTTTAATTTTTTCTCGAAAGTTTGAGAACTAATTTCAAATTCGCGTTTTTGCTAGATTTTTGAAAAAGGGCTTCGTAGCGTAAATTCTATTTTAAAAAGGCGTCAAATGCCGTTTACAGATCGAAAATCGGACCATTAGTTCAGACTTTATCAGTAAAGTAAATTCCCCTGTAATAGTGCTGCGATCTATTGAATTTTCCTACAAGTATTTTTCTGTGCATTTAGCCTTAATACTCATCTTAATATCGTTTTATAATGTAGAATTAAAACTTACTATCCTTTCAGAGACCGTCAAATAACATTATACTTATTATATACTCACGCAAAAACCCATATGCATGCTTCGCCATATTTCGTGGGGTTATACCTCGGCTACCTACTACACACAACGCAGGAGAAGAGGATCTCATTGAGCAAGGTACGTACAATTACTTCTCTTTTTAATGAGGATAAGTAAATCAAATTAAGACTTTTTCAAGACTAAGTTTTTATTAATGCTGTCATGGTTGGTTTTTGTATCGATCGTAAATGTGGTTTCCTAAGCAACAAGCTAACGCCTTCCCTCTTTGTGTCTTTAAATTTGGTTACTCTCTTTTTTTATTCATTTAACAAAATTAAAGCTAGTTATTTTTAAAATTTCACATTTTCCTTTTTCATTCTTGTAGTTTATTCTCATACAGTAATCGACGTGTCTCTGTCTCTTGTGGGGATCTGCTTTTTGCTGGTCCATCGAGAATATTCTATGAAATTTCTCTAAAAATAGAGGTGTTATTTTAGTTTTTAAGAAGCCAAAACGCATTGTGAGCAACTTACGGCACCTACAGAGGGTATCAATAGCTCATTCTACTCCTCTCGGTAAGACACACATAGACTGGCAAAATTCCTAGTCTGCTCGCTCTAGAATATTCTGTGATAATTCTAGAAAAACGCGTTTTGTAGTATGGAGTACTGTGTATTGTCATAGAATCGTGTAAAATATGTATTCAGGATTGAAAAACAAGACTTGTTTGATGTATGAAGGAAACTAAACATGTTAAAAAGAGGCAAGTAAAATTGATTTCAGTAAATATAACAAAGAAGATGTTATATGAAAATGAAATATTAATTTACCGATACCAAAAGTAGTATCGACAATAATATAAATATAATATCTAGTTTCAACAGAACTACGAGTGTTTAGATGAAATGCTGTGCACTACTATACTCTCTTTCCGGCATTTACAGGAATCATTTAACTTAAATCATAAGATTGAAGATAATTAAAACTAATGTTGGAACACAAATTTAACAAGTATTTTAATCAATATATTTACATTTAACTTTTCACGCCTAAAATTAGGCGTGCAAGGCAATTCTAATGAGTTTTTAAAATATATTTTCATTTCGAACTTGCAAAGCACAAATAAAACATTTTTGAACACGAAAATGCCCTCTAAAGGTCACCCTAAGGCTAATTTAGGAGTAGGTATTCGTCGAACGTCGTTTCAGGACATGGCGATCCCATCATCTCCGAACAACCATCAGCGCGGAAAGAGAAGTTGAACAAACGGATCTCCTCACTGTCAGCAACACACAGAATCCTCTCCGTCCAATCGTGATCTAGGATCAATCATCCATGACTTTTAACAAAGGTCACCCTTTGTTAGAATTTGGCACATCTCTAAAAGGAAAAAAAATAGTTATGCGAGAACTTATTCTCAGAATTTTGAAATGAAGAAAAGCCATCATATAAGGAATAGAAGTTCTATATCAACAGATACGATACCATGGGTCAAACGTACGAGAATTTAATGTGCACCAGGAAAATTCTTCCGTAGGCGCACCATGCTGATCAGAGTGCAATCAGCAAAAATTATATTGATACCACGAGCACCAGGCAGCGCCCTACCGTCCAATTAGAGGAGCAGAAGCCTAGCCGGAGCGGCGGCGGGGGCAGGGGCAGGGGGGGTGAAGGCACGCATGCGAAAGTAGTGCCCCGCACGGCGGCGAAGCTGAGGGCGCAAGCGGCGGCGGGGCGGTGGCATCCCCTGCTCGGGGCGGAGAGACTTTCTAGCTTTCTAGTCTTACAATTGGAGCCAGGAAGTTCACCCTTTTATTTCATCTATGATAGGCAGGAAGAAATGCATTTATTTTTACCAAAATATGCATGCATAAATGGCTTTTATTCTGGATAAAGTGTTAGTGAAAACACAGGAAGCATAAAAAAAACAATTTAGATGTAATTAATGTAAAATATAACTAATAAAATGATTCACATTTTTATTCTTACTCCAAAATTTTTATTAGCACTCACGTGTAAGGAAACTGCCTCTTCTATGTAATCTTGATTGCACATGACCATCCGATATGACGACTGAATTTATTTTACTCACAACGCAGTCTCTACGAAAATGCTATTTCGGACTCCCTTTTGAATCTTGAAATGGTATAAGTGCAAACGGAATTTTATACTTCGTTTTTCGCACACATAAGGTAAGAGAGATCAAGAAGCAACTGAAAAGGGTATATTATAGTGTATAAACCGCCCTGACCTCAAGAAGGATCCGAGGCTATTCACAAACGTAGGATGAGATTTCTCGTGAGTAAGCTTCAATGAAAATTTTCAAAAGCCAAGCTTCCGGGCTCTAATTATAATTAATTTGAATATCCGAGTCGGCAACGTCTCATGTCATACAGTAAGTCGAAAGAGGAGAGTGCTGGGGAGTAACAGCCTACTCAAAAGGACCCCAATCGCGACGCTATGGGTAGCCAAGAAGCCACGTAGAGAGGCAATCTGTACCTTGAAGGTCCATTTCTGGGCCATACCCATGTAAATCGGTGGATAGTTTTAACAGCACACGGAAAAGTGTCAGAGCTACCTGACTAATACCAAGTTGATGATGACGCGGAAGAATCTACAATACCATTCTGTTCTCCGATTTCAGTACATGAAATTGTGAATCGTCACTTTTCCTATCGTTAGTCAACATATGTGAAAGATCTTAAAGTTTTTGTCTGACAGTTCTCTACGATAATAATGTCTTTCGTGGATATAATAAAACTACCGTTTGTATTTCCGATTGCCTTCACCCATTTGTTCTTGTCACTAGAATTTATACGTATAATAACGTGTACCGTTCTAGCTTAATCGTGTGATGAAACAAATTGCCATGACTTGCCAAAATCCTCAATTAAATCGTCTACAATGTATCTTACGATGCTCATATCTGTTGAACAGGTATTCCTGGCTCTAGGCTGGACTATCACCGCACTCATGTTTCTGGCCAATTCTGTGGGACCGTACTACATGCTCCAGGAGAGCTACACTTATCACATCCTGGACAGTGCAGCATATCCAGCCGTTGGTCGCCTTTTATGGGCTATTGGGATTTCCTGGATAATATTCACTTGTCATACAGGTTACGGTGGTGCGTGCTAATTCAATACTATGTTTTAAGGTAGATTTAAGAGGTGAATATGAGTGCAGATTCACGCTGAAATATCATTTGTTCGCCTTAAAATATCAGTGGCGTGTGGTGCTCGCTTTTAAAGAGTTGCTACGTTATCTCTGTCACTGAGATCGATGAGGGACTGTTGGAGGAGCAGGAGAATGTAATTGATATAATGCATAAGTTTCAGTATATTCTAAGGAGACTTATCTGAAAAACAAATACTTTCTAAAAACATTCTGAATCTCGTGTTAACTAAATACTTCCATTTCATTCTAATGAAGACTACTAATTATTTCATTAAATAATATATCCCTCCAAAATGCATGGTATTTGCTTAGAGAGAAGTCATGAGTTGATATTGGGCAATCAAGATGCATCTATGCACTTTGCTGTCTTTGTACATTCCTCCAAAACATAAATTGAATCGCATAGTAAATCAAGAACAACTTTTTTTAAACATTCATATAAATAATTGCAATGTCTGAAATTTGTCACCCCATTTATAATACCCCAGCCACGAACATTTGACTTTTAGTTAAAAATATTTTCTGGTATTCAAAAAAAATAGCTTCATCTGATTTTTTAAAGAACTGGAGTCAAACCTCGTTTGAATTAATGAGTGCACTTTCCTAGAATATGATCCCACTTCTTCGACATTTTCTTAATGAACGTTTAGTTCGGAAACTAACATAATAGCAATGTAATAAATTATTTATGTCCATGCAGGACTGCTGAACAGACTACTCAATTGTTACGCATTACGGGTGTTGAGTCGCTTATCGTACACGTTAAATCTTACACATTTCATTCTGCTGATGCATAATGGAGGTCGTCGAAGAACACCCGTATGGATAGATGACTTCTCTTGGGTAAGTAACTAAATATCGGTTTATAAGTGATGCGGTGTTAACATTCCAAACATTTGAATGGCAGGCTTTGTCACTGCAAAAATTTTTGTTTATTACATTACCCGCTTTTGATGGGTTTACCATCACCATCAGATATCAGCTGTTTGGAAACCAGAAATTGAAGTCAAATGGTAGAGATGATGAATCCATCAAAAAGTGCTATTATAATTTTAAAATATTGCCGATGACAATACTTTTTATTAACAATACCAGAAAGAAGCAGCTTTCTTTAGCGCGCATGTGTTTCCTAACTGTGCCTTGCGATCTGAATTTCACGTTCAGCAGACAGCTGTCACAGGTTCAGGGTCATGGCAAACATGGACTTACAACTCCAAATTCATTTCAAAATTGCATGGACTGTACGCAGCGCATTTTCTCGCGCGGAAAGTCCCGAAGCGCGGCGCAAGAGCGGTGCTCAGCGCACAACTCCGCCCGACTCTCTCCCACAGCGCCAAACAACGGTCGTAGACATGCCGAAAGACAGCGAGGCAGCGCCCACGCGAGCAAAGACGCGCGAGGGAAGGGTGGAACGGTGGAGCGTAGGACGGCAGGACTCGAACCCGTGACCCTTCGTACCGAAGCGCTGAGTTGGCTCTTGCCACCTTCGCCATCTAGGTCGGCGAACACTTGACATAATTCTCCGTAAATGAACTCGATCGTTTGTAGGAAACAATGTAAATGATGATTCATCAGACCATACCACATTCTTTCAATCAGCAAGTGTCCATATTTTATGATTGTGGCACCACGTCTTTCGCAGCGTTACATTGGCTTCCATTATGAAGGGTTTCGCGAGTGTTGCCCTTTCATGAACGTTAGCTTGGTGAAGCACCCGCCGCCCTGTTTTTGTGGAAACAGTATTACTCAAGTTAGGTTAAGTTCTGCCGTCACTTTTGCCGCAATAGTTATACGTTGTCTGGCTACAATCCTTCGTAATGTTCGTCGGTCTGTGTCAGTCAACTTCGGCTTTCATCCATTATTCCTCTTCGTCGATGAGGCCGTACGATGTGTATATGATGTAGTTACCGTAGACACAGTCGCTAGTCAAATGTAAAACAGTTCATCTATAACCAATTACAGATGGAGATATAAACTTCAAAAAAGCCTTCAAAAATGTTCAAACAACAAACACGCCCTGTTAATTCTCATGGCAAACTAGGTGATTTTTTTCCAGTGACGTCTTGGCGCAGAACGACCAAAATTTAGTAAACACCGCAGACGTCAAATTCTGGTTTTACTATGTGCAACATTAACACCAATGCACACCCGAAAATATGAGTGCGAGTAATTTAAGCTTCAAATTAATAGTGTTGCCTTACAAACCGCTCGTATTGGCCTAGTAGTTTCCACGCGTGCTATTTTAATACCAATTTTATGTACGCACTTCTCATTTCTGATTATGCAGAAGCAAGCTTCGCATAAACAGATAATCGTAATACAGTTCAGTTTCATCAACTTGCATTTGGAATACCTCATATTAATGTAAATGGCCAAAGTTGGCCGATATGCAGACATTTCTCCACTTTTTAGCGCTCAAATTCTATTCTGCGTTGGCGATGTAAAACTTAGCGTATTCATTGCCTCTAGTAAAGATTGGCAAACTGCCTCGGTTTTTATGCATCCTTGCGGGCTATGATCGTGGAAACCGCGAACTATTTTCTCCGTACTTCTGTAAACACGCTGCCTTCGTCTTTTTACCAAATGGATACACTTGACTTCTTTTTCCTAAATTTCCAAATTCTGACAAATAATCAAGTCGAGACGTATGTATCATATCCAAGCTATTGGGTATTATTTTTCTACTGTATATTATATTCTTTTATTTGATATTGAAGTGTTTATTTTGTATATTTAGGAAATAAATGTGGACGTGTACAACAGGTTTTCGCACAAATCGCAGCCGCCTACCCGATGTATAATTCCTTCCCACGATTAATTAAGATTTCTTCTTTACTTTTTACAGATCCAAATATTTATCGCAGATTATATGCTTTCGATTGCGATCTCATTTGTCATATATTTACTCATCGATTCACCCATCAACTTGATAATCAAATCATTACTCATGAGAGGTAAGATACTTTTCTTTTATTTATTTGTTCTTGGCCCGAAGGCCTTCAGTAGCCGAGTACCATACACTGAGGGTACATTGAATTATATTAACACTGTTTAGGAAACATCATTGACAGATAAATACATTGAGTACACGGGGGTTAAACGTGCAAAAACACATCGGGTACTTGATGATCAGGGAGGGTCGAAGAACTGCCGCGGTAGTTTCTGCTTTAGTCTATTGTGGTGAGGATTTTGTTTTCCGATTTTGAAACGTACAGCTGAATGAATCTGGGGAATTTTAGGATAGAAGTGAGAGAATAGGAGGGAGACATGAATGGAGGTCGGAGAAAAGCCGAGTTCGTTATGTAACTGGGTGTTAGGTACAAACCAGGGAGCTTTGGTAATGGTTCAGAGGAATTTATTCTGGAAAATCTGCATTTTTTGGATATTTGATTTGCTGGCTGAAGCCCAGATAGGAAAAGCATAGGATAAGATTGGACAGATCATTGATTGCTACAGATGAGTAGCAACATGAAGTCGCAGGACTGATGACAAGATACTACTCAAACCTAATAAGGTCACATTAGGATATCTAGAATCGGTGACGAATGGATAGCACTATACCATCAAAATATTACGTAGAAAAAATACTATTAACAACAATTTTTTTCTGTTCTTTCAATTTTGTATTTTAAAACTGTTTCAAATTCGAACCATTCGAATCGGAGAACATTCTTTGCATTGAAAATCCTACGTATAGCTGATAAGCTAGGGTTATTCATGGAAAAACGTAAAGATTAATACAAAAATTTAATTGAATTTACTCGGGACAATAGGTATTTATTTTTTACGTTACCTATCTTCAATTTGCATCTTTTAATTTATAGACAATTCGAACATACAACATCTAAAGGATAGTGTTATAAATATTTCTACAAGTATAACCTAAGAACTAGAAATTGTAGAAGAATTTGAAACTAAAATTCAAAGTTTTAAAGACATTCTAAAAACATCTTCACCTTTGGGGAATAATTTCGGATGTGCGGGTGAAGCCACATCGTTTGCTACAATGCCGACGTTTCGACCATCGTGGGACATCATGCCTGGTGGGCACTTCAGCGTTGAGGAAGACCATGCTAGTCGAAAATTCAGCTATAACCCAGCAATAGTTTTCGTATTACTCTGGCTGCGACAGACTTCGACATCATATTAAGTGTTAATAGTACTGAAATATCATTTTCTGTGCAGCTACAGGCTAATTGTTCAAATACTTTTTTTAAATCTTATTCTCATGATAGGCATAACATCTTCAACCCTCTAGATCCGCTCTAGTTTTACTAGTACTTTTTGGAAGGTAAATACCAAGAGAATTTTAAAAATAATGTTTATTCCCTTCTAGGGATAAGAATAAGTGATTATGTAGAAAAAAAGGATGAGAAAATGTAAGTTGATACTAATACTCAATTCCTCTTTATCTTACAAAGAATTTAATGTTTATATATTTTACACGCCGTTGAATAACATTTTCTTTAATTTGTTAAGTTACTCAAATACTGAATAAATTATTCCATAAGTGATGACATAAGTTGTTGCTTATGTCATGACGAAAAGAAAAATTGACAAATCAATTTAAAACTGTCTACTGATGGGCTTCCCGTGTAAAGCCACTTTCGTTCTTCCCTCCCAGCTTTGAATGGCGTCGCTCGTACCTTTGTTCCTGATAATAGCTACGTTCGCAATTTTATACGCGAAATTGAGTTACGAATCTAATAAACGTCCGTCCAGCAGTGTGTGCTCCCGAAGGCGCATTGTTACTACTTTCAACTGCCGATGCTTTCCATTTACCCAACGTTGCTGTTCGTTCACCTCACTCTTGAGATAAAACACAAGGTATATCCGGAGTTCATGGTGTCGTTCACTGAACCGGTTCACTAGAGGGGAATCGACTCACTGAACCGAATCCTTGTTTATTGTTCGCATGTTGTAATGGTCACTATGTTATCGCAAGAATTATAATTTCTATTTAACACTCACATGCTACTTAAACTATCATTACTACTCAAAGCCAAAATTTAATTACCAAAAAAAGCATCTTATCTACTTAACACTTTTTTATACGCTCTAGAATGCGCAATAAAATAATAAAAACTCACATATTTGTATATTTTTAAATATAAATTTTTCTATTTAACACTCACATACTACTTAAACTATCATTACTACTCAAAGCCAAAATTTAATTACCAAATAAGCATCTTTTCTACTTACAACTTTTTTATATGCTCTAGAATTCGCAGTATATTTCACTAACCCTTTCTATTTAAACATTTTTATTATTGGGGGGCTATCGCCCCCCAAACCCCCCATTTTAATAATATAAAATCAACCAGACTATTTTTTCAAACAAATACTATATGTCAGAGATAGCAGTATTTTATTAGAAAAAATATAAAAAATCAACTCACATAATCGCTGAAATTATAGAATTTTTAGAGTATTAAAAATACTATGGTAGTAAAATGAGTGTAACATATCTGCACTAATTACGTAGAACATCCTTATGACACGAAAAACTTCAAAGATTCATCAATGTATCACCAAATCTGCTTATATCTGAAAAAATACACACTCTTTACTTCTTATGAACTAAAGTTCAGTAAATTAATAAGTCTCCTCTCAAACCAAGAATCCTTACGTACAGACATTTTCACACAATGACCATTCTGGCCTCTGACTCTACAAATCCACTCAAAACCATCTGTTCTATCCTTTCTCTCAATAAATTTCATTTCATTCTTGCATACATTACATACACGTCGAGACGCAAGCAAACCCACTTTCTGACACCACTGAATCACATTCAAACGTCCCTTTCGGCACAAATCATAAAAAAATTCTGAATTTATACCTTCCATCTCGGTAGACACACAAAACAATTAATAAGAAACTTGAAATGGCAATGAAACACGCAAATCCACGCCACAAAATTCTTCGCTATTTGACGATTCATAAAATTATGAAGTAAATAATTTTGTAGTCATAGTAACAACTAAATGTGTTGTTAGGAGGCTGTTTTATTAATAAATCAAGTCTATTTCAACCATGCAAGCTAAAGTCTTAATTTAGTGATTTAAAAGAGTGTTGTGAAGTGAAATTTTAAAAGTGAATTGAAATTTAAAATGTATCGTCATGAAGAAAAAATGTTTCGTAATTGGAAAAATGTATAACTTAATTTGGAAAAGTGACATAGTTAAATTGTGATCAACCAAATTGTGTATATATTTATGCTTTGAATCAATGCCATCAAGATTTTTCTCCAGTGATAGAAGTGAACCGTGAAACTATAACCTTGTGAATCACGAGATTAGTGAACCGAATCAGTGAACCAAAGGAACCGAAGGTCAGTGAACGACACCATGAACTCCGGATCAACCAAACACAAATTTCCAATTTAAAGAAAATTATTGTTCGTAAATTCTGGATGGCCAATCAATCGGCAAACTGTTACCTGCTCCTCTTCTGCGAATATTTAGTTCCGTATTCTTGAAACACCGATTATTTTTATCTGATAATTTCCCCAAGGTTTCGCCAATCTTCTAATCACTTGAAGACATTACTAATTGTTTATTAAATTATTTCACTTTAAATATTACTTAATCGTCAGGCAGCCATGCTTACAAGCTCTAGCCAGCCTGTCAAAAACAAACTCGCTTCCATAGTAACCCACTACGTACCTCAATTGTTCCATCTTTTACAGGTTGTTGCACTCGTACCGAATTCTACATTTTAATTTCGAAAGAAATTGTTTGAAAATAAACCTTCCATTATACACGGAATATATCTGAGCTTTATTTACTCTGGAGAATTATGCACCTTGTGCTATCAAGCTCGGGGCCAAAATAAATATTTATAAGCTCGTGATCACGGAATATTTTTTTTTGTTTCCAGGTGTTTTAGAGAAGATGAAAAGATTTACTCCTGTGCCTAATGAGAACAAAAATAAGTAAAACGAAATAATACTAACATATATATAATATATATTATATATTTATTATATATATATTACTAATATGAGGTTTATTCAAGAGGGAGATAATCTCATACCAGAACGAGTTACGCTGTATCTCCTGAAATATTCTCCTTTCATAAAATATAGATGTAAAATTGGTTCATAATAAAGAGAATAACTTAACTATACTTCTAGTTATTATTATTATTATTATTATTATTATTATTATTATTATTATTATTATTATTATTATTATTATTATGTATAATTTGATGCATAAATCATCCAATTATTCATTTCAGTTTTCCCTTAATGTTTTAACATTTTTTTCGTTACAAGTGCATTATGCTGATGCAGTGTATAAATTCACACATATTGTAATGCATGTATCGAGAAAAAGTTGAAGTACCTCACTTCACCATGGAATTAATTGAGCACAATCCTCTTATCTACAATCATGGATTTCTTCAGTTTTGTCGAAAAGCTTGGTTGTTCACTTGGGCGAAAAACTAGAAGAGTACGAAATTAAATTCCCTTTGAAGGGTGAGAAATGCCGATGAGTAGATTTAATGAAATCCCCTAAAGATAGTAACTTCCCTCTTGTTTTGAAACTCACGTGCACAACTTTGCATTAAGATCGAAATAAACGAGCGAATAAACCAGCGAAGTAGGAGTGGATACTACATCATGAGATTCTCTAGAATATTATGCCATATCTCAGGCGGGAATGCACATTTGCAAAATACCCACAACGAGCTGCATGAAGGCTGACAGAATTTAAAAGAATTTTGAATGCGTAACATAATAAACTTAATTTAGTGTGTAATTGTCTTATAGTAATGTACATTTCGTTCGAGGTTTGACTGAATTGAGAGACCTAGAAATTTTGTTACCTAAACATCAGCTAATTGCAAATTGTTCATTTTCAAAGAGGCATGCAATTGCTGATTTGAAATGCAAAAATGCAGTGAAACTGGTTTTCCTTCGTTAATTATTAATTTGTTATTACAAAATTTGAAACTTCTGAAATCGTACTATTTATTGTTTCTTTTTTGCAAAGAACATTCGTGTCATCGGTAAAGAGAACCGTTCTTCTGTATATAATAGACAAGGGCATATTGTTTCGTATATCAGTAAAAGAATAGGACCAAAGATCGAATCTTGCGGGACCTCATATTAAATTGGCAAAGAATCGAAAAATAAGTAAATAATATCCTTTCGTTCCAGAACGGTATTTCTTCTCTTTGAGATCGATGTTTAAGGTACGAGGTTATCCAATCTAGGATGATACCACAAATTCCATAAGAAGGTAATTTTTATAGCAAAATGTTATGGTCCATAACGACAAAGGCATTCGAAAGATCTAAAAATATTCCAATGGGTGCTTCATTTTGGTCCATTGATGAAGCAACATCTTTAAGAAAAGAAAAAATGGCTGTTTCCGTAGATTTTGATTTTCTAAAACACTGTTGTGTCTGAAAACGCTTCGTTTTTCCTGAAAAAAGTTTCCATTCGCGTAGAGAAAAGCCTCTTAATATTTTTGAGAAATCTGACAAAAGAGAAATTGGCCGGTAATTTTCAATTTCATTTTTGTTTCCTTTTTTAAATAGTGGCTTAATTTTTACTGTTTTGAAAATATCTGCAAATATTCCTGTGCATAAGGAAGCATTGAAAATATGAGTTAACGGGTGCATAAAGACATGTACACATGTTTTCAATAAACAATCCGGAAATTCATCTAAACCAGATGAATATTTATTTTTTAGTTCACTAAGTATTCTCAGGAATTTGTTAGAAGTAGTTTCAGAAATAAATGTGTTGAAATTGTTTTGAGAAGGGAATGATATTGAATTTTGTGCTTTTAGTCCCTTCGTGAGTTCAGCCGCAATTCTAGAAAAGTGTTGGTTGAAGGTACTCGCCACTTTTACCTCATTACGATTATGCGGTTTTATCCTTCAAAACAACATTCTCTAAGAACCGAGATGATGCATTTTCCTAAATTTCTCACGAAATAATCATAATTTTACCATCATTTTTTTGCTATCTTCGCCACTTGAATTGCAAATGGCCGTGTGTAGTGGCATATGTGCGAGTATTCGGAAAAGTACAAATAAATTAAAAACTAACAAACTTGGAAACAAACTGTTTTAAGTATTTAAAAAGTACACATTTCAATGCTCAACAAACAATCAAAATAAAAAATTCCATTTTTTTACGGAGAAATCTTATTTTGAGGTACACGAGTATTCATAATATAGAATATTAGTACTAATGATATTGTAACTATTGATAATGTACACCACCCCTGGTGATGGGTTGTTAATTTTACATTCAATTACATAATGTTAATTGTATCTGTTTGATATAATGTAATGTTTAATATTTGCCTGTTATTCTTCATATATATTGTAACGTCGTGCCAAGGGGCCAGACGGTCAGCACATGTCGGAGGACCAGCGACGGGGCGGGGGCAGTCCTTTGGCGGCGAGCGGAAGGCCGCCGGAGGCCGGCCCTGGGGGGCAGTCCTTTGGCGGCCGCCACAGGCGGGCCCCGCCTCGGGAGCCCGGGGGGGCGTGTCTCGGAAGTCGGGTGTCAACTGGGCAAAGGAAATTGATTGGTGCGTCCAGCCGCGGTGCAGCTGGACTTCCAAATTGCAAACAGGCCACATTCCGGGATGAGAGAACGCCGCCGGCATGTGAGGTCTGTCACGTGACCCCTCGCGAGGCGGCTGGAAAGTAACCAGCCGGAGTCATTCGAGTCTGAACCGGATCGGAGTGCGGCAGGCACATTTCACCCGCCAGGGGTTCTCGTGAGCTTCGGCTGCGAGGTGTGGCGATTGCCACGGGACACAGACTGGGAGCGGCGCCAAGCCGCTGGGGTTTGTGTCAGGCTGGGGCGGGAATGCCTCAGAGGCTGTGTTGGGAGTGCAGCGCGTTTCCAGGGAGTATGTATATACTGTAAAACTCTTGTAATAAAACTGTATAAACAACTCCGTGTCTGTGAGTTACTCGCACCCGACGACGCCACAGACGAGGAAACATTAAATGGTGGCAGCGGTTAAAACGAACTTTCACGCGGTGGCAGCCATTCAAACATTAAATGGTGGCAGCGGTTAAAACGAACTTTCACGCGGTGGCAGCCATTCAAACATTAAATGGTAGCAGCGGTTAAAACGAACTTTCACGCGGTGGCAGCCATTCAAACATTAAATGGTGGCAGCGGTTAAAACGAACTTTTTCGGTGGCAACCATTCAAACATTAAATGGTAGCAGTGACATTGGACATCCACGCGATAGTGAGTGTAGTAATTCACGCAGAGTAGTGAGAATTAACATTGAATACTGCAGCAAGTGTCGAAATTGTGAATAGTGCGGTTACGTATGCAGGCAATGACAGGTGCCGCAGTAATAGAACTGAGCTGGAGCTTTTGAGGAACTAGTGACGCGCGAGGAAACATTAAATCGTGCGGCAGCAACGGGAGCATCAAGAACGAAGACTGGTCCAGGTCTGGAAGGAAGGAAGGAAGGACCGACGTCTACACGTGTCCACGACTCAACCAAGTCACCAGAGCGCAAGCGGCACCGTGGGCTCCCTGTACGTAAGTGTGTCTTTTTGTACTCGCCAGGATTAATTAAGGCAGTATGGCGTATCTTGCGGGATTCAGGAAGGAGGTGTTGGTTCGAGTGGCCAAAGAGATGGGGGAAACGCTTTCTGGTGATGAAACGGTTGTTGCACTAAAACAAATAATTGTCGATAGCGCGCAATATGAGGAGGATGTTGTGCGGGAACTAGCTAATGCGACCAAGGAAATTCTCATTGAGGAACGCGAGAGAGAGGAGCGCGAACGCGATAGACAGCACGAGATAGAAAAGTTGCGTAGGACGACGACCACCTCGACACGGGAATCGATAGGTAGTACCAGTACCGCAACGAAGGCAACCGTTCAAATTAAAAACGTCATGGATCGGTTTAAGGGTGAAAATGATGATATTACAATGTTCCTTAGTGTGTTCGAAGCACAGGTAGGGCAACTAGGTATATCAGAATCTGAATGGGTGACAAATCTCATGGCACTGTTGCCTAATCAAGTAAATTCATGGTTGATGCTGGATTCGGGAGCGGGTGACGTTGAATACGAGGAAGCAAAAAGGCGACTGTTAGAAATGTTTAAATTTAACGCCGCAAGATTTCGACAGTTATTCGCATCACACCAAAGACGTGCGGGAACCACGTGGAGCGTATATGCCCGGGAATTAAGTAACTATTGCAAGGAATGGGTCGCGGGGCTTAAGATTACGGAATTCCACGAGCTCCTAGATTTAATGGTTACAGACCAATTAAAGCGGAGGGTACCGGCAGAAATGCGCGACCATTTTATTGATGAGTGGGGAGATCTTGCAGCATCACTCGAGCTAGCAAAGAAACTCGATAGCTATGAAAACAACCGGGCAGGCTGGAAACGTAGTTTCTCTAGATTTACGGGCAACGAGAAAACGCAGATAAGAAGGGTGGACCAGGCGACTGAAGGTACGCCGCGAGTTACTAAACAGCCCGAATCGAAGGTGAATCACACAGCTGAATTTGAAAGGCCTAAGGCGGCCACTTGCTTTAAGTGTGGAGAAGCGGGGCACTTTCGTAGGCAATGTCCGGATCGGAAGAGCGTGGAAAAAATATATCACGTAGCCGAAACGCAAGGTCAAGCATTGTTAAAACCATTCACATGCGTCGGAAAGGTCAATAATTTTGCCGTGAAATTACTTTGAGATTCAGGTGCTACTTATGATATTGTAAGCGGCAAACATGTGACGGATGACCAATTGACCGGGGAATACGTTTGGGTGATGCAACCACTAGATGCAGAACCAAAGAATCTGCCGGTGGCATGCGTCACGTTAGAAGGGCCCTTCGGCAGGTTCGTTACAAAGGCAGCCGTAGCGAATAGTAATTGCCAGCTTGATTACTATTTGTTAAGTAACCGTACGGCTACCTTGATGGATGAGGTTAAAAGGGAGTTTGTTGAACCACAACTAGCATGTGCTGTGCAGACCAGATCACAAATTCACGGAAGGACGCGTACAACTTCGCCTGACCGACAAAGGCGTGAGCCGTCGCCCTCAGCGTCCACTAATGTCACGGGCGGAACGGAGGAATTGTTGGTGGGCGAAGATGAGGAAAGGGGCGCGTCCGAATTAGATGCGGGCATAATAAATCTTTTAAAAATCGACAGTCATTAGCTATAGCGCAACAGGAAGACGAGGAGATAAAAAGGTTAACGGAGCTAGCCAGAGGAGTCGGCTCAGAAAAAAATGATTATTTCGAAAAAGGCGGATTGTTGTTCCGGGCCAGGCAGAGTAAACGCGGAGACTGCTACGAAATGATTGTAATGCCGGAGATCTATCGTAGTGCGGTGCTAAAGGTCTGTCACGAAACGGCGAATGCACATCTGGGGGTCACAAAGAGTAAGGACTCCATGGCCAAGTATTTTTACTGGCCAAATTGCTTTAAAGACATGGAGACTTACGTGCGCACCTGCGACAGCTGCCAGAGGGTAGGACGCGCAGGGGACAAAAAGAAATCGCCGCTGAAACTCGTACCTGTCGTCTCAGAAGTATTTGCAAAGATTAATATCGATGCGTGCGGGCCCTTTCCATAGTCAGAAGCCGGCAACAAGTACATCCTCACCGCAATGTGTCTCGCGTCCAGATTTCCCGAAGCTAAAGCGATAAAAGATTTGTCGTCAGCAACAGTCATCGAAGCCTTATTAGAATTATTTAGTAGGATAGGATTTCCGCGGGAACTACAAACCGACCAAGGGACATGCTTCACGAGCGCGTTGACGGCGGAATTTGCGGAGCGATTCGGCATCCGCTTAATCCACAGTTCACCGTACCACCCGCAGAGTAATGCAATCGAGAGGGTACACCGTACCATGAATAGACTTATGAAGGTGCTTTGCTTAGAGGCCGGGACAGAGTGGGAGAAACAGCTCCCAGCTATTATGTTCGCCCTGCGAACCACGGTACATGAAAGTCTGGGATTCGCACCGGCCGAACTAGTCTACGGCAGAAACCTGCGTACTCCCATCACGCTGATGTATGAGCACTTGGCTGGTGCAGAAGAGCAGACGAGTCCGGTGGTCGAGCATGTCTTTAAATTAATAAACAGACTAAAACAAACCCGGGAGCTAGCACATCAGCGAATGGCGTCCGAACAAGAGAAACGTAAGGTTTGTTACGACCGGAGGGCCATTCGCAGGACGTTTGCGACGGGAGACAAAGTGCTAGTTTTGGCTCCGAACAAAACACAGAAGTTGGCAATTCAGTGGGTTGGTCCGGGCGAAATTAAAGAACAGATTTCGGAAACTAATTACGTAGTACAAATGCCAGGGAAAAAAGAGGCAAAAGTGTACCACGTAAACATGTTAAAGCGGTACCACCAACGGACCGAATACGTTAACTTCCTCGGTATCACTTCGGAAGGGACGGCGGAGGAAGAAGACGAGCTGGATCGGTACGCGTTGAAATTAGACTCAAGTGATTTTGACATCGAGTCATTGCTTGACGACACCCATGTGGAGCCGGAATTTCGGGCAGCTTTGAAAGATGTAATTTTCAAATATAAAAACATATTTTCGGAAAAACCAGGATTAACTGACGTCGTAACAATGGACGTAGAACTCACTGATCACACGCAAACAGTTAGGAGCGCGCCGTATAGGATGTCACCGAGACAAACAAAAATTTTAAGAGACGAAATCACGAAAATGCTCAAGGAAGGCATTATCGAAGTAGGCGAATCTGATTTTACGTCGCCAATGATTCTGGTTGAGGCGCCGGGCAAGAAACCGCGGCCATGTATTGATTACAGGCGCCTAAACCAAATCATTAAAACGGAGTACTACCCATTGCCAAATATGGACGAAAGAATCGAGACCGTTGCGGCAGCAAAGATTATTACAACACTCGATTTGGCCAAGTGCTACTGGCAGATAGGTCTCACCGCCAGGGCACAGAGATAGGCTGCATTTGTTACGAGTTTCGGCACATACAGGCCGTTGCGTCTACCATTTGGAATACGTAATGGGCCGTATCAATGCAGTCGGATGATGGCATCGCTTTTACGGGAATGTCAAGAGTTCGCTTTGCCTTACCTGGATGATATTGCAGTATTTAGCAATACATGGCAGGAACATGTGCGTCATCTCGACACAGTATTTGGAATTTTGCAGCAGGCAAAACTCACTGTCCAACCCGCGAAATGCAAGTATGCACAAACACATGTGCAATATTTGGGATATGTGGTCGGAAATGGCGAGCTCAGACCAGTAGACGCGAAGGTGAAGGCAATCCGAGACTTTCCCGTCCCGAAAACGAAAAAGCAGGTGCTTAGTCATATTCTTATTTTAATTAGATTTAAAACACTATCACGTTTATTGCAAACAGGAGTCCCGTTTCGACTTTCTGCACCGGGGCATCCGAGTACCTAGCTTAAGCAAATGCTTAGAATATTTAGAAAACTCAACAAATTACAAATTTCTATTCACAATCACCCCTCCAATACGTACTAAAGAAATGATATGATCAGTTAAAAAACACACCAAATTTTTAACCGTTGTGCAACAAGGAAGATTAGAAGCGCAGCTAGTCAAAAGCGACAGAGTCTTCGATTATTGAAAATCTTAATATTTACCAAAATATTGTTCTACGAAATTGTTACCTTATCTGTCTTTGTGATTCGTGAAATTCTTTATGTTCTAATTATGTATGCTGTAGAATGCAGAGAATACCGTAAGGGATGGTCTAATGCAATTCTCGAGGCATCTAAATCAGGAGTTCCCAAAGGGGTCGCTCTAGATCAGGAAATTGTGAAGGGGGTCAATTATGTTCAAAGGGTCCACTGGGGGTCAATAGCCGAATGTGAATCGGCGTCTTATCGAAATGATCCCATTGACTAAAAAAATATGAATAAATTTAATTGTTTTCTCAGTACTCGCCTGACCGCTGTGGTGTGCGGATCGTGCCCGCAGCTCCGTAGTGTCTTACCTTGCTCGCCCGCGAGGGCGCCAAGATAAGGAAAAGTCTAGCGATAATAACCAGTGCGCACTAGCTCTAAGTGAACAGTTACAGTTGTAAATAATAACGGTGTTTCATCCTCTTCATATTCAAATCAACCTAACAAATGACAACCTATACTAAAACGCAGTCGATTACCGAAGTACTTTCGGGTAGGAGCATGTAGTGCGATTGCATGCTACTGACACCCGGAAAGCTGTTTACTTCAAGAAATGTCATCCGAAGAATTTACAGGCAGCGACAGCAACGGCATGGATCATGATTCATCTGCTCCCGTCAACCTGACGCAGAATGTATGGCAAATATACACACCAGTTCGGTCAAAAAGACCGAACCCTGACGTCCTCGACCCTGATGCTAATAGAAGGGTAAGGCAAAAGACAGCGTCTTGCGATAGCAATACTAGTGTATACACAGTTCCCACCAAGAATCAATTCAGTGCTCTTGATATAGAAGGCACAACAGAAAACAATGAGGAAACTCTTCCAAAAACCACTGTACCTCCAATTTTCGTGCCAAATGTGAATAATGTTCCAGCCATGATCAAGTTTTTAAAGGAAGCCTTAAAAACAGAAGATTTCGAAATAAAATCTCTAGCAAACGACAAAATTAAAATAACGCGGAAAACTCCAAACACCTACAGGGAAATAATAAAACATTTATCAGCCAACAGTCACGTATACTATACATACCAGTTGAAACAAGAACGTGCGTATAGAGTTGTCTTGCGACACATACATCATACGGTAGATGTAAAAGATATCAAGGCTGCGCTTCTGGAAAAGGACCACAAAGTTAGAAACATTATAAATGTCCGCCAAAGACTAACTAAATCACCTCTGCCTCTATTTTTTGTATACCTTGAGCCCAAGCCTAACAACAAAGAAGTATTCAAAATTAACCGACTGTTAAATTGTGTTGTTGCTTTCGAACCACCACGCCTGAAACGCGAGATAGTACAATGCAAAATCTGTCAGAGATATGAACATACCAGATCGTACTGTGCATACCCGTATAGGTGTGTTAAGTGTGGAAAAGAACACGACCCAGATAAGTGTTTAAAAGAAAAGAAAAGTCAACCGACTTGTGCTCTGTGTGAAGGCAATCATCCCGCCAACTACAAAGGTTGCCAAGTATACCAAGAAATACTAAAAAGGAAAGGGTACAACAACTCAAGTAAACACAGAATGTTTCAACAAGAGATGCATGTGCAGACACAAAACAGCAACATTGAAACTACTTATTCTCACGAAAACTCGAGAAGCAGACATGTAAATGCAGGAACATGGGCCGATGTTGCGCGATCAAAGCCTGTAGAAAGACATCAACACAACGACGATAGCCATTCCATTATGAATAGTATTCAGCACTCCTTTGAGAGATTTGAAAACATACTAATGCAGCAAAGTCAACAAATAAACTCTCTAATTAACCTCATAACGTCGCTTGTCTCCAAACTATCTAATGCCTAAATTCCTTCGCATTGCAGCTTGGAACGCCAACGGCTTGGCAAATCATCGCCAAGAAATCGAAATATTTCTCAACGAAAACAAAATAGACATGCTACTCATCTCTGAATCTCACTTCACAGAAAGAAGCTACTTTAAACTGAAGAACTACACTTTATACGATACTAAACACCCTAGTGGCAATGCCCATGGTGGCACAGCAATATTAATAAAAAGTACTATTAAACATCAAGAACAGGAAGCTATACAGGAACAGGATATTCAAGCAACGACTGTACAAATTATGGACCGGAGTGGACCAATTACCATCAGTGCCATTTACTGCCCTCCAAGATTCAAAATAGACAAACAACGATTTGAAACCTATTTTAAGTCTCTAGGAAATAGGTACATGGTGGGAGGAGACTACAGTGCCAAACACACGCAATGGGGATCCAAGCTCATCACCCCAAGAGGGAGAGAACTGCTGAAAGCAGTTACCTCACCAAAAGTTACTTAACCAAAAGCAGTTACTTAACCAAAACTCCAGATGTAATTGATATATTCATAACAAAAGGAATCCCATCCACTAACTGTAACTTGTATAGAAAACAGATATCTATGAAAACAAACATCCGATTAACACTAAAATCAGCTGACCACATAGACGAAGCGACTGAGTATATAATACAAAATATTCAAGAAGCAGCTTGGACCGCTACACCGCAACTTCACTACACCCAAGGCGGCGTGAAATATCCAAAAGTTCTTTTGAACAAAATAGCCGAGAAAAGAAGACTAAGAAGAATCTGGCATACTTCAAAATATCCTGAAGACCGTACCAACTACAACAGAGCCACTAGGCAACTAAAATGTCTCCTAAAGGAATTCAACAACAACAGGTTTCAATATTTCATAACCAACCTTACCCCAACAGAAGATAGCAATTACTCCTTATTTAAAGCCACAGGGAAGCTAAAAAAACGACCAAATCAAATCCCCCAATCAGGGACGAAAACAAGTGTTGGGCAAGAAACCCCACAGAGAAAGCGTCTACCTTTGCCAAATTCTTTGCTAATGTATTCCAGACTCATCCCATTATAAATACTAACCAAGAGCAACAAATCAGAGATTATCTTAACTTCCCAAACCAAATGACTCTTCCAAACCCGCACTTCACTCCCAGAGAAATTACCAAAACCATTAACGCCTTATCAAACAAAAAAGCTCCTGGCTATGACTTAATCACAGCACCTCTTCTCAAAGAACTACCATGAAAAGGCAAGACTATAATTACTGCATTATTCAACAGTATTATAAGAACAGGGCACTACCCGGAGCAATGAAAAGTAGCCCAAATTCAAGTTTTTCTCAAGCCTGGGAAACCTCCACATGATCCCTCCTCCTACCGCCCCATCAGTATACTTCCTATTCTATCCAAAGTATTTGAGAAACTTCTTCTATCAAGAATACGTCCTCACATAGCAACCAATAACCTAGTCCCTGATCATCAATTTGGTTTTAGACAACAGCATTCTACCGTCGAACAAGTTAATAGAATCACCAACTACATTGAGAATTGCTTCCAAGAAAAGAAATACTGTTCAGCCGCCTTTCTAGATATTGCCCAAGCGTTTGACAAAGTCTGGCACGATGGACTCTTATTTAAACTGAAGAATTTTCTACCATGTCCCTTCTTCAACATTATCAGATCTTTTCTATCCCATCGCACCTTCCAAATCAAATATCAAAATGAATTATCTGAATTTCATCCAATCAAGGCCGTAGTACCGCAAGGTAGTGTACTCCGCCCTATCCTATACTATATCCCTACTTTGGTATATCCTACTATTGATATACCAAAATCAGATAAAACAACCATAGCCACTTTTGCAGATGATACCACAGCACCTCGGCTTCGGATGACGACCCTAATGTCGCATCAAGACATTTACAAGAACATCTCACAATGATTGAAGATTGGGCCAAAAAGTGGAAAATAAAAATCAACGAAAATAAATCAGTCCATATAACCTTTACCCTGAGAAAACACAAATGCCCTACTGTCCACATCAACAACAATCCAATAGTACGGATGGAAAGTGTAAAATACTTGGGAATGCATCTAGACAAACGGTTAACATGGAAACATCACATCTTAGCCAAAAAAAGTACCTACAACTTCAAATAAGAAAACTATACTGGATACTAGGATACCACTCAAAACTATCACTGGAAAACAAACTGTTGATTTATAAAGCTATCATAATCCCAATATGGACCTACGGCATCCAGATCTGGGGCACAGCAAGCAAGAGTAATCTCTCGATCATCCAGAGATTTCAGTCCAAGACCCTAAGAATGATCGCGGCAGCACCATGGTTCATCACAAATGCAGCACTGCACAAGGACTTAAAAATGCCCACTGTCTTGGAAAGAATAGAATTTATCAGCTCAAACTATCTCCAGCGCCGTGAAAACCATCCAAACCACCTAGCCCTCAACATCCTAGACAATAGTGCAGATATCCATCGACTAACCAGAACCTCACCCCTACAACTCCCATATAGATTCTCAACAAATAACTGAAACATTACCCTCATCTAATAAACTATCCCACTTGCAGCCAACCGAAAATAATACTTGCTTTTTGTTATAGTATGAAGAAGTAGATGAAGAGTACCGATGGGATACCTTCACTGGAAATCATTGTCATAACAATTCTACAACATCATATTTACTTATTATTTTGTAAAAAAAATAGATTGTAAATTTTTTGTTAGAAATAAAAAAAAATGTTTTCTGATCTATAGCAACAAAACGTATAATAATAAATTACAAATTCGCTCCTCCTCTTCGTATCCTTCTTCAGGAATTAGAATGCTTTGCAGACTCAAGAAATGCCACGCGTTGACGGTACTTTATCGCCCAGGAACGTACTCTCCGCAATAGGCACTGGAGAAATGCAATGGCCAGTTCTCAAAAAACACTCAATGTTTTGAAACCATTGCATTTCAATAAAGATTGGAAACTCGGCGACTCAAATGCATAAGCGTACTTGATAACTGAAAAATCAAGATATTTACGAGAATAGTGGCATATGAAATTATCTTTATCCATTTATGTTTAATTTTTTTGTCAATTATCGATGATGAATATTATAAAGTAACGGGGTCGACGAAAAAAAAGTTTCATCTAGATACTGCGATGCTCCAGTGAAGGATGGGCGGGCAGGCGATGCTTTGGGCGGGGAAAGCGGGTGCCGTACGGGGTGAGGCGGAAGGGGAGTCGAGTGGGGTGGGGACGACGGGGAGTGGAGCAGACGAGGACGGAGTCATACAGGAAGGTGAAGAGAGGGGCGGGCGGCGAGAACGGGCGTCGTGGAGTAGGGAGATAGGAACCGTAGCGAGAATGGCGAATGAATATCTTACTAGTAAAACTGTAGGTGAGATTTTCATTCTCAACAAATATCAGCAATTTTACATAAATATAATAAATGTGCCGAAGTTCTCTCCCCTTTAGGTGTCACCAGGAACTCCTTAGTTCAATGGACATCGTTTACGAGAAATTATTGCAGCAAGCAAAAGCATTCTGAAGGCGTGCCTGGTTATCGCAGGGCCAAGCAATCGGGGACATGCAAACTCGGCGTGACCGCGATGATACAATATCGTGTGTGATACTCTCTCCTTTTATTTCTTTGGTAATCTTTTCAGAGGTCAGTCACTCTCAATTATTTTGTTAAGTACTACACAATGTTGTTTACAAATTACTTTCACTTTTTATTTTCTCGCATACTACTTACATATAAAGGAGAAAGTAATCTAATGCTGTAACGAAGAGGGCGACTTCTCGATTTCTGATAGAGAGCTGTGGATACTGACACTTGATGAACGTGATTTTTACGACGTGTGTTGTAATTATAAATATCAATATTGCATGAAAATATGTTCCCACCGTTAAGTAAGTCACTTTTGACAAATATTACAGATTCGTAAATATGTAGGCAAGGCAGTGGTAAGATTCCAAGCTCAATGAAGAGAGGCTTGCAAGGGTAACGCGGATGGCATTTTTTCATTATTCGAATAATTTTCTTTTGCAATCTAAAGGTATGAGTACTACATGATGAGTGTTCCCAGAATTTTATACCATATCTCAGACGGGAATGTACATTTACAAAATACACGCAACGAGCTGCATGAAGGCTGACAGAATTTGATAGAATTCTGAATGCGTAACATAATGAACTTAATTTAGTGTTAACTATCCGATCCAAATTTGAAGGAACTCACTGGAATAATGGTTCAGACTCTAAATAACCAGAATATGAACTCACATTTACAGTACACTTATTACCATGAAATTCTGTATCGAAAAGTAATTTTCCTCGGAGAAATTATTTTCTCAATATAGGAACTTTATATCTCGTTTATGTATGTTTTTGTACATAATCAAAGACGATTTATTATTTGGCGTCTCCCGGGCGGGTCATTAGTCCCATAAGTGTAGGGCATGTTTTATCATGGGATATGGCTGTGATTTTCCCCTGTTGGTGAGATCCGACGCTGTCCTACACGTCGGCTTGCAGACTTTGCACCATCCAGTTATTACCAATAAAGGGGTAGTGCCCCACCCGGAAGAAGCTGTAACTGTAAGCTCTCGACCGGTCTCTTAGACATGTGTAGTAGTGTAGTTCATGTAAAAGAAAGTGTGTTCAAGAAAGGGGTTAGGACAGGACCAAAAAGGAAGAAAAGTCACGCGCGGCATGGCACGTTTGGGAGAGTACTACTTCGGCATTGGCCAAGAATTGAACAAAGAAAGCAAGGGAAACTACCAAGCAGAGCTGCACATCATTCAAATTGTCATCCATACAGCGGCTACATTCGACCTAGCTATCTAGTTGCTTGTCAACAATAAAAGAGTTCACAAGCTTCTCTACAATAAAAGAGTTGAAATAAAATTATTCCATCTGTTCTATCATCGGGAAACAAAATATATTATTCACGATAATGTGACTGTTCATATTATAGAAAACATTGTTCCCATCAGTGGACACGTATAATTTCAATTATGTAATCAGATTTTCAGAAACAACGATCTCTAATGTGTTTCTGCTGCAAAAGCGTTGACAGCACGCCTAATAAAAGAACTAGATTTTCAAAAGGTCACGCGATATGAACGGTAGAAAGACCATTATCGAAGGCAGTGATGCAATTAAAAGAATAATTGATATGCAAGGCAAATGTCAAAACGATAAGATGAGAAAAATGAAAATGTTAGTGCCGGTTTAATTTCGACCCACAACTCAGGAGGGAAAAAGTGACTGAACGAACGCCGATTTGACGCGCCTTTAGTGGTTTTTTGAGCATCTGAGAATGCCAATGAAATGGAAGAAGGGTGAGAAATTTGTGATCGTAACGTACAAAATGGAGAGCAAGGGAATGGATCATGTAAAAAGGAGCACATGATAGCCATTACTGCGCCCCTGACAGGACATGAACCCACCTACTGCGACGGGACATTTACGGGCTGTTGTAGGGTTGCCAACTATGTTCATGTAAAAGGGAGAACACTCAATAAGACAAAAAAACGCATCAATACATTTATTTTTATAAATATCATGTATCTATATAAGTGATATAATTCACAACATATATTATAGAATCAACAAATAATTTTACAATATACAGGAAAATCTTATTTTACAAATACATAATTTTCTTCCTTAAAAATTTGTAAATTTTTCAGTCACTGCAAGAGCCAATGCAACTCATGTCAAAATTAACACAACTTAAAAGTTCTCCTCGAATAAGTCTAACATCAGCTCTATTTCTTTTTTCTCTCCATTTGTGATTCATAAGTGAAAAAATTCATCCACAAAAAGTAGATGGAGATGGAATACTTACAATAAATGCAATCATCTTTTAAGTATACTCTTTTTCATTTATATTTTTATAAAATATTGTCACTTTTCAACTTTTTCAGTTAGTTAATTCTAACCATTATTTTGAAATGGAAATAGTCTGAAAATTCAGTTGAATTGGCGTCATTTCTTCATACAATTTGTCTATATTTACATCAAAGCCATAACTAATTTCAGGAAGCTCACAAATTAAGGGAATGTTTGCTCATTTAGAGCTAAGAGTGAGATTAAAAATAACAAATTCGAATCATCATTCTCATCAAAATTGAATTTTTTCTCCACATGAAAAACACACGTTTCTAGAATACAATAAAATCTTTTATTATCCGCTGTTTTTGCAACTCATGAAATTATCTTAATATTTCATGAACTTTGTAATCAAAAAAATTATCCTTTATTCTCAATTTAATTCTAGATTTCACTGTAGAATGGGCTATGGTAATACCAATTTATTATCGTGTTTGACAGACGTGTTTTGGGCACAACAACATGGCGGACTGCCTTCACTTGCGGAACATAGCAGAAGTTGGAAATGTCACCTCCACGTATTCATTCATGGCTCCATGGACGCATGCGTGTGTCAGAGTTCAGAAAAACTATATTTATGTTCTCTATTCTAAATTAAACATTAAACGATACAAAGCAGCAGGTGTTAGTCATGTGATAAAGTAAATGCAAATAAATGTTAAAAATTTAGTAAAAGTAGAACTTTTAAAGTACAAAGGACGACGAGAGGACAATAGAGGACTGTCCTCCCAAATGGAGGACGGTTGGCAATCCTAGGCTGTTGTATTCATGGCGTCTTATAAATCTTACAAAATAGTCATTTATCCTTAGTATGTTATGTACTCAGATATATTTTTACCTGGAATGCATTATTTGTAGTGAATGTAACCTGTATACCCTCCGACGTTCTATGTTAGCCTACAAAATTGATACAAAACAACACCGGGCCTGTCCAACGCAAAGCAATAATTTTTTATAATCAATTTTTTTATAATATTTATTTACGTCAAAAACAGTTAAAAACTGTGTACGTGTTATGAGGAAAAGTTAATTTAATGTTTCATTTATGTCCAGAAGCAAAACAAGGGGCCATCGCAGCATTTGCTCCAGGATCAGGGAAACTGGACGAAAACCTGATCGAGATGGGAATTAAAACAGGTTTCTCTGAACTACGAAACAGAATGGCTTTGAACCCGCCACTCGTTTGCTTTCATTCACCTATCTAGCGACGCCGGAGTAGATTACTTATCGAGTATTCGTGCTTTCTTTTGTAGCTATTCAATACGCATCGTACGTCTTCCAATCTAGATTTCCCCGTCGTGTTCAAGAGAGGACCACGGATCGGTCTGGCATCTGCGAGCAAAACCATTACCTGTAACTTCGCCCGATTTAGACTATCTGCAACCCGGCTTAGACGAGTAAGAACCTTGGAGCAGCCACATTTAAGATAATCAGAAAGCGATCTCATGATGAAAAGCCCAAACTTTGCTTGGGCGTTCTCGCATGTATTAGAATGTAAATTTTGCCTCTGATTCATTTACTGATTTCGCGGTCTTAGGTTTAGCTTTCTTTGATAATGGTAAATTTCTTTGATAATACATTTTTTTGATGGAACAGATATAAAAATTGTACAAGAAGCTCTTCTATACATTTCTAGAATGGCATCAATATTACATAAGAGATAATTTTGTTTCACTTGCTGACCAATAGTAAAGGTACGATAAATTCAATAATAATACAGTGTGTATATGCACATATCACACACGCCCGCACATACACACTACATTATTATTTCACAGTTTTACATTGTTAAAAACAATTTTCTGTTACCCAAAAATTCTAATACTTTATATAATTTTAATTTTATTTTTCCACTTGTCCCGATCTTTATAATCCTTGTCTGTTAAATTCTTCTCTTTCAAAATTCCCTCAATTTCTATCAACTATGTTTAGATCTTCCTCTTTCCTTCCTACCCACAGAATACCACTAAAATTATTTTTGGAATCCTATTTTCTTTCATTCTTTTAACATATCCAAACCATTGTAATTGTTTATATTGGATAGTTTCTAAAATTGTAAGAACTTTATTAATTTTCTCTTATTTTTAAATTTCTTATTTTATCTCACTTTGATATCCTGGATGACCTTAAAAATCCATTTCTCTTGCCAGTAAATTTACTTTTAAAATTTTCTTTAGTTTTCAAATATCTGATTAATAAAACAGTAATTTCTACAACAAATGTATATATATATATATATATATATATATATATATATATAAATGTTTTCTTAATGATAATGATACACACCCGAGATATTAAAATTATGAAAGGTTTTGGCATCGAAAAGTTACTTCAAATTCCAAAAAATCTAAAATAATTTTGATTTTTTTAACAGCGCCAACAAAAATGGTTTGCTTAAAAGCCAACTTCAGAATTCGAAAAAATAGTAAAAAAATATTTGAAATTGGATTGGATTATACATAAAAAATTATCAAATGTAAAATCACAGGATGGCGTTTTCTTGTCTCTAAATGTGTTCTCTTTTTCTATCTTGATGATCTGGTAGCCCCATGTACCATATATGTACATATTTTCCTGAAAGTAATCTCTTAAAAAAGAGAAATTACGGAAAGTGCTATTAAGTTCCTGGTCGGAGATCGGGCAGGGGTGTGGTCAATTAACAGGAATTTACATGCAATAAATACCCGTGCCCACTCCACGAAAAATTGGTCGATGAAAGGGGGTGTCTTTCAGGGAGGTTAACAGGGAGGTTAATACCAATTACATATTAAGATAAATTATAATACTGTCATTATAAAAGATCGATATGCATAGATAACTTCATAATTATTGAGCATTTTATTTATATCCTGTAGATTCATACATGTAATGATTCAAGAGACAGCATATCTCTCCGTAGTATTAGTAGACTTCCCAAAAGTGATACAACGTGTGAAGTTCGACACGGTATTATCATTTTATGAGATAACATTTCGTGGAATTATATACGCAGCTGCGTGCTTCGAGCAAAGTACAAAAGGTTTTCTAACTCAGTTTCTTGGAAATGATTCCACTACTTTCTGCAGAGCCAGATTAACTCTGGCGGGGTCGACGAAGCGGTTTTTGTATGGGAACATATATAATATTTAAATCGCACTTTTATTATTCAATCCTGATTTTTGCTTAGGAACAGGAAAAATTAATAATTCAATTTTTATATATAAAAAGTAGTACTTAACCATACGTACTAATATACATTTTAGATTCGACTAATCCTGTTCGAGTTCTGAATAGTTCTGAAATGGGTATTTTGGAACTCATAAGAAAAAGGTACGCCACACAGAATAACTAGCAGAATAACTAGCAGAATAACTAGATTTTACATTTTTAATTTACATGCATAAAAGCACGAGAAACAAGATTTATCCTAAAGAATCTACATTGAAAGCTATTACTGGCCTTATTTATTAAAAACAAACAGTTGGGCTGCATGTATATATGTCTTTTAGGTGTGAAGTTACAATGACAACAATTCTCACAACTGTCTCTTCCAAATATTTGGAAAGAAAACTGTTTATGAAGTTGGTCCTAAGAACATTAAGTCAATTGAAGATTTTGGCGCAGAGGAAAAAGTGTTTCCATTTTTATTTATTTATGTCAAAAAAAGTTAAAAATGTGAGTGACGTGCCACGAGTAGAAGTGAATTCTGTACGCGTTTTCATAATATGGTGATCCCTACCCTAAGCCATTTACTAATTGAATTTCGAATACAGAAAGAAATGAACGTTTTTTGCAAGGATTGTTAACAAAATATTCGCTTTGATGTAACAAAATCTATTTTCAAGGGTAAATCAGCTATTAATTTGGGCCCTTATCCCTCATCATGTCCATCGCGAAGGAGTAATACTTCCTGCCGCAACAACATGGAAACGATAATTTGAATAACTATATTTCCCAATGAATTCTAGATGTGCATAGATAATAAAGTTACATAAGTTAAGGAAGAACCCTGATATCACATTTTTCTGTAAGTACCATGAGATTAAATACAACACATAAATACAAAACATCTCTGGCCAGTCTTTTACAGATCCTTACAGAAAACATAAAAAGTCTATATCAAAAGGATTGAGAGAAATAACTTTCGCTCCTTATTACAAGAATAAGCAGTTTTAGGGCAATCTTAAACCAAGAAAATCATTGTATTCAACAAGTTATTTTAAAATTCAGTAGCGATCATTGCACTTTTTTTAAGGAGTACTGTGTGACTATCTATATCTGCAGAAACGTCCAGAAATAATAAGCAAAATGGCAAATTTAGACAAGGAAAAATAAACAAAAAGCTAAATTTTATTTATTTGTTATATTTTATAAACAATGTTTGAATCAGCCGGTTCATTCAACATAAAGATTACAATATTTTCAATTACAAACGTAAATGTCAAGTTGTAAGTTTTTAAGGTAAAGTTACGTAATATTGAAAATTATATATTACGCCAATTTTATGTTTATTAATAATAAAGAATAATTAATTATTTTAAATCAATGAAGATTTCAGCTTAAAATACCTTCAAAATAATACGATTATTACTTGGCCCGATGCATCCACAATGTGGAAAAGAAGCCTTTTTTGTGAGTTTATAATGTTCAATTTTTAAGAGGATGTAATTTTCAAGTGGTAAGTTATTTTCCAATGATATTTTACAAAAAGTAACTATCCTGATATCACAGAAAAAAATTAAGGCTTTGATTCCATTCCTTCTTTGAGAATTTACTCTCTGAAAATGGGTTTTCATTACTTCGCGTTCCATCGATTTGGTTGCAAATATTTCCCAAATAAAAACATAGAAGGTGTGTGAATAATATTTAGATTTGTAGGCCAGAGTATACTGAATCCAACTCTTTTTGTTATAGAATGCTACAACAAGCCATAGCTGAGTAATTTAGAAGAGTAAATGTCTACAAAAACGGAAAATGGCGCATGGCGTAAAACAAAAATGGCCGGCATTTGTAAACCAGGCACAATAAAACAAAGTTGAAGTGGTTTTTGAACAGCCAAAACACAAGTAAATGTATATACAAAATATTAATTTCTTTCGGGATGGTCGAGCGACTAGTGCTAGACCACTTAAAATGGATTGACCCAATATTTAAAATGGCTTACAACACTCGCTGCATGAGAGACCCCTCCATCCGCTCCGTGCTTAATCCAGACCGGACTTTCTGTTACAGGCTCAACCCAACTAAATCGACAGGCAATCGTTCTTAAACGCCATCTGCAAAAAAGAAATTTACTCCTCTGAACCTCACCAACCGAAAACTTTCTTAAAGATTGCTGTTTCTATATACCGGACGTACGATACGGGCATTCACGAGACGCGTAAACGCGGATGACAAACTGCCACATATTCCGAACGCTTCCAAACTCTTTAAAATAGTACGAACAATGTTGCGATAATTCTGTTGCTACGTATTTTTGCCCGCAACAACAGAGTTCCCTTCTCAGCTGATTGCGCACGTTATCACCTGTCACCGCGCCGCCGCGGAGCGTCCGAAGGTCGAGCGCAGGCAACATGCCGCGCTGTGCCCGGTGGCCCGAGCCGGGCCGCACCTTGCCCATGTGACGCAGTACGTCCGCCGCGCCACAGGAAGGATTCCCCAACACAACACGCTCGGCGAGCGGCGTGGACTGCGACCCCGCCCCGCAAACTCGCACCTCGCGTGACGCCTTCTCTGAACCCGGGCTCGCACGCCAACAGCCTGTCGCGCTGGAGCGTAACTAGGCCTCGCCCCGTCTCTAGTTCGCACCCAAGCATCTCCTTTGCTATTGTACTGGAGCACTTCCAACAACTCGGATGACTGCCATACCTCAAGAAATACCGTAATTAACAGAGACATTTTTAAGTAAATGCATGTTTTAAGATTAGTACAGATCTCCAGTTTGGCAAAACAATGTCATTCATAGCACAGTAGATTAAAAAATTACTAACTGGACCTGTGCAAACAATTCGCAGTTAGAAATCAATGTTTCAGTAGTGGTGCTACAACAGCACATACTTCCTCGTATTATTTGCAATTTTCGAAATTTCTGAAACGTCTGAATGAAATGCTTTTCAAAATTAGATTTTTAAAGAAGTAGTGTGCAATTGGTTTCAACTTATTGTAACGTTTCTTAGTGGTGAATTAAAACACACAGGTAATTTTTAACAAAGACGTTTATTTTGTTTCTTAATGATATAGTATAAGTATTAACTTGATTTATATACGTATGGTTGCACAGTCCTTGTGTTCTTCACTTAGTAATTCCCTTACGCACGACTCACTTCTCTCGATTATTTATTTACACTGTTCACTTCTTTTGATTGTTTATTTACACTATTTACTTCTTCACTATCGCACAGTCCGATGCACTGTTCACAGTCCACTGCGCTGACCACAATTCACTGCGCAGACCACAATTCACTGCGTTGATCAGGGTCCACTGCACTGCCGTTCACTGCGATGCACACTTCCCAGTTCAGCTCCCGACTTCAGACTGCTGTTCACCTACTGTACCACTGTCCACCGCAATGCACACTTCACAGCTCAGCTTCCTCTTCAGGCTGCATACTCACCGACTACAAACTCACACTGAATGATTGCTTACTGCATGTCTGCTACTTCCGACTGACTCGCGGTCGCCGGCAGCGGCGAATTTATACCTGGCCGTCACCCGCCTCGAGCCATCCGAAACTTGCGTCATACTTCTACGGGCCTTCCCACGTCGCCACGGCGCCGCGCTCCCTTCAAGCAGCAGAGCCCTTCCGACGCCGCCACCGCAGCAGCCACGGCCGCACCACCACCCGCCGTGGAAGGGGGGTGGGTTCTGCAGGGGTTTGTTTCGCGGACCCTCCGGCGACGACGAATAAAGGGACCGCAGCAGGTAAAACGCAGCGATCGGTGGCACAGTGGGAAGGCCACCATTTAAACATGAATTCTGCTAGCTGTGGCGTGTACGCCCTCCTCCGCTTCTCGAAGCGAGAGTTCTCCGCCGCTTGCCGCAGCAGCGCATGCCCGCTACACGTGGGTAGGTCGCCATTCAAACCAATGATCTGCTACGAGCCGCAGTGCTCGGAAGCATACCGCCGTCGCGACGTGGGAAGGGGCGCTAACCCGGAACCGTCCAGTTCGGGGGGCGCCGGTAGATGATGCAATCCGCGCAGCGAATCCCGACAGATGATGCAATATTCGTTACAATATGGGTGGTTTTCGCATAATTCTGCATGAAATAAAAGCAATTTTAAAAACATGATTTTTTCAAAAAAGCTACAACTTTTTCCTTTTTATATGGATAGTGCTAAATAAACTGAATTACATGACATTTACTCTTGATTTTGATGTTTCTATTTACTTTACGGTCATTTTATACATTGTTGCACAGGTGATCAAAATGATTTATTCAAATGATTTCGTATAAAGTGTCTCAAACACTCAAAATATTTATGTGAAAACGTTTTTAAAATTACGCATTTTCAGAATCGCTCAAACGACAGTTCCTCAAGAAACGGCTCCAAATTTTTCAAAGAAAATGTGCATTTGTAATCATGATTTACTTTTCTATAATAAAGTCGTATTCAGTTCTGCTATTAGGAAACAGAAAGATCGCAAAAATGCTAGCCTAGAGTAAGATAAGAAAACTAATTAGTGCTAGAAAGTCTGTGCCTTTCTGTAGTTAAGTGAAAAAATATATTTAGAAAATATACTTTTTTGTATTTTTTTTAATTTAACCAAACAATCGGTTTATAGAGTAAACTATTTTCTTTAGCCGCGAAATATATGGTTAAGCACAGGTAAAATCCCGTTCTGCTGCAAAATAACATTTTTTGTATGTCGTTTTCTTGTGCACCAACGATATACGCATCAGTTTGGGTGTAGGGAACATGGAGGGCCACTGCTACCTTTACGTGAAATACAATAAAATTTTGGATACTGATTCCAATAAACAACAAGTTATTTTTTACTGACATGTTATTACTTGTTATTGCCTTCGATATGGATTTCAATATACAATGCATAACATACCTGGATCGATAGGATCGCGGTTACGAGGGAAATATGAAAACAGTTGAATAATGTTACGTGTTTCCATACGGAGGAAATTATAAAAGAATTATGGGAGGGAAATATGAAAAGACACATCGAGTCACGTTAACATCTAATTAATTAGTCAATATGTAAATCTGAAACATTAAAATTAGGTAAAAAATAAAATATTGTATGTACCACTGCTTTTATTGATTTCGGGTGACAAAAAGTTATCGGGCCCAACGGCTTTCTGTTGCAGTTCGATCATCAGAACCCTTATAACGCCTTGGATTCATAAATAAATAATTTATTCCTTACTCATTCATTATATTTCAGGGGGGAAATGCAAATATGCAAAACGCACCGCCTACTGAATCACCTAGTATTATTCGTAATGTGTCTTGATCGGGGAGAGTTCACTAAAACCAGAAGTTTACTGCAGTAATAGATGGATAAGTACTAAATAGAATTATGCACTAAAGTTTTCGCTTATACTACTTGTACTTTGAACCTCCTACCGGTTCATGTAATTCGAGATAAGATACCATCACTCACACGCTAAGATATCAACATCACTCTTGTAAACAAAATATTCAGAGAAGACATTGTACGTCTGACATACAAACTGTTAGAAATACTGCCTGATGGCGTTAATGTGACCTTTTTTCATGCAGAAAAGTTGTGAAAATAAAACTTAATTACTGGATCCTTTTGAACATTAGCGCACTTTGTATATCATTGTTTTAAAAGTGACAAATACTTTGGAGACTTCGAACGAACCTGTCCTGAACTATGCGTTGCATTGCATCACGGACCGGAGTTGTGTATTTAGAATTATCAGAACTTGGTATGCGCCCTTCTATTTCCATTTGAGAAAGGTAATGCAGATATCTGTAAAGATCACGATGACAATTCACTCATCAGAATCGGTCATAACACTACACTGGCTATTCATAAATGGCGATCCGACCACAGCTTCTTTTGATGACAGCGATCCTATCCGAAATGTGACATGTCAATGGGGTAGTAAAACAAATTCCAAATTGAATAATCTAAAGCAAATATTTCAAATGTTCATGATTACGTATAATTGAAATATTTATTTTTGGCCTTAAATCTATTTGCTACGGGTCTACTCTTTGCAATGTTATCGGGTATCGTGCAATACGCCATCCAGCAGTAGCACATTTATGGAGATTTGTGTGGGCGGCGTCTTGAAAAAAAGCTGCTTCCCTCAAAAATGTAATAGAAGGTCCAAAGCTTGCAGTTTTAAGAATATCATTTTAAAAAAACATAACTCGATAACCTCGAGGGATCGAAAACTGGATCATAAAGACCTAGGATGCACCGTTTCTGAATTAGGTGCGATGGTAACTTGTGTTGTGAATTGCATTTGCCCATGCAAATTGGTAAGATATTCCACAATTTCAGAGTTTTCGTCTTCAAACTGTTTCACGCATACCTGAGGAGTAATTCCCTATAAAACAGAAACGCACTTTGTTCATGACAATTCCTTCTGATAACTGGTACAAAACCTTTATCTTTCCTTACCACATTGTATATAGAAAAAGTAATTAATGCTACTCGGTTTCTTTACTCTAGATTTTGTTATTTCTAGATAGAAATCTAGGTAAATGACTGTGTTCTAGAAGTCTATGTAATTTGATGGACTTGAGAGGCAAAAACATGTTTCTATGAAATGAACATTTGAAGATGCTAATAAACTACATTCAAATCAATTATATTCATTACGTTTTTTACAAGGATGTAATAGAAGACTGAAAGCACCTTAAAAGGAAACAACAAATCTTCAAAGTTCTGATAGCTCAACTTTTCCATTTTATTTTCAGTATTGTGGCGAAACCGATTTCATCATAATTTTATAAACGAAATTCACCGGATCAAAATTTAAACAAACAGACTCGGCCACCCAGGATTTCTGCCGAGAGATTACGCAGACGGTCGCACGTGCGCGACTCCGCTTATCGCGACAGTCCCTTCCGCCCCCGGCCCATTAACGAAGCCGTTAAGAGGGTCGGCGCAGACAGATTCACTGGGCACACGTGTTCACTGTGCCGGCTACGCAATTTCGAGATCGCCCGCTCGTTTCGGGGAAACCCAGATCCATAATTATTTCACGGACAACGCGCCCCCTGATGCAAGCACGGGCCGATGTTCTAGAAGGAATTGGAATAACACTGCATGCTTGCAGCTGGCACGGAGAGCGGAAAGTTCTGTGGCTTCTCGCGTGGCGATTGGCTGAAAATAGCGTGATGCGCAACAACCTAGGGCCAATAGTGACTTGACTTTTATAAGGAGCTAGGGCACATAAGAGGAATTGGGAAAAGTTAACCTTATAAGATTTCGACGGAGAGAAAATCAGAAGGGATTTGAATTCTAGGCAGAGCAGTCGGGGCAGAAGCTTCTTTCGGGGAGCTATTCTTCGGTCAGAGGCAAATGCGCCTCTGCCGGACTTAGAAATTTTTCATCAATCAGACGGGGCCAGAGTATTAGGCGTCGGGGAAAGACTAGTGTGTCTCTGGAAAACTTATTATTTTTTGAGCTTGAATGTTAGACTGAGGACAGTTGAGAGAGGAACTTATATGGGGGTGGGAATTATTCGGGCGAATATGCCTATGTGGGGACTTATGTTATTTTACTGCGAGTTTTGAGCTGTGAGCCGACTGCAGTGGAGAGAGAATTTTCTCTGGGGTGGGTTTTCGTCGTGAAGAGAGGCGAATGTTTCTCCAATCGAATTTTAAACTGTCCGAAGTTGTGTTCGACAATTATCATAAAAGTCAGAGAGAGACGCATAGTTGACCACTCCGTTCCTGAGATCGTCCGGCCAGTTCAGCTAGTACTACCAGCTTCTACTAGAACTTCCAGATCAGCCAGTTCAGCTAGACTACGAAGGGCGCCGTCAACGACGCCCACGCGTCGCCGCCTTTTGGTGACGTCACAACCGACCGCCAGCTGTAGCCCGGAGGGTTACTGACCTCCGCTGCATTTTTCTGAAGGACGCCCAGCCGCCGCCCTCGACCGAGCCACGGCCGACCCCGGCCGCACAAAGACCCTTCTCCAGGCAGTATCGTTCAGGGCTACCGCCCTATTGTGTAAATGTTTCGTAATGCGGTGTCACGCTCTGACACATTGACCAGTAATAATTTCACCCATTGTAATTGTTAGTTATAATTCTTCTTAGTTTTTTAAGCTTAACTCCTAAAACTAACTTTTCATTTTTTTTCCTCTTCTTCATCTAATTTTCCCACTATTCTTTTATTCAATTTAAGAGTGTAACTTCCCTGGGGCATTTTAATCATATTGCCCAGGAATAAATGTGAATTTTTACCAGTGAACAAGTGTTTATTTTTGTGTTTCCACCGTACTGTGTAACAATTCCTTCCATCACCGACTTGAGCTAGCGTCAGGGCCGCTATCCGGTTCCCCAGGTAACCGGGAGTGTTACAGTATCAAATTGAATAGTGTTAACAAGACAATTTAAAAGAAATGAGAATTCAACATGAAATATTTTCAGAAAAAATATCATGATTTATGTAAATGCATCCAGCATTTGAGCCTGTTCATGAAGCAAACTCATGTCATAACCTACTAATAATGGAATATAAGTCCCAGTACATCAACCATTCCAGAAAATGAATGTTATATATTTTTCAATTAAAAGGATTCTGTCAATGAGATGGTTCTGATGACAGACAAAAGTTCAAATATCAAATTATTCCAACAGTTCATAAGCACTTAATAAACAAAATTGAAACTAAGTAAATGATTAAAGACGCATAAGACAAGCTAAACAACACACACGAATCTGATATGTATCATATAATATCATATATATATATATATATATATATATATATATATATATATATATATTCTAACAACCCACCTTCCAGTACAACCGGTACCTTCACAACAGCAGCATGAACCGTGGAGGGGGTCGACAAGATATTTGCTCGTGAAGCGAGCTTAAAATCTCGGGAGCAGGATCTTCAGGGTGCGAGAAAGGTTTGAACCCTTGACACAATAAAATCACACAAAATGCACATAAACGAGCGTATAATTTACCCACAAACTTTGTGGCATAAGTTAATGACAAAAAAATCAAGAATAGAGTCACACTTTTACAAAGAAAAATCAAAAACATAAATAGAATCCTTTACAGCACATTGAATGAATTAACACATAATTTACTCCAAAACTGATTCTTTGAAATAATTACCCTAATGTACACTGGGAATTCCCTTGGAAAATTAATTATACCTAAATTTATGCTATCCTAATTACATTTGCACATGAAACCAAATTTCTATTTACAATCTCTTGCTTCAAAAACAAAAAAAATATTACATGCAAAGAACAAAATGTGGGCAAGTGCACTACTCTCATTTATAATTTAACTGTGACTGCTAACAGCAGAATAATAAATGTTCCAAATAGAATGTTTAAGGCAGGCAATAGTGCATCAAAAATCTCCCACTACAATGCTGCAAATTGTTGCCACCCGTGTCCTCAATTTCCTAACACTTTCCTATACTAGTCTTTTCCCTGCCGACGTGAACTTGACCTACTTTTCGCAGTTCCTAGCGTTACCTCGAAAACTGCCCGCTTCCTGGCCTTGATGGTCGTGCGCTGGCTTCTGCACCAAGGTCGCTGGGTCCCAGCGTCTGCGTCGTACGAGACGGGATTCGCCTCCGCCGTCTACGCTGTCTTCTTGCGTCCTCTTCCGTTCTTCGTAGTCGGCCTCTTCTTCTCCTGTCTAATCGTGTCCTCTTCCGTCCTTCCTAGTCGGCCTCTTCTTCTCCCTCGACTGCTACCGGCGCCTCTGACTACGCCCACGTTGTGAAAAAAATGTCCCTTGCACTTCCCTGAATACTAGTGCAAGTCCCTTGCTCGTTGCTACTTTTACTCCGTTAAACAAGAACTTTCAATGCTTTTCTTACAACGGGTAACTTTTTACTTCCCGTGATGTTAATCGAAGAAACACTTTACTAATTCTTCACTATGTCGCGGACGACTAACTAGCACGTCTGTTCGACGCCGAAAACTCCTACCTAGCAGTCGTTGCGGCGGCAAACAACATCTAAGCTGACGTTGACGAGCGTTGATCAAATGCTGCTTACCCGACGAACGGCGACAATCAAAAGAGAGCTGCTTACTCGACGCGTGGTGGCAAGAAAAGAGAGCTTCCGCTTGCGGGTCTGCCTATTTATGGTGCGACGCCTGGGGAAATTCTCAGTGGTGGGGTACTTCTCCTCTCTCAACTCTTCACAGGGAAAAACGTTGCTTGTTAGTTCGTCTTTGATTAGTACGGGCAACGGATACCAGGCTGCGCGTTTAGGCACCTCCGATTTCTGCGCCTTCTATCCTCGCTGCCTGTGGGTGTTCATACAGACGAAACGGTGGTGTTATGGGGTCGCACAATCCCATAACGCCACAATTGTTTCCTAACAACCAGTTTCCTAAAAACATTACAATCGTAATAATTTTAATTAAATCAAGGTGAGTATATTTTTGTGTTTCTCACAGAAATCCTCATTATTTACATACTGGTATTAATTTTATTTCTTGCACAAAAAATATATCATTTATTACATTTCATCTTTATAGCTTCATCAAGAAACAAAAAGCATACCAATACTTACGGTTTTGAAGGGGGCGTTATGCACCTTCTCGCGCGTCAGAACATCACTCCGGACACAATTTTGCACCTTCCTCACAGAAAACCAGACGTACATTACGTAATTCGCTAAGAAATTTCAATGTAAACGTGAAAGGAAATAATTAATAACACTGATGTAAGGCTTCTCTGCAAATGTCAACAAAGAATTCATCTTCAAGGAAACGTGTTATAAACACTCTTCATAGTAATTTTTTCCACCAGTGAAAACTTACTGGCTTTCCACGGCCAAAATATTTTCATAGCAACTTTGCTTTGGATGTCAACGGCTAAGAAATTCAACTCGCTTCAAAACCATAATTTGTAGTACTAGTATTCATGCATCCTAGCCACTGATATTGGAACGCTCCATTTCGCCAAGATTCCGACCATTCCTATTCACTATAGTTAACCAATAATGGTGACCACTCTGCATTCATGAGCATGAGATGTTTTGGATGTTTTTGTATTCGTCAAACATGGTCAATTGAAAATTGTTTGAATAGACTATTAAATCAGATAAATTTCTCTTCATGGAATCGTAGTGCCCCGAGTCTGGGGACCATCTAGAAATGAACAGGAGATCTAGACTACTAATGTTCCCGAGAACGTTTTCTTTGTCAAAAATCGTTGATGAATAAGAAAAGTGACAATTATGCTTAGAAAATAGCCTACGTTTTACACGAAAAAATTTCATGAAGATAGTGCACTAAAGAGCCAATAAAAAAAACTGACTTTGATCGCAAAAATGATCAAAGCGATTCGCGACAATGATTAAGGATAAAAACCAAAATGACAAGTTTTTAGATGTGTCACTTTTCTTGTGTAATGATGATACGATTTTTTTCTTTTTCTTTCGAAGCTTATGTGACTTTGCTAGTTTGGATGAAGTTATCAGGATGTGTAAGAAAAGGCTTGAAGGTGTGTTTACATGGCTGTATAATAGAGAGTATTACATCTATATATGGCTGGCGCTAATTGTTCTTTTATTTTTATTCATTACCACAAGAGTCAATTACTGTGGCTTTTTCTCTGAATCAATGATATAATTTCTCTGAATAAATTATTTCATACACAGCATTATTTTCAGGGAGGACAGAGTACCTAGAACATCTCACTAAGTTCAAATAAATCTACATGACCATATATATACATCCTGTGAAAACAAAGTTATGCACATCATATGAGTACATGCTGCACCACAAATTACAGCACATGCTCAGTCTAGAGTCCACAAGAGCAAATATTTCCACATACATAAAAAATTCTTTCAATTTTCTACAAAAAAACATGAAATATTCGGTTTTCCTACATTTGATATTTTTCCTAATTGGAAGGTTTTATTGGTTCTCTTAAAATTCATCATATCATTTATTATTACTGATCTCTTTACTTCAAAAGCTCAATAATATAAATTTGAAACTTTTTATTTCTAGATTTACAGTAGGTAAACTACAAGTGATCAACCACGTACAATATTGACAATGAACCAAACGCTAATAGTATTAGTCAGAATATTAAATTTTTGAAATAAACAAAAACCCAATACAAGAGAGAAAAAATGTATTTTGTCTTCGTTTAACTTTATTAAATTTAGTTTCTTATAAATTTCTACAGATGTTACTACTTTCACTTAAAAGAATTTATTATTTTTACAAAAAGTATGTCCAAAAGTAGTCAATAGACATTAGTACGTCAGACAAACACATGATGTACTCTTATCAGTATAGTATGTACATCTTTTCTCAGACTTCCACAACACCATGAATTCATATCTTAGATGTCGAACTTTGTATGCAAATTCAATATATTTCCAATGAGCTCAAAGGGAACAAATTAGAAATCCTATTAGGAAGAAGGAGAAAATGAAGGCTAGAAATTATGAAATTATGAAAATACTTCAATAATAGAATAAGCTCATATTTTGGTTCTATATATTCTTTTGATCTGTGGAACCAATGGATTTCTTAGAGTAGGTATGCCCACACACTCACAGCGATACTCCAAACAAGTGATAAATGTGTACATACATTACATTCACCACTGTAAGGATCGAAATTTCGTAATCCTTAGAATTCATATCTCATAATACTAGAGAGGTAAACCACTGTAATAACTATTATTGAAATGTTGTTCGTATCTCTAGTCTTCATGGGAATAATAAATCAATCAAGGAATATTGTTTTTCACTTTATTTCAGACAGCTGTTTTAACAAATATGACATTTTGAACTCTTCTTTAAATGCCATTAAAAACAAAAGTAATGTAAATTTATGAAAATATAAAACTACATTTCAGTAAATAAATATATATCACTAACTCCATAAACAAGGTTTAATAAAATATATCAAAATATTAATAATTACTAAAAAGTATGAATATTTTGTCTGAAGGGCAACTGTTTCTACTTTTTGTAATTTATCATTTCACTAGAAAATTCATCACAAAAATAGGTTATTTTACATGAATGAAAAAATTAGGTACTTTTATTGCATTCGGTCCCTTTTCCATAAAAAACTAAAGAGGCACTATGTGCAATACACACAATGGTGAGTATTTTTATGTTGGCGACATTCATGTGAAGATGAAGCAATTTAAAATAACTGCTTTCTTTGACACACACACAAAAAAAACACAATATACACGGTATATATACAAATGAGATGTAGTTCTTCAATCAGTCTTCTTATTATTCCAGATAATCTTTTCAGACAATTCAACAAAAGAATCTGAATAGATATAAAACTAAGAAAACATTTTTCGGTAATCTGGTTCAGATACTAACAGACTAGGAATGAAACACAGGAACTCTGCAAAAAGAAACATTTTTCAGAGGTCTTGAAGACACAAAAACTTCTTTTCAGATCTTTTGTAGGAGAATCATAACTGCCAAATGGAAAATTGTTCATTCTACCACCACCAACACTAGTTCCCAGACACAGTTTTCACTGGCAAACTGTGGATCACTCCATTAGTTGTCTTTTGAACTGCACCAAAAACATGATTGCCGTACCTTACAGTTGATGAAACTGCTCCAATCATTCGATTCACTAAACCTGCTCGAGGTAATGGCTTTTCAATTTTTGGTGTTGGTTTAGGAACTGTAACAAATTAGAAAGATAAGTATGTTATTTCAAACGTATAATGTACAAATTATCTAATATTTATCAGTCCTGTAAACAAGGACTTTTTTTAAATGCTGACAAATTAATTTCTTGCCATCAATTTTCAAATTCACACACTCAAAGAGAATACTGAAAATATGCCAATAAGAAAATAAATAAGGAGTTGTTTTTTTTTCCACTGGAGTCAATACATTCCTTACATGTGAAAGATAAGAAAATTAAAGAAAAATGTTGTGTCAGCATATACATAAAACAAGAAAGCTGGAGATAATTTTAAAGAATCTTTCTTTACTCTACTTCTTTAAAAGGCTAAAGAAAAAAGATACTAGTTTTTAAATTATTTTTCGTGAAAGAAGAGAAAAACTATGTGACGTATGGGGGAGAAGTATAATTTCTTTCAAGTTTTCTTGAGCCCTAGAATCTTAAACCTCTTTTACTAGTTAAATGTTTAATAAAAGGAGAGCAAAGTGGGGATGCAGAAAATTTTTCTCGACTAGCAAATAAATGACACACTTGATTTATAGTATTACTAATAATATAGCATTCCCTACTCCCCGTCTCTATGCCGACCAGAACTAGGAAAAGGAGAGTTCAACAGTGTGAGCAGAGTGTCCAGAAGTTAAACAATGTGCCATCTCATTATTTGCTCAATGGATTAAGGAAGAAAGAAAAACCTGATTGAGACAACCAAAAACTATTGACGAAGAAGCTGAAGTGAATAATAAACTGCACAAAGAGATGAATCTTTGAAAAGAAAACAGAACTATACAATTCACAAATGGAAATGGATAACTTTTGCAAGACTATCCCCAAACAACAGGAACCAAACTACATTGAACACTTTATAATTTATAAATAAGAAAGTATATTTTCATATTACATTAATAATAATAATAATAATAATAATAATAATAATAATAATAGCTACATGTTTATTATTATTATGAATTATTATTATTATTATTATTATTATTATTATTATTATTATTATTATTATTATTATTCAAGCTACTCACATGTATACCAACAACTTTAATTTTGACACAAAAACATTAAATCTTCATTCTAACCTTCATCAGCTTAAGTATGACTATTTAATGAAAATTTATTCACAGTGCACTATATATAGTTAACAAGACTGACACTATGAGATTAGATTTTTAATTTTAACTTAAGGAAAAGGAGAGAGAAATTGTTTACAAACCCGTAAGAAATGAAAGAAGATGAGCATTGATAGTTTCTGGCATTTCTTGATGAGGATAATGTCCTGCCCCATCAACTATTTTAACAGTATACTTTAAGGAGTATTCTGTTGATTTCACTACACTTTCTAATTGAGCAAATGTGTCCTTGTTTCCAGTAATGAGTAAGCAAGGAACTTCAGTGGGTCCTGAACAATCATTTATGCGGGTAAACGGCAAGTTCCTATAGTAATTTATTGGTCCACACCAGTCCTCTGCAAAAGTGAACAGCACAATTAACATTGTATAAGAAACATCCAGTTATGTTTGTTGAATATTGACATTGCTTTTATACTTGCCTGGTCTCGCAAATACATATTTATATGCATCTATCAGAGAAACATCTTTCTTCTTTTCTAAATGCTGGTAACATTTGTTCAGAATTTTTAAATCGTCCTTTAATACTTCTATCTCGGCAAGGTATGGCATCTGACAGAAGTTTATCCATCTAGTATAAAAATTATACTTATTTTAACATTTCTTTAACCTGTACCCAAACTATTAACAAAATAATTCGTAAATAAATACCTTTCATTAAATATATTGGTCTTTGGAAGTTCATTCCAATATATATTAGGGTGAGGGCATGAAATAGAAACAAATTTTTCCACCAATTCTGGAAACTGATGGACAAAATACCATCCCAGAAGAGCACCCAAATCATGACCAACCAGAACACAGGTAGAATAGCCTAAAGCATGTATGACTGCAGATAATTCTTGTAATAAAACTTCAATGCGGTAACTTCTTCGCCATGAAGGCTTGTCTGAATCACCAAATCCTTTTAAATCTAATGCTATTACTCTGAAAAAGAAGAAACTTCTTTATTCCATTCTCAACTGGTAATCACAGACTTGCTTCAAACAAACAATTAGAATAAGTATATTACCTGAAGTGGTCAGATAAGACTGGCATCTGATACCTCCAACCAAACCAACAATCTGGGAAACCATGAAGAAGTAATAGAAGTGGTTTTCCTTGTGCACCACATTCTACATAATGCAGTTTCACTCTCTGAAAAAAAAAAAAATACGCCATGAAATGAACTTACTGCGGCACAAGGTCAAACAAAAGGCACTACGGCAAGTTCAAATACAACGATAAATACCTTCAATTTTATATATGAATGGAATCCTGCAGTATCAACGTAACAAGTTGGTGGCGTGTTCCTAGATTTTTTCAATGATTGATCACTGGCTTTCCATAACGATGAAAGTAACTTTTTTACCATTACCCAGGTGCCGAGAAAAAATGAAAAGAAATGCATTTTAAATGCATCCCAAGATGAAATAGTAACCACACACGCATCGTAACAGTCAGATGACATTCTGTAAAACTTGAAGACCCCGAACACCTGTCTAACCTAGTGTATTTAGAAACTCGGGATCGCCACGCACGACGAAACTGCATGAACTGAATCAAATGAAGAAGTGATGAAAGCATGGTTTGTGATGAAAGCTTTGGCGGGGCAAAAGTCAAATAATCATCACTTCGCCAAAACACATTGAAGGAACCACCTGTTAACCAAACACTTCGCAAACGCTTTCTAACTTTTCTATCTTCTCGGCTAAACGCTTTGACGTGACGTCATGTATGACACACGCCGCGGGAAATTGTTTCAACGCAGTGTGATTCCCCAATAAGAATTTTCCTAACACATCCGATATTTTGCTGTTCAGTGGCATATTTGCAGGTGAACTTTTCTAGACTCAAAAACAGAAATAGTAATTCAAACAAGAAGAGATAAAAGAGTAAATAAAAATAAAACATGATTTTTTCCATCTTTTTAAATTACAAGAATATCTAACATAAGCACAACGAAAGTAAGTGGTAGACCATAGAGTAGAGATATACTAGTGCGCACCGGGCTGCGCAGAAGGCCCGACCGGGTATCAACATCTCTCGCGCCCGAGTCACGTGACTTTGGGATAGCTGGGAGGCATCTGTTATACACCCGTCTCGTACTAACTGTAATAAGTATCTAACATGCTTCACTCTAGCGTTATTTTCACATTTATTACACAACCCTAAAATTGTTGCTTATAGCAGAAAAGTTACTTTATGTTATTCTGCTCTATTTAATTAAGTGCATGAAAATTCTGATTTATGTCCAACTTGTCACTCTCAACCCCACTACACCTGTTTTACAAGTACTATTACATAAAACAATAAATAAAAAATATTTGTAAAATAAATTAACTCCATGGGAGGCATTAATCCAAGTTTCTGTTACTACTCAATGCTAGACATTCTGCTATTGATTCTCAACATCAGACATATAACAGCAAGTTATCAAAATATTTCAAGGATTTGTAGAGAGGGGAAAACAAACTTTTATTTTGACGTATATTTTGATTTATTTAGTCAAAAATAGTAAATACTGTATGTGACATACGGAAGAGAAGTACCATCTGCACACATTTTCTTGTGCTCAAAAATCTCTTCCCAAAATTTCAACTATAGACATTAGACATTTTCCCTCCCAAGTTATACAAAACTTATTTGTATTGATAAACAAACTGCAGGTTTTATTTTATTTTTTTGGTATTACTAACGAAACAGTAACATAACATTGGTTTTACTCCTACCACTACAAGCAAAAGGCGTGCACAAAAAAAACGTGCGCATAGTGAAGCTACATTTATGTTCAGAAGCGGGCAATTCATTGTATATGGCAATTCAATGAATTGCCATATACAAGGGTCCATCTCAGCATTTGCTCAATGGATCAGGGAAACTGGCCAAAAACCTGATCGAAATGGGGGTCTTTAGCCCAGAAGCTGAAATACATAATTTTCAAAGAATTTACTAATAAAAATCAAATACTTACAATCATACAAACTATAAACACTAACATACTACTAACACTACAAACATAACTTACACCAGTAAATACATAATATATACTAACACCAATAAATACACACACATTAATGCCCTCTAAATAAAATTATTTTATTATTAACTGATCTAATTCTATTTTTCTGGTAAATTTGAGTCTTTCTCTTCCTATATGTTTTAACCTAATTTCAATATATTTAAATAATATTGCCTTAAACAAATACATCCTATGATTCAGCATGGCCTCTTGACCAATAATATGATAAGTTAAATTACAAAAAACGGTATTATTTACAAATTCTCTCAAACATATATTTACAACTGTAGTGTAAGCCGCCCTTTTAAAAATGTCACCTCTCCCGTGAAGTATTCTTACTTCTACTTCTGCTCTTTTGCAGATTTTCACATCTACAGAAGGGTATTTCAGCCCATGATCATCCTTATTCTGAATGAAGGAATATGATCCTTCATCACTATCAGTCCGGCAAAGAACACTCTTACAGTCAACACAAGCAAGTGAAATTTCCAATTTTTTATACTACAAATCCTCCAATATACGTTACAATGTCCACAACATAGGGAGACAATCTAGTTTCAAGATTGTCTACTGATGGCAAGTACATATGGTCAATTGGCACCTCAAAGCACAGTTCACAAACTCAGTTCAATGCACGTTGCAGCCAAAACAATCCTGAACCATGGTTCTTAACAAAGCTCAAACACGTGTGGATCGTTTGCAGTAAGCAAATCTCCACAACGCCCCCAAATAATTACGCTGTAACACCAGAAATAACAAACAGCACGCAAAAGTACACACAATACAAGGCAAAACAAACTACCGGTGTCCCAAAGTCACGTGACTTGCGGCCACCGCATGTTGAAACCTGCGCAGTAGGATCACGCGCACTCTAGATGTATCTCTCCTCTATGTGGTAGACCAAGGCCGCCTGCGTTCGTTCTTCAGTTCATTGAAGGCATGCGACATCGATGAACCATAGAGGAGAGATACAACTAGAGTGCGCCTGACCCTACTGCGCAGGTTTCAACATGCGGTGGCCGCAAGTCACGTGACTTTGGGACGCCGGCAGCTTGTTTTGCATTGTGTTGTGTGTACCTTTCCGTGCTGTTTGCTATTTCTGGTGCTACAGCGTAATTATTTGGGGGCGTTGTGGAGATTTGCGTGCTGCAAACGATCCACACGTGTTTAAGCTTCGTTTAGAACCTTGGTTCAGTATTGTTGTTGTTTTGGCTGCAACGAGAAGTACGTGAAAGGAGGAGGAGTCACGTTTCATAGGTAGGTTATTAATTTGTTTTAATATTTTATTATACTTTTAGTTCTGCGTTAATTATAAATATATGATTCATGCATTTTCGCATATATCTTGGATGATTTTAGTGGATTTATTTTGTATTTTAGTTTTCCTAAAGGTGAGGCAAGAAAGAAAGTGTGGGTGCAAAAACTTAGGAGAGAGAATTTTACTCCTACAAAATTTTCAAAAGTTTGTTCAAAACATTTTGAAGAAAACTTTTGATAGAGAAAAGTTTGGAGGTGTTTGGCTTAAAGCTGATGCAGTACCTACAATATTTAATTTTCCTAAACGTTTGATTAATCAAACTACTAGAAGAAAATCCCCTGTAAAAAGAATAACAGATGTTGGTAAGTTTATTGAAATCTTAAAATATTTTCTGAAAAGAATTGTAATAATTAATGAGGAATGATTTTCTGATAATTTTTTCTGCTGATTCAGCATCACACTCTCGTTCAAAGGCTTCTTCATCTGTACCTTGTGCAGATGAGTCACACAGTGAAAGAAGTGTAAATGATGAAAGTACTTCATCAGCTGAAAAGATTTCTGCAAGTAGAAAGCGTCCTTTGAGGTATGTGCAACTTGACTAATAAGACTCTCCACAAAACAAAGAAATAGTCTTCTCACGATATTCCTTGATGTAAATTATTGCAAAATTATCTTTTTCTTTTCAAGAAGTGCAGTAACCATTTAACATTCTGCAATTCTGTTGAGTATGTTAACATTTTTGTCTGTTTATTTATTTCATAGATATATTGGTGACTTTGTTGATGAAGATATGGACTTTCCATTGAAAGCCAGACAAGTTTTAAAAATAGCTCGTCAACTAATCTGTCAACAGAAAAAAAAAGATTGTGCATTTACGGTCACAGAATATGAAGTTCAGAAGGAAAATTTCATCATTGGAAAATCTTCTTACTGAAATCAAAGAAAAAGCACAAATGTCTGATGATGCTCTTCACGTCTTAGAGGTATGAATTTTAATACACACTTGCAATATGATCTAATTAGGAGGATTTAATTTACAATATCTTAAATTTCACATGTTAATCAGTATCAAATCTCAAGATACCTATAAGAGATGCATAACTAAGAGCGAAAGGCATATATGATTAAATATTTTGTTTGTATATGCTGAACAAATTAAATGCAAATTAAGGTTATTGTTAATACGTCTCACTCACGTTATCCCTTTGCAAGTCAGAGGGAGGGTACAAATTACAACAATTTTTTTTATAATTTTCTTTATTACCCTGATGAGAAGCAAATGCAAATGCACTTGGTTATTTTTTGTAAGGTAGTTATTTAATGCCATTTTCTTATCTTCTCACAATCCAAGTAAATATCAATTATTTTTATTTTTTAAAACATTTTAATTAAAAATATAATTTATTGAATATTTTGCATTGATGTCTCATTTATTATTACTTTCAGATGACTCTCCCAGGTCCCAGTAAGGAATTGGTGAAGAGGTCTATGTTTGATGGGAAAGGGCAGTATCCTCCAGACCTGTAGTGTTAGTAGTATGTTAGTGTTTATAGTTTGTATGATTGTAAGTATTTGATTTTTATTATTAAATTCATTGAAAATAATGTATTTCAGCTTCCGGGTCAAAGAGCCCCATCTCAATCAGGGTTTTGTCCAGTTTTCCTGATCCATTGAGCAAATGCTGAGATGGACCCTTGTTTTGCTTCTGAACGTAAATGTAGCATCACTATGCACATGTTTTGTTGAGCACTCCTTTTGCTTGCAGTGATAGGAGTAAAGCCAATGTTATGTTACTGTTTTGTTAGTAATACCAAAAAAATAATAAAATCTACAGTTTGTTTATCGATTCAAATTAGTTTTGTATAACTTGCGAAGGAAAATGTCAAATGTCTACAGTTGAAATGTTGGGAAGAAATTTTCAGGCTCAAGAAAATTTGTGCAGATGGTACTTGTCCTCTGTATGTCACATACAGTATTTACTGTTTTTGACTAAATAAATCAAAATATATATCAAAATAAAAATGTGTTTTTCCCCCTCTATAAATCCTTGAAATATTTCGATACCTTGCTGTTATATGTCTGATGTGAATTATCAATAGCAGAATGTCTAGCATTGAGTAGTAATAGAAACTTGGATTAATGCCTCACATGGAGTTAATTTATTTTACAAATATTTTTTATTTATTGTCCTATGTAATAGTACTTGTTTTACAAGTGTAGTGGGGTACGCGGTTGAGAGTGACAAGTTGGTCAAAAATCGGAATTTTTATGTACTTAAAAACAGAATAACTTAAAGTAACTTTTCTGCTATAAGCAGCATTCATAGGGCTGTGTAATAAATGAGAAAATAACGCTTGAGTGAAGCATGTTAGACGCACGTATTAAAATAAATAATTTAGTACGAGGCGGCTGTATAGCAGATGCCTCCCAGCTATCCCAAAGTCACGTGACTCGGGCGCGAGAGATGTTGATACCCAGCCAGGCCTTCTGCGCAGCCTGGCGCGCACTCTAGTTGTATCTCTCCTCTATGCGATGAACCAGTCGCAGCTTTTAAAATATCGATGTTTTTACAGAAACATTAATGTTTTAAACATCAATATATTAAAAAACAGATTCTATGTTGAATCTGATTGATCCCGGGTTTAAGTTGGCACGGTTCCTTTGGTTCCTTCCTGATTCATTATTTCTCGAGATTCCCAAGATTATACTGGCGTGATTCACTTGAATCTGGTTGAATGCTCGAGAATAATTGTGCTGGCATTGATTAATTTTCTTAGGCCAAAGCATAAATATATACAATATGACAACGAGTCAAAGCCATATAAAGCTATACGAGTACATTTTGCTATTACGAAACATTTCTTCTTCATCACGATACATTTAAAATATCAATTCACATGTAAAATACACTTTACAACACTTAAGAGAAAAGTCAAAATGTAGGTTTGCATGCTGATTGAACTGAAATATAAACATAAACATAAGTTGGTAATTAAACTGACTTCTATTAACATACTTCGTTGTTACTATAACGACTAAATAATTTATTATAAAATCTAATGAGATATTACGTACAAGTTTCTGAAGAATTTTTTGGCGTGGATTTGCGTTTTTTTTTTTTTCGCATTTCAAGTCTTCTTCTAATAGGTTTGTGTGCCTACTGAGATGGAAGGTATAAATGACTCTCATTATGAATGACAAATACAGGTTATTCGAAAAACAAATTGTCTTCAAGAAAATTGAGTTCAAATTGAATGTCACGTCACAACATACACCGGCGTTGCGCGGCGAACGAGTCGTGATCTCAACATTATAACTAGAGCTCACTGCTCGTGTACACTAGAGCTCACTGGCCGCAGCGCACGGCGCCTCCCACTTCCACTTCTACGCCTTCCACCTGTGTCGCATCTGCGGAGTCAGCTGGTCTTGTCATCGCCTTGAGAGAGTGAATTACTTACGAATTTCTTTCACATCAAAGGAAAGAGTTAGATAAATTAAATCCTAAACCAGAATGTCATGATTTTATGATCGCAATCATGCAAGAATGATTGTTTTGCATTTCAAAATAATTACACTTAAAGTTTTCGTGTCTCTGATTTTTTTTTTAAATTCTTACTTGAGGACAACATATGACAGTTATCCAAGTAACTATTTTTAAAATTCTTTTACTGCTGAAATATACTAACTCAAATTCTTATTGCTTTCTTTGTCAACAAATGATCAATATCAGTAGCTCTTGCACTGCTGTCATCTCGTGTCAGTATTTAGAAAATTCTTCCTTGAACTGTTGGCTGTTAATTGAAACGTGTTTTTCTTTCAAATAGAATTGAACATGATAATTCTAGTTGTATTGGTGTCATAAGTAAAAGTAAGCATTTGAACGGTTCAAATAATGAAGACAAAAACTACTAACAAAATGAAGAAATTAATAATTCTTCCGTTCGGCACTCTTTCCTTCAAAGTATTTAACACTGATCAAACGTTTTGAACCAAAGAAAGAGGAGCTAGGTAGTAGAAGCCGAGGACGAAAGAGGAAATGGATAGAATGATGAGGATGAGCTGAAACAGGAGAACAAGATGAAAAAGATTTAGACTAAAGAGAAGACAAAGGCGATGAAGAAAATCATATAAAGGAAAAAGATCAAGAGATCGAGACTTGAACGAGAATGTTTGCTCGGAGTGTTTGCAAGCTGAGCATGAAAGTGAGCCGCGGCGTGTGCAGCACCGACAGACGCCGGCAGTTGGGAACAGCGGACGTATGGCATCCAGAGGGTGAGTGCTGGGAGCTATTTAAACGTCACGGCCCGTTATGGGAGCTATTTAAACGTCACGGCCCGCACAGCGAGGCGGGGCATGTTGCAATGCGTGTTTCAGAAGCGAAATAAATTGTTGGATGCCAACTTCCAAACGCTTTATCAAACGCCTAATGTCAGGTCAGGAATACTTGTGCTACTATAAACGCTATACTTCCTTCTTACTTGTCCTGTCTTCACTCCTTATTTACACACTTACACTTTCATGAACTAACAAACATGCCGGCAGATCGGAACTGGAACTTAAACTTTGTCCCGTTTGGGGCGGAGGCCCGCTGATGGGAGATATTTGGTCGGGGAAAATGCGAAATTACATGGGTGGATATCTCGCTAGGGGGCCATATCTCGCTATCCAGCAGGGAAAGATTACCACTACCACCTCCTCCGGCGATAAAACATGCACTACACTTACTAAACTAATTACCTTAGCAGTTGAGGCGCCCGGACACTAATCAATCAATCAACATGCAATTATGGACATAGTGTCCCTGATTGGTAGGCAACCCACCCTACAGTGATGTTTGACGGGTTAAAGAAATTTCTCTGCGTTAGAAAGTGTATGAGAGCGGAACTAGCAAGTGTCTGTGGAGCGAGTAATATGATTTGGTTGCCTTCAACTGTGCTTTTCTTCCTGTAGTAAAAGTGTATGTGAAATTATTTCTTTTTTCCTTTCGAAATTGCATGTATCAACACCAGACAATACAACTTAGCAATTGTTGTTTTATGATTCTTTCAACATTAGTTAAAGATGTGTAATCCATTTTTCCACCATACATACCCGTACAATTATTTATGCGGTTCCACAAAGTTAAGTAATTTTTCCTGATTCCAAGTGTGATGTGGAATGGAAAAATATTGAATATTCAAAAGAGATGTGGCTCGTTAGAGTTCTACGGAAGAAGGGCTGGGAATGCCTTTTTACTTTTTTGTATACAAGATTTTCTCAAAAATGCCTCCAAATGTTTTCTTTATGTTTATGGTAGGGATAGCGCTAAGTGCACTCTATTAGATGACATAATCGCCATATTGTTCTGTTCTTTAGTTTTTTCAAAAATTACAAAAATGTGTTTTTTTACTTGTCTCTCACGTTGTTAATATTTACATTAGCGGCAATTTGTCCACATTATGGTATTTATAAGTACATGGGCTTTAAATAATGTTAAATAAATTTTCTAGAAAACTGAACAGTTTTCTGTTAAAATGAGCTCAAAATGCCTCAGTTTCGGACATAAACTTCATTTCGAGTTATTCTATAGTTTTTTTTCAAAAATTACTCAAAAGGTTTTTTTAATATCTCTCACACCGTTAATGTGCACATTTCCAGCCATTTGTAAACGTTTTTGCATTCTTAAATGACTGAATGAAGTTTTTCAAAAACTCAATCTTTTGAGAAAATTCAAATTTTGCAGTCACAGTAATGTTTAACGCCATTTACTTAAAACGTGCTACAAATGTTTCAATGAAAATTGCCATTTATGACGAGATATTACTCTTCTTAAATATTCTTACAGTAATATTTTGGTTCTATTAGGAAACCGAAAAATTGAGAAAATGTCCAAAAAATGTACTTTGGGCGGCGATAGATGGCAGATGGCAAGAGGATGGGGCAAGACCGTTACGCCAATCCACTCACAAGGAAATTAGACTATACTTCAAGAAAGTCTGTGCCATTCTGTAGCATCACTAGTTCATTAATAGAGAGATGAAAACCCAGAAAATTTGGTATGGCACGCGCACAATGGACTGTATACGCAGGACATCGAAGGGAAGGTGAACATCTGTCCCGTCTGTGGATGGCTATGACATGGTTACCTAGAAAACATCGAGGGACTGGGGCTGGCAGCTCAAGAGCTGTCTCAAAGAACTCAGGCCATTCAAGCTAAAATGGATAAGAGTATCGAGGACGGTAAGTGGAGAGTGCAAATAACTGGGATCAGTCAATCACTTTATCAATGCCTGCAGCATGATTGCGCAGAGTACAAATAACACTGCAACAGAGAGGCCGCCGTCTTTCACAGGTGTCTGTGGAGAAAATATTAGCTTGTTGACTTCTTCGTTTCTAATAAAAAAACAAAATTCGTTTCGATTAAAGCTCAAGTTTATTGACGATATTTCTAAATAGTGTATCAAGGTAACTGAAATACAAGAGCTATTATATTGATGATGCTCGATAAAAAATATAAATAAAAATATTAACATTTTTCAGCACTAGAAGAATTTTGAAAATAGATATTTAGTAACGGTCATTATGTTATCATCAACTCATAATTAACAAAATCATTCAGAAACACAAAAACTACTATAAGTGTGATTTTTTTGAAATAAGATAACAATCACTTTCATATGAATGAGTTCATATCATCACAAAATTGAGGCTTAGGAACAATTTACCAATCAATTTCCTTTCACTTAGATGCAACTCATAACTAGGAGGCGGATTTTAATGAAATGTCATTATTTATCTTTTCACTTTAGAACAATGTCGTTTACTATAGAAATTCATTTGATGTTGTGACGAAACGAAATTATCTATACTTACTTTTTCTTGCATTTTTTGTCGTGTTCGACTAATAAGCCATTTTTTATCGTTTTACGTCCTTTTACTGAATTTTTGCTGATTTCATAGATTTTAATATCATTTTAATGGTACTTGCTTCAAATAATATTTACGAGGGGAAAAATGTTCACCATATAATTCCTGAGTAGAAAATTCAATTTCTTCTCTCATATATTGTAATGTCAGCCGTTGTGAGTACTATGTAGTCTAAAGTTACTGTAACGTTTATCGACGTCATTGAGAGTTCGGTCAATTTCGCGATAAATAAAGGGAGAGACTTTCTTTTAAATGCCAGTTCAAACCCAAGTTTGCAAGCTGAGGTCACTTGAACAAAAGAAAAAAGCTGCGATTACATAAGTATCATACCCAAAAGGACGAGTTTCTCTATCTCTCTCCCTCTCTCTCGGCGATGAAATAAGCATTTGTGCAGGTTCGATCAATAGATCTATTTTCCCTAGAAAACTTTTATAGTGGACCTTGTATGCTATTAAATACAAGCCCTAAATTTTTTTGTTGACATTAGTATGTTTCACGGGAAGCTGCAAACGAGCCTTTGAATTGTTGGAAAGATTGTTGGGAGAGACAGAATTTCTATGTACAAAAAATGTGTACTGATGTACGGAATGATTTGAAAGGATAATATAAACGGAAGTGCGTAAACGAATGTCTTGTTTCGTCATTTTATGATACGTATAAAGAAGATTATACATATACATAACAGCGTATGAGTTATCATAATTCAATAAATGATAGACTGAAGTGTTCCAGAACATCAACTGGCGTCAACGCAGTGTCTCTGACCAGGAAGTCCTAGGGTCTGAGCCCCGTCGGGGACAGGATTTTCGACATTAGATAGCTAGGTCAAAGCTACTGTTTGAAGAAGTATTCAAGCGGAAGGCTGCTCTGATCGGTAGTTTTCCATGGTTTCTCCGATAGACACCAGGTGAATGCCAGAGTAGTACACTAACAAGGGTCAAGGATCGTGCGCGAACTTTCCTTCCTCTTCCTTGTCCTGTCCTCATCCCTTATTTACACTCGTCTGCTACACTACCACACATGTCAGGAGATCAGAAGGGAAGCTTAGAGCTGTCCCCACTGGTGGGAGACATCTGGATTGGCAAACCCAATAATGTGTAGGTCGGCGCCACATCTCGCAATCCAGCGGTAGAGGCACACCGCTACCTCCTGTAACAAAAACATACACTACACATATGACCAATGACTATAGTCCCAAATGACATAGCCCAACCTGGGCTATGTGATAGGCGTTTGTTTTCGTTAGTTGCCAAGGAACTAGGAGAAACATAACTTCGAGGCACCTAATCATGCGTTTGTGCTTGGTAGATCACGTTTTGACACAAAGACACCCACTGTATTTTTACTAGATCGCACTTCCATCGTAAGAGGAAAAAATTCTGTAATCTGGCGGATTTTCGACACAAAATCCCTTATTGCCACGCCCAGGTAACGAAAAGTGGATGAATCATGTTCCATAAAGCCTAAATGTCTTCCTCTAAAGCATGTATAGTCAGAATCCATGTCTTGAGGGTCCACGACATCGAAAAATCAGTTGATGACAAAAAGTCGGTCTGTGCGTCCCATCTATGGTCACAGCCGGGGTTGCCAGATGTTTCGTACAAACATCCACCCTTAGATGGATGTAAATTCGCCCAATTCCGTCCGATGAGAAAAATTCAACATTCCAAGCGGGAAATTTGAATTTGCATTAAAGTCATTAGTTTTTTTGTTTTTGAGATAGTGACTTTATGAAATGCTTGATTTGTTTTATTTTTGTTTGTGAGCATTGTAATTAATAATAACAATATTTATGTAAACTTAAACTTACACTTTTTGTAATAATGAGTTAATTTTAATATTTTAAAATTAGTTACACCCATTCTTCTGACTACAGCAGATGGGAGGAGTACGTTAAGGTATAAAAAAATTTATCATCTTATTTCCACTGTCTTTACACCTCTTAAATATCCGCAATTAGAAAGATTACTACAGAAATGCTTACATTCCCTATGGCTTATCGGAAATGCTGACAGTGAAACCGTACTTCCAAAAGATGACTAATTTTAAATAGCGTGTTCTTGTATTAACTTCAAGTACTGACAATGTAATATGTATAGTTATATCGTATTGTGCACGACAAAGACGGTATGACTTTTAGGACGCACCCTATACTAGAGGTCTGAAAACATCACTCACTTTTCAAAGTAAATTTGAACGCATTAACAAATGATTAATGAAAAGTAATGTACAAAATAAAAAAACTAAAATGCAAACTCACTGTCAACGTCGTTGGGGTTGTTTTTCGAAAATTTCGTCATAATCTGTTAAAAGTATGCTCAAACCCTTACATGGTTTTATATATTTCGGCACGTTTGGCGGCATTCCGCGAAATCAATTTTTTGTCCTGCGAGAGAGAGCCTTTTCCCAGCCCCAAAAACGAAATTTCTCCCAATCTGGCAACCCTAGTCAAAGTTAGCGCCTAAATCGATTTGATGTTCCTCGATCAATTTCAAGAAAATCGAGAACCTCTGACTTTGAAACTTATATTTAGATTTTTGGGAGTAATTTACATGAAACGTCTACATTTTCATTTTTTTCCCCCTCCCCAAATCGCACCAAAATTTTTAACTAAATTTTGTTCTCGGATAGTGTACAAGACGCTTAAGTGAAAAGTGCAGGTCTCATTTTCGTTGAAATACCTGCTATTTCGAAAATTGTGGAAGTACATGTTCTTTCGGTGTCTTCATAACACTACATCATTAATAAGAGATTTTTTTCTTTAATAAAATTGTCGAAAAAAATATTTTGAAATAAGGTTATGTACAATTTTTCGAAAATATGAATAGTTTTTGCGTACTTTTGTGTGAAATATAGCCAATTTTTAAAAAATTTTAAACAATTTTTTTCTCTAAAACGGCTCAATTTTTCTTTAAATTTTATCATAGTTTGTACAAAGGGCAATAAAAAAACTGAAGCTAGTCCCGTTTCTGGCGAACACTATATTTTCAATATTTGCATAAGTTGATATTTAAAAATTACAGTTCAAGATAGAGATTTTTCCCTTCAACAAAATCTCTTCTCAAAAATAAGTACTTTAAAAAAGGTCATGAACTTTTTTTGAAAAACGAAACTTTTCACGTATTTTATTTGAAATTAATGCAATTTATGAAAAAATACATTTTCTCAAATAATGCTCCAGGTTTTTCTTTATTATTTTTCCATGGAAAGCATGAACCCTTAAAAAATGGCGTAAGTCTCATTTTTGTTGAACTAAATGATATTAACCATAATTATTTTCTTGAAACTCAAAGCAATTGAAATGAAAGCCTAAGTCCAAACGCTTTAGTTTCAAATGTATGTAGTAAATAAAGTAAATTACATCAAACTACAATTTCATGTTCAAGTTTGTATCCATTGGTTACCTTCAAATGAATACTTACTTATTTGCCAATTTGGGGACTAAAAAGACCACAGAAACAATTGAAAAAACAACAACAAAAGTTTCTGGTAACAAATGTTTAATGCTACATAAAAATTTCTGTATAAAATATGGGTAACATGGTCAAAATTCACAAAAAACAATATATGTATATTATTATGTAGATGCCCAAACAGAAGCAACCATACTTGCTTTATTTTTCGCTCTCATCAAATTACAATTTAATATTGTACTGAATGAAATAATTTATAAAATAACATGGCACATAAATATTTTCATATGTCCACAAGCAGAGAGCATAATGGTTACAACAGACAAGTATGTAAATTCTGAAAGAAATCTGTACATTTGATTCTATTACACACTTTTTGCATTGGTAACAATACTTTGGTTCATACGCATGTCATATAAAAATTCACAATTCATAAAAAACTGTTTGGTTACATAACAGATGTTTAATTAACTGATTTTTCAACAATACAAGATTGTCGGGCAGGAAATACTTTACATATCATTGATATTATTAATACATTCAATGATCGTAAATTCAATAACACGTAATACACATTTAATCTGAAAAGTTCCAAGTGCTTCTGGAACAGAGTTTGATAACGAGAAAGAGATGTTTTGCACTCTCTCAGACGTTCTTTGTACACAGATTCAATACAGCAACGCGACATAACACGAAAGGAGGTCATCCTGAAAAAAAAAACACACTTATTAGTTCTGTGTGTCTCTCCACAATCTCAAAATTCTGTGGTACAAGGTAAAAGTTATTAAGTATATAGATCTTAGCTAAGAAATTAAGAATTTTTATCCTCCAGCCAACCACACAATTGTAGATGTGCACTTAATGAAGAAAATATCTGTGATTTAAAAATATTTGAAAAAAATTAAAATGTGATCATTTCTTGGGAAGCCTTTCAGTAATAGTTTAAACTAGTCAAGGATCAAAATTTCAAATTTGTGTATCACTGTTAGGGCGTCGGCTTACGGGGGTTTCCCTCAACCTGGTGTATTTCACCAGTGGGGCACCACCCCAGCCCAGCCAGGAAGAGCTCTAAGCTCCCGTCCGGTCTTCTGGCAGTATGGTAAAGTAGTGCATGAAAGTGCGTGTGTGCGTGCGCGTGTGTGCGCGTGCGTGCGCGCGCGCGCGTGTGTGGGTGCGTGCGCGTGTGGGTGCGCGCGCGTGTGTGGGTGCGCGTGCGTGTGGGTGCGCGTGCGTGTGGGTGCGCGTGCGTGTGGGTGCGCGTGCGTGTGGGTGCGCGTGCGTGTGGGTGCGCGTGCGTGTGGGTGCGCGTGCGTGTGGGTGTGGGTGCGCGTGTGTGTCTCTACAAGGGGCTGAGAATAGAACAAGGAAGGAATGAGAATTTCGTTTTTAATATGCAAAGCGTTTTTTAAAGCTACAGACAAGTTCTTAACATTACTGTGAAAATATGAAACTAATGCCGGCCATTCTCGTAACAATCTTTCTACAGAAGGTTGTAACGATAAGAATCAAGTTACAACATGGCGTGAAAAATCAGTAAATGCAACATTTAAAAATTCACAAAAGCTTTGAAATTCACTTCGACCTACCGATGACAAACTAAAATGTGCGTTGATTTTTAAAACAAGATTTTCAATGTCTACAGACAAATCTTCCAAAGCATATCTCAACGCATTCTGCAATATGTGCGCGTGACAATTAGCTTTTACAATATTCGGATTTACTTTTTGTAAATTGACGAAGAGCGAATGAATGCGACCGAAATTGGCGTTTGTGTTGTCAGCGCTCAGAGCTGTAACTTTTGAAAAATCTAAATTTAAATCTTTAAAACAATAATTGATGCAAGCAACCATGCCATCTGCAGATTTATCGCAATTTTCGTAAAAATCGATAATATTTTGCTGCAAACCATCGTTTAGTGAAAAATTTCCTATTTTTCTTGTTAGATGCATCAGTCATAATAGAAAAACACGAATCGTTCGTTTTGATTTCGGTAATCACGTCTTCTAATATTTTTGGTCCTAACACGTTTTAAACAATTGCCTGTGCGTTTGTCCTTCCACAAGATATTTTGCAAGAGTTATCTTTTGGCAATACTTTAGGAACAAGTTTCATCAAACAATCTAACGATTATAGGACAGGTTATGTTTTACTGCATGATATATGTAAGCTAGTTCAATTGCAATAACTTGTAATTCTACAAGAGTATCCTTTCTAATGAGAAATTTTTCCATCAATTGAGAACTAGCAGTTGCTTTCATCTTCGAGCGATGATGTTCACTATTTTCACGCTGCTTGATGGCAGAGACACCTTTCACTTCAATAGAAAATGTGTTTAAACAGTATCTGCGCAGGCTTTGAGAATCGTTTACTTTTTAAGCCACGTATACGAGGGTGGTCCCAGAAGTACCCGACCCAACAAAGAAAAAACAAAAATTTTGGGGAAAAAATGTTTATTTTGCAACATAATCTCCTTTGAGCTCTATACACTTTTCCCAGCGATGTTCAATAAGTTCGATACCCTTTTTATAATAAAAACTGTCTTATCAAAATAGCCATTAACTATCGATATCACTTCTTCATTGTTGGAAAATCTTTGACCACTGAGCCATTGTTTCAAGTTTGGGAACAGAAAATAATCAGAGGGGGCTAAATCTGACGAATAGGATGCATGAGGTAGCAATTCAAATTTTAATTCATTAATTTTGGCCATTGCAATAACGTATTTGTGAGCTGGTGCATTGTCCTGATGAAACAACACTTTCTTCTTAGCCAAGTGTGACCATTTTTGCTTGATTTCTTCGCACAAACGTTACAATAAGTTCGCATAATACTCTCCGTTGTTCGTTTTTCCTTTTGAAAGATATTCAATGAAAATTATCCCCCGCGCATCCCAAAAAACCGACGCCATGACCTTGCCTGCAGATGGAACGGTCTTCGCCTTCTTTGGTGCGCGTTCTCCCTTTTCAGTCCATTGTTTTCTCTCTGGGGTGAAGTGGTGGACCCATGTTTCATCTATGGTTATGAAACAGCGTAAAAATTCTGCTTTGTTGCGGTGAAACTTCGCTAAACACTCAATTGAAACATCTTCACGACACTTTTTGTTCGAGTGTGAGCAAACGCGGCACCCATCTTGCACACAGTTTTCTCATGTCTTAAATTTTCAGATAATATGCGATGTACCGCACTTTTCGAAATGCTTACTATGTTTGCTAGCTCGCGCACTTTCAGTCGACGATCACCCAGTACCGCTTTGTGGATTTTCTTTACCATTTCTGGAGTTGTCACCTCATTTGGTCGACCACTGCGATGCTCGTCTTGGCAGCTTGTACGGCCTCGTTTAAACTCTGCTACCCAATATTTTACTGTAGTAAACGAAGGCGCAGACTCACCCAGAGTAGAATCTAGTTCAGTTTTTATACTGGTTGGGCTGAGGCCTTTCAAATGAAAGTATTGGATCACATAACGATGACCATTTTTCTCCATTTTTACAAATTCACGCACAACGTTCACTATTGATTGTTGCCAAACAAATACTAAACAACGTAGCGTCTTCAAACTTGAAACATATGCTTCATAGATTGTCTACTTTCTAATACAGTAATATTTTTCGAAACACTACCGCGATCTCTAGGTAAGGCCGGGTACTTCTGGGACCACCTACCACTACACTATACAAACACCAACAAAACGAATTCAATAGTCGGTGAAGGCCGCTTTAAAGTATAATCAAAACTGGTTACGACTGACGATGCGACGGAGCCATAAGGGACACTTAAGGGAGCAGGGCTACGTCGCTTATGGGAATGAGTGATCACTTACGACTTCACACAAGGGCTGTTTATGACTACGATTCGTCCACTTAAGACTAAATGTCCCGACACTAGTACAATTTGTGGCCACCACGTGGCAGCACCAAACTAAGTAAAATTTACTTTACCGATAACGTCTGAACCATCGGTCCGATTTTCGATCTGTAAACGGCATTTGACGCCTTTTTAAAATAGAATTTACGCTACGAAGCCTTTTTTTCCAAAACTCTAGCAAAAACGAGAATTTGAAATTAGTTCTCAAACTTCCGAGAAAAAATTAAAAAATGTGGGCTTATAGCGCATGCTTCCTGAATCCAACGCCGTGACAATCATGCAAATCGGAAGAATAGGAGCGTCGTAAAGTGAAATTTGAGGAAACACCTCCCTCCCCTCACCCTTACGCACCGTTGCATCACACACTCGCCCGATGTGGGCCCTCCATCGGAGCGGTGGCACGGCCAGGCCCTACGGCATGCGGCCAGCCCCGGCGGAGGAGGCGGGACTTGCGGGACAGGCAAGACAATCGGTTTATGCTTTCGTCACTTTGCATCTCAATCTATTTTTTTTTTCACAGATATCGAACTAGAGATGCTGTACTACTATTACAGACCGAGGCAAACGCTTTGTAATAGTAGTACATAACTTTTTCACATATTTATGTCTTCCTTCGAATACCATCTTAAAATTGTTTGAGGCATGACTCAAAATATCGATTGCGATTTGGAACTGGTTTTGAAAAAAATTAACTAATTCTGTAAATATCACCATTATTTCATCTCCTCACATCTTATTTTAGATATATTTTACTTTTAAGGTCTTCCGTTATCATTCCACCTTACTCGAAGATCTTCCGTTGTCACATACAAGAATACAAGAATGGGTGGAGTATACGCACGAGCTTTTATCCTATAACTCGATTTTTGATCTCGAAACGGTGTTTATCTGCTTTAAAGAGTTCATCTGGTTAATCTCTAAATGATATTCAATATATAAACAAATACATTTATTATTTACAAAAATATACAATGAACCCTCCTCCCGAAAAATAATCGGCTGGGTCCGCTCCTGCTGTGACACCTCTCCTAACTCCGTAAGCGGAAGGCGATAACACAGACCCTCGTATATCATCGGAAGCGACCGCACAACCAGCACAGATCTGGCGTCTCCCACGGCAACGCTTCAGGGAGAGAGAGACGAAGCGGTGAGAGGGGAGACTTGAATTTTCATGACGCGAGCTACAATTACTGGTAACATTGGGGAGAGTTTTATCTCATAAACTAAAAGTAAATTATAATTTTGAATTTCTTGGTACTTTTTATGCATGTAGCCGCAGTTATCTACAGTGTAATTTTTGTTTATTATTATTATTATTATTATTATTATTATTATTATTATTATTATTCACATTTATTCAAAAATACCGAAATGAAAGGTAGACCTGTGAGATCGGAGTCGCTAGGACATGCAATACTGTCACAATCTCTGATGTACAGACTAACAGGCAGACAGACAGCGAGAGCGAGAGCGAGAGAGAGCGAGAGAGAGAGAGAGAGAGAGAGAGAGAGAGAGAGAGAGAGAGAAAACACAAATCTCTTGTGACTGACCAACGAAATTCTAAAAGTTTGTACATCTTATGTTTGTAACATGAAAAAAGTAAATTATGGAAAATGAGTGCATTTGTTGTCTCTGCGACTTAATGCACTGAAGAGTTGTGCAGTTTTCGAGTTATGTTTTTGATGGATCACTCACTGTCTCTTGTTTTCCATTTTCATGAAATTGGCAGTCAATAACCTCCTTTTCCTCCTCGAACGATTTTTGACGCCTCATCTTTCGCAAAGCGGCAATTTGACAATAATCTTTCTTGAATAGTGAGGAAAATTTAATTATAATGCACAAATAAATACATTTCCAAAACTTTAATAAACCACAGATTTAAATATTACTGTCATCTGTCGTACATACGAGATTGAACTAAAGAATTCGCCAAAAACCTAAAGTGTAAGCATTGCTCCTTCGGCATATTGACATGTTTTGCAATTTGCCGCCTGCGAGAGCAGTCGAGGAAATAGTATATCTTCTTTGACAACATTGTATGAGGTTCAATACAACTTCATCTGATTTAGAATGTGTCATGTTCTGAGAAGACATGAACTCAATGACTAACATGTTGTTTGCTTCTTGTTCGTAACACAAGTGTATAGCGTATTCATTTTAATTTGTTTTGTGACTTTGGTGGAACGATATGGCTTCTGTTCGTAGTTAAAGCCAAACAATACACAGTTAAGTTAGGGAAATTATACGTCTCGTTATTAAGAAATATGACCAAGAAAAGAATTCGGGCATTCTTCAGCACACTCTGCATATCAGCAATTTTCGGGTAGTAAACTATACTGGAGAATCTGTTCAAACTGTGGTATATTAAAAAAGGATTTGAAGCCGGTAGGGCGGCCTTAAGTACTCCCGGTAAGAAAAGGCCATATTGTGAAGATAAAAAAATTCCACATTGATGACATTCACTTATCGCTTATTTGTTTTCCTTATTCTCGTATGATGTTTAAATTTTTGCCTATGGATACTTGGCAATAATATATTTGGGACAGTTAGTACGGGAGGAGGGCGGCTTCCAAGAACACCGAGCGTATTCCTCAGCCTCGCAATCAAGTCAGCTCCCAACTATAAGAATGAGGTGGCTCGTGAATGAACAGACGCAGTAGACAAGTGGACGTGGAGCAGGAAGTGTAAAGTGGATAAGGGCACGGAATAAGCGAGCCAATCAGTGAGTTTGGTGTGAGCATTCTCCTCGTTGTCTATTTGCAAACCACTGTCCCATTACCATATTGGACTTGGAAATCCCGGGCCCCCTCCCCCACGGCAACTTTACCCGAGCCCAGGCTCGTTCGTCTGACGGCCCTGCCCTAGTCCTTTGCGGCAGGTGGCGATGAAAGAACCACCGCCCGATGCATTTGGAGCAACATCCTTCTTAATAGTTTTTACAATGAACAGACTGAATCAGACCCTCAGAGAAAATTCAACATTTCCTCCGTGAAATATCAAGAAGTTTCACAATTATTATAAATCTTGGAAACTCAGACATCGAAGTGAAGATTCGATGGATTATAGTACGATATAAGCAATACTATAGTATACATACTTTGGTTTTTACTCCAAACGCGAGCCTATTATCATTATCATTACCATCATTATCATCATCATCATTATTATTATTATTATTATTATTATTATTATTATTATTATTATTATTATTATTATTATTATTATTATGTACAAGAGAGTCCTTATATATCTTTCTTTTCAAACATTATATTTCTCTGCAAAGAAATAAAATGACCAGACGAAAGTCTCAACAGGGTATTCCAGCCCAGACCAAGACAAGATAAAGAAAAGTTTATTCAAGAAAAAAGCGAAGAAGAGGAAGAACATAACAACAAATGGAGAAGTTAAGAAATTTTCCAGGTCATCCGAAATATGACCACGGTAAACCAAAAATGGCGAATGTTAAGAACGAGAACGACAAAATAAATTCAACTAAAGAAGAAATCATGAAAAAATGGGAAGAATACACTAAAAAGTTATATGAGAAGGACTTACAATTAGAGTAGTGGATAAATACAGATGATTACGAAGAAGAACCAGAGATAGAAGAAATGCATTGGGCGACAAAACAACTGAAAAATGGGATGTCCCCGGCTGTAGATAATATTCCTGGAACACTATTGCTTGTTTCGAATACTTACAATTATTTTTGCCAATTTTTTTAACTTCATTTCTAAAGGTTTCATTTTCTTTTGAATGAAGACTTACAATGCAGCGGGCATTTAAATTTGTCGCCAATTTACACAAAAAATACTCATCAAAAAATTGAACATGACTTTATTTGAAGATTATTTTTGATAAACACATTTCATTAGGGGGGAATTGTATTATCGAAATTGTACTTATAAGACGACGCCGAAATCGAAGTGCAGACAATTCGCGCAGGCTCTTATATTTGTCGCGAAATTACACATATAATACTTTCAAAAAATTCAACATGACCTTACTTGAAGATCTGCTTTTTATGAACACATTTAATTAAAAAATGATTTTTAACAATTGCATTTGTAGGAAGAGGTCGATTATTTTTTAAACTTTTTAAAAATGTTCTCAAAATTATGCATTTCTATGAACATGAGACCTGCACCAATCTCTTAAGCGTCATTTATGCTATTTAAGTTCCCAATTTAATCAAAAAACCGTTTCTAAGAAATAATAGTTTAAAGAAAATAAAAATTGCGTTTGACACAAAATTTTACAAAAAATATTCATGTTTTTGAAAAATAGAACGTGACCTTGTATAAAGATCTGATATTGGCGAACACATTTCACCAAGGGAAAAAAAATTGTATCTTCATAATTGTAGTTGAACTTTTTTTTTTCAGTGTGTTCAATCCACACGAGACCTACACGACTCTCTTAAACGGCCTTCAGACTATCCACCAACAAAATTTCATCAAAAAAGATGGAACCAATTTTGAGAAAAAAATGTTTAAACAACAATTAAAAATTGCCTAAATTTTGCGCGAAAATCGCCAAAAATACTTCATTTTTTGAAAAATTTTTTATGAAGGGAAAAATACCCTACCTTTAATATTTTAGTTGAAGGAAGATGCAGAAAAGTTTTGATTTTTTTTTCTTCAATTTTTGAAAAATCAGAGTTTTTAACCTACTAAGACTTGCAGCATTTTCTTGAATGCCCTTCAGACTATCCAAAAACAAAATTTAATAAAAATCGAAGGCGCCATTTTTTGAAAATGTCCTAGAGGCTTCATCTAAAGTACCCCCAAAATAAAAAAGAATTCAAATTCAAGGGGCCGCGACATCAGCCAAATCGATAGGTCGATCAATTTTGGAGAATATCCGCTGGACACTTTTTCCGCAAGCGTTGTTCACAGACGGACAGAGACGTTTTGCTAATCGACTTTTCGTTATCACAAAACTGATTCTGGCTGCACCACGTATTAAGAGATTTTATTTTCTAAATTTAGCAACTGAATTCATCCACTTTTTTGATACCAGTGCCCAGTAATATTTTTTCTGGCGAAAATTGGGCGTTTTTTCGTGCAGCATCACATACCTTTCTCATCTTATGAAGTTTCTTCTAAGCGCGAGAAAGTAAAAATTCGTTGTGTCATTCAAGTCACACGTCTCTTTAGCCCCCTTTTAGCCATAGAGTGTATATACATTGGAGTAATTCTTCTTAGTAACAGGGGTTCCAAGACGGTATACTTGGTGTGTGTAACTGCTTACTTCCGTGACTTCACGGAGCGTAGTTAAGTAATTCGGCTAACGACGCTGGCTTTCTCGCATACCGCTTATGGAGAATGCTAGATAAATTATTGTATACGCTGTGGCAAAAAGCTGACTTTTGACAGAAAAACTTGTATTCCTGACAACGAAAAAATTGATAATTCTTGTTCCTGTGGGTAGTAAATAACATCTAACTTGTGGTGTAGTCAGAATCTTCGTTTGATCATTGATACCGAAAAATTGATTTACAGCACGTCTGTCTGTGGTCAACACTAGTGCCTAAACCGACATGATTTCTCCAAAATTGACATTGATCGATTTGGCCGAAATTCATGTCCTCCAAATTTGGGATGGATATTTTGATTTTGGGAGATTCTGTACATCAGAAGCCCAATGATATTATCAAAATTATGTCAAAAAGGATCCCAAATTTATTCTTGAAATTGTTTCCTTAGATAGAGAAAGGTGTGCTCATAAAAATGACAGAGGTCGTGTTTTTAGTAAACTTTCTGATTTTTCAAAAATCTCAAAAACTACATATTGCAAAACTACAATATCATAGATAGACATTTTTTTGTTAATGAAATCTAAACTAATAAAATCATATTAGATTTACATTTATTTAGTCAAAAAACAGTAAAAACTGTATGTGATGTACAGGGGAGAAGAAAAATATAATTTTTAAGTACAAAGTCATGTACAATTTTTGAAAATACAACTGTTCTTATGTATTATTTGGTTGAAGTAAATGCAATTTTCACACAATTTGTTTCTCAAAAAACGGCTCCACTTTTTTACAATTTTGTTCCCTTGATCAAAGGTTGCTTAAAAATGAAAGATTTCATTTCCGTTGAAATCTGAGTTTTCGAAAATTGCAAAAGTTAAAAATAATGCGGGAAAGTTAATGTTGTTGTAGCACTACTAGTTTCAAAATGCAAACCGTCTCGAATGTAATGGGGGTGTTCCCCTCCAACAATACTTCAGGCAAAAAAGTTGGCACTCATGTCTCTCGTTGACAATGCTAAATAAAAAAGGCAACTAAAAACATTAGGTTCAAAATTTTGATGAATTGCTTTCTAAGAAACAAATCACATATGTCTACATTTTCTTGAGCCATCTTTTCACTAGGAGAGAAGCGGAGGTTTGGTTATTTCAATGACAATAATATCCAATCAGATATCTAGCTCATTTTCAATGCAAAAATAAAGTTTCTATTACACAGAAGCCATTTCTGGTTATCAGATTTTTTCCACAATGCTCATTGCTATCATTTACTCGTAAATCAACTAATGTTGATAGAGGAAGTGGGGATAAGAATTCTGAGGCTCAAGGAAATGTGCACTCATAATATTTACGATAAGTATTATTAAAATTTGTTTTATATATAATTATTTACTTTCTGAAAACTTCATTTACAAATATTTAAAAAGGCTGGATGGAAGTAAACAGTTAAAGAAAAGGGAATATTTTTTTCTTTAACTGCTTACTTTCATCCAGTCCTCCCTCAATTATGCTTGTTTCTCTCTATTTATTTACATCCAGGAGACAGCTGAGGTTATTTTCTCTCATCAGTGATGATTTAATGAGATAATAATGATGAACGGAATGATGTAGAAATGGTGGAATGAGGGGCAAGAGAAACGTGAGCTCTCAAAGTCTTTGTCCTCACAAATTCCACATGGATCAGACATGTATCAAATTCGCATCCTAGAAGTGCAAAGCTAGTTATTACGGCACAAGCTCTCCTCCTCTCTATCTCGCTTGCTCTTTCACTCCCTTTCTTCATAACATCATAACATTTAGTTCAATATATGAGGGTTGGGTTTTACGTCATGGCAACCATCTCCCTCCCCATCTCCCTTTTTTGGGTGAGTAAATACGAGCAATGGTGGAAAATGTGAAATATACACATGAAAGGACAAGGTATGAACTAAGAGCATGTACATTTAACGACACATCAAAATAGTGTTTATCGTATTTTTTAAGATGTTCGAAATGATAAAATGGTTAAATGTACCAAAACATATTAGTAGGGAGAGGATTTTTATGCGCTAAAAAATACTGAAATATGCACTTTCGTACACAATTAAAATTAATAATTGCATTCATTACATCATCAACTCATTACATTTTCCGTATAGAACTCTCATGATAAAAATTCAGGAGAAGTATGCATGGAATGAAAACATATAAGAAAAAATTTAAGTAAGTATTCACCTTGTATTCAAGTTCATTGTAAACCTTGTTGCATTTCTTCGCTTGGTTTAAAAAATTTAATATAATGAAATATCCTACATTTGCATTAATATTTTATCATCTATAGAAAAGAAAAGAAAATGCAAACTGTGACAAGCTCTTTCTACTCTATCAATGCCCACAAACAAATGAAGCAAGAGACAAAAATATGTAAAATAATACAAATCCACTTCATACATAATAGTATATAGGAGTTTACAACATCCAGAAGCCTTACTACATACCAGTTCTAAAGGCCCGATTAGGCATATGTTCGTTTACCTCACGTGTCACATGTCCACACACTGACTTTATCAGTGGTTGCTACAAGTCCTAGCAGGAACTCTCCTGCCCCTTTCAGTCGCCCCAGTGTGAAAGGGTAATATTCCCATGAGCTTTCGCCAATTCCCTATGATATTCTAGGGCATTTCTCCCATTGAGAACTGCTATCTTTAACAAGTTTTGCTTGAAATGGGTTACAATCATCCGGCAGGGCGGCAGTAAGACTACTGGTTTCACATTACTTTCTGTCCTTATAGAGACACACTCAAAGCTGTCTGTTGTTGTGATCACATTTAGAGCACACAGATCACAGTAGAGCATTTCTTTCATTCAACAAATAAAATTGAGTGATCCAATAACATTTCTTTTGGAAAAAAATAGTTGCCATGACTTCTGTCCCAACCCTCACAGAATAATAAATATACTTACTGAGTCTCAGTCTTCAAAGTATGTTCAATGCCTCGCATTAAATCATTCGTCTTTAATATAAGAAGAATCTGCCGATTAACTCTCGCTAAAACATCAGATATTTGAGGCAAGAGTCCAGGTATTTCTTTTTGAAATAAGGCTTTCTGAAATAACAATTGAATCATCAAAATTTTGCTATTATTATTTCAATTATAGAAATATAATATTCCTGACATTAAGTAATACATATAACAAAATGATCCTTTAGACCACAATTGCAAAGCCACTTACTTCTTTTACACTAAACTTGGTTTTATCAATGCCAGTCATTAAAGCATCCCAAGTACGACCAGTAACCATGCAGGCAAAAAGACCATACAAGTCACCCACTCCTAGTTTCTCACAATGTTGCCGCATACCCTTTTTGTCCATGTTGAAGATACTCAACCAGAGTTTTGAATATTCACATCGCACATCGTTACTTAACGTCTAAAAGGAAGTCCAAAATTAATTCATACAACAACTTCACACAGTAATGCTCAAATATAATCAACATTAAAAAGAAAGATCCACAATAATTAAGCCATATCCCTGAAGCATTGAAAACACAAATACCAAGAATTGTGTAGAATGCAAGGTCATGTATTTTGAATCACTCCAAGTGGAGATATTGAAAAATTAAAACTTGAATATGAAATACACTAGCTGGTTTCTAATGTAAATCTCTATAAAATTGTATTTATTACGCACATCATACAAATTGTGAAATCACAATAAAGAAAATTGAAACTTACAGCATACAATCCATGATCCAACAACACAATTTCTACTTCATTATTAGAATTCTTTCTAACAAATATATTGCCTGGATGGGGATCGCTATGAACAAAACCTTCAACAAAAATCATTTGGGAATACAGTCTTCCTAGCTTGCTTGATACTTCATAAGGATTGATTTTATTCGACTGAATATATTCTAAGTCATTGACTTGACCACCTTCCACAAATTCCATTGTCAACACCCGTTGTGTGGTAAGGTCCCAGTATATCGCCGGAACCTGTAAAGGTAAAAAATGCACCATTATTCTAGTGACGTTCACTCAAAATATGTTATGCCACAAACAATTAACTAGCAATTCAAAGACAGTAATAATGACTCACTTTAAGCCACGTGGTATCCTTAAAAAGACGTTTAACTTTTTCAGCATTATGGCCCTCTTGAGTGAAGTCCAATTCGATAGGAATGTTACGTTTTGTTTCCTCTGTTAGCCACTGAAACTTAAATTCTGGAAAGGCCCATGAAACTAGACTGACCAAGATTTCCATAGTCTTCATGTCTACTCTTGAATTGCCCCTAACAGATGGATGTTGAACTTTGACAGCTACAGTTGTTCCATCAATTAAACGAGCCTTATGTACCTGTGCTAAAGATGCTGTGCCAATAGGTTCTGGTTCTATGGATGCAAATATTTTCAATGGCTGCAATAAACCACATCAGAAAAGAACATACAACAGTTAGAATTTTATTTTATTTCTTACAAGTTAAGAGATTATTTTTAATTTCAGTTAATCATGTTAAATTTTGGATTTGAAAACAGTTGTTTTTTTTATTATAGTTAAAATTAAACCTGCAATTTACTGATTTTCTGACATTATTATCTCAGCATCTGACATTGTTTATATAACCCAAAAACAAACACACGCGCACAAAATACTGAAAAAAGAACACTAGTTTCTACCATCTTCTCCAGTTCTATACATCCAAATAGTGACAATAAGCAGCTTATGAAACGCAGCTACATAAGTGTTACTAACTTACAAGCAACCTAAGCAAGCTAATACACTATTGCGTGCCCTTTGGTCTTTAATATATCCAAAACATTTCTGCCACTAGCATCAAGTTACAAATTTGGAACAAAATTAAATTTATCTTATGATCAAAAGTTGTCCATTATTATAGTATTACATCTTAAAAAGAATACCCAAAAGCTATTTGTATTCACTATTCATCATTTAGTATATCCATTATCCTTCACCTTCCATGAAAAGAAAGTTACTATGAAAACACTTACATCTTCCTTGAGATCTTCACGTAGAACTTTATAAATTTCTTCTAATTTTGAAGACGGTGCATGACTGTGTAACACTTTCATTGTATCAACATATTCCTTGGGAACTAAGTAATCCAATGCTCCAATGTGTTGTCCAACTTTAATGTAGACACCTTTGTTGGTGCAGCATAAATTTAAAAGTTTTTCAGCTGCTGCTTTGTGTACCTACAGATTTATTACAGTAAAACTATATTAAAGAAATAAAAATTCACTGCAATATGCCATAATCCTTTTTGAGCAAACATACCTGAGATCGGAGAGTAATATACTCTGGGGACCCTGGATCAATATTTTTTGCATATAATGCCTTTTTATAATCCAAAGCTATCCTGAACACAGTTGATGCTGCTCTACCCAATCGCACAATTCCAATAGCATCCACATCATATTGGTTTTTACTTAAAGATATTGCAGTGCCAGTAATAGCTCCAGCCACTACACTATACTTCACAACCCGACGTAAAGAAAACATTTTTTAACACTTCAAGAAAAAGCACTGAAAAACTTTATTTGTTATGAACAAAGTAATGAAGTTTCTGTATGAAGCCACATCTTAAAATACTTAAAAACATTTGTAACAGTTTTCAGGAATTCAATCGAAGATGTTTCATTGCACACACATCTTTTCCTGTGGCAAAAGAAAGTGGAAAGTGGCCCGCTTTTACTTATACCGTACTTCCGAACCGTATGGAATGTTGAATGTAGGTTAGGTGCCTGAAGTATTGTGAGGAACGTCTTCAACTAGTTGCATAACCCCAAATATCAAATGTCATCACGTCTTTTCAGGGCTATGAAATAAAATGACACTTCCATAAACTGATGTGGAAATTCTCGTCGCCTGATTCTCACGGATTATCTCAGAATCTGCTCGCACCACATGAAAATTCCACGACTCCACAATCGCAACTGCCACAGCAAATATAGAGCCAATATAGAACTTACGCAAATCCCTGTACATTCTCATGTAACCTACATGAAACTTAACAACTTCAATGAATGTAACTCACACTCGTCCTCAAAACATGCGCGATAGTTTTATCATATTCCGCACGATGATCATTACTTCCGCAACAACTTCGTGAAACAATACTCCGTAAAGTAACATTATTTTTGTTAAAAACAACGACGAGTGGAAGAGAACGAAGGCTGGACATGAGCTCTGACAACAGTCATGCTTGAATTCTGTTTTCAACGTCGTCGTGTAATATTGACCGTCATTGAGGAAGCGTCACCGCGTTGTTATAACCGGAGTCCTTGGCACGATGGTTCCTCCTAGGACGTGCATTTCTGTAATGTTCATTTTACTTGCATTTTCCTTCGTACATGAAGTTCACGGTCAAGAAGAAAAAAGTTCGAAGAAAAAGCTTCAAATTGGCGTAAAGAAGAGAGTAGACAACTGTCAGGTGAAGTCGAAGAAAGGGGATTTCTTACACATGCATTATAAGGTGAATATGAATTTATCATTGATTATCTATCCTGAGCTTTGATTTCATGGACTATCAATAAGAAGCAAAAATCTATTTATATTTTGAAGGGTACTCTGGAAGATGGCACTGAATTTGATAGCAGCTATGGGCGAGGACAACCCCTTACATTTACACTGGGGTCTGCACAAGTCATCAAAGGCTGGGATCAAGGATTAATGGGGTAAGAAATTTGGTAATATCGTGCTCAGCTTGAGACTCGTTTGGAATTGTGAATTAAATTCAATTTGTATTCTTTCAGAATGTGTGAAGGAGAAAAACGGAAATTGGTTATACCACCTGAGTTAGGGTATGGATCAACAGGAGCCCCTCCTAAGATTCCAGGAGATGCAACACTGATATTTGAAGTTGAATTAGTGAAGATTGAGAGAAGAGATGATCTCTGAGATAATGATTGTTATATTTTTGAACATACAAGGATCTTAGGACATCATTTTATACAGCATTTAATAGTGAATATTTAAGGCTGAATATATTTCAGCACTGTATCACATTCTAAATAGCCAACAAATGCATATGGAGACTAGCAATTTGAAACAAAAACTTATTTAAAAAATAATATATTTGCCACATGAGCAATATTTACTGCAGCATAAGTTAAAAAAGTTCGACAATGCTCGGAAGAACATTTGTAGCTTAAAAATATTTTACTAAAAGTGTCTTGGTTTGAGCGTCCTTTTCAAGCTAATGAACCAAGAGTTTATTCATAACTCTGTAATTGTAAATGAATATTCATTTTGAAGAGATTTTTAAGGAAAAGACTTGGAAATACTACCTGTATGGTATTATAGACTTATTTACCAAAGTATTGACACCAGCCATTAGATTTTATCAAGGCACATGTCAAGTTAGAAATGGTAAGTTCGCATATAAAACTGTAAGCATTTATAATAGTCAAAATAAATATCTCAGATGAATTCTATGAAGAAAATTTAATTCGGCAAGTAAAGGGATGCCCCCTTCTGAACATTTTTCTCTCTCACAGTTGTTCTTAACAATTGTGTAAATAGTAATTGGAATATCCCACCATATATTAGATGTAATTAACCCTTTGATCATCTCCATAGCAATTTGCTATTGGAAGATTGTCAGACATCATTGCTTAAGAGTTTTTGAGCCAATCAGAGTATTGAATTTTTGATTAGTGAAATCTGAAATTAATTTATAATGTATTAATTCTTAAGAAAATGCATCATAATTACGAAGTTAAAACTTGTCAGTAGAGGGTAGTATAAAAATTATTGTACCAAACTTTATTCAGGCTCTACTTTCACAGAGGCAACTCTTTGTTACTGCAAGTAAAAATAATAGTAATAATAATAATAATAATAATTATTATTATTATTGTTAAAATGTATTGAAATATATTAGTAACCCATGCATGTGTGAATGACCAAGAATTCATATATATTAATATTAAATGAAAAACTGTTTTCTTTAGCAAAAGAATGAATATTAGTTTTCAGCAAATACAATACATGCAATTCACATATATTTGGCAATAAAATCGATGAATCATTAAACTTTAACTGTCCTTGTAATGCTTGTAAAATATAACATTTAATTGAAGACTACCAATTTAAAATTAACTATTCAATGAGAGATGGATATAGACGAGTCTGTTCAAACCCGGTGGATTTCCTCAGCCCAGCAGCTGCAGCAAGATATCTTCATTACAATAATCATGAAATGCTGTAATGAAGAACCCTGAACAATGGGAGAGAATGCCACAATGCCAGGTAGGTTTTAATTTTTCCATTGATATGGAGAAAACTGTTCCCCTTTTAATTACTGAAAACTATTAAAAAATGTAGAAAATTAAATCATATATTAATTACGATTCACAAAAGAAACAAGTTTTGGAGAAAGAGTTAATTCATGAAGCTGAATAAGAAAACCACAGCAGTGATAAAGAGCCGGTGGTGGAATTTACTTCGCAATAACAGATTTTATTAAAAATGATATTCTTTAGTAAATGTATTTGTTCAATTTTGAATAGTTCTGATGATTTTAAATAGAGTTCTCCATTAATATTTACTCAGCACACATTTAATATTCTTCAATCTTTGAAATGGTCATGTTCAAATTTTAGTATGCAGCAATGAAAAGAATTCGTAATAAGAGAAAATGTATCCACTTTTGTTTTTCTAACATAATAAACCATGTAAAAGCGAAGTAATTGCTACTCTACTGTTCATGTGTGAACTAAGACATGTTCATATGGCATCTCAATTCCTGCTGCTTGTGTTCCAGATATATCCAATGCTTGCAGTAGGTCTTTACAATTCACATCCCAATATATGTAATATTCACAATGCAAACTAAGAATTAATTCATCCTAATGACAAATGTGAATTGCGTCAGTTCAATTTACACAACTATTTGCATTTACAGCAAGAACAAGCTAAAGGGTTTTTAAATAATACACCAAGATTATGAAGCTTTTACTCAAAAAATAATTTATTTATCTTAACATAAGAACTTTGAAATAATTTTCTTAAATTCAATTTTGCTTGAGGCAAATCTTTCCACAAGTTACAAAATTAATGGTTACTCTGTGTATGTATATACAATTGTATCTCTCTTGTCATCCTCATCACTTTGCCCCTCATTTTCTTCTGCATCAGAACTGTGGCAAGAATCATATTCCTGTTGTGTGTCACGATACTCAGTTCTTGCTGAGAGGTCAGGCAAAATGGAACCAAGTTTGACAAAGGAATTTAAAGCTAACTTCTCAGATGCATGCTTTGCCTGTATGGTCTATAAAAATAAGGAAATTATATTCATCAAAACTGGTTTATACAATAAATATGTATGATTTATACAATGAATGGTTGACATACTAAACAAACAAATCATGCTTGGATTACAAGGAAAGATATAACAAAAAAATAAATAAATCCATTCAAATGCTACAAGATATGTTCTCAATTTTAATACAACAATTCATTAAGACAAATGAAATACCACAAATTCGTAAGTTTAATAAGCAAGAACAAATTTACTGTTATCTTTTTCATCTTCACTCCTAAATTGCCTACATACCTTTAGCTTGGCAGCCTGTAATTGCTGAATCCGTAAGCTTTCTTCAAGCGTTATAAGTTTGACTGCTCCATGAACAGGAGGGGGTGGAGTAGCTGCTGTCACCTCCCAATGTGGGCCTTGATGCTTGGGAACAAATAATCCAGGATGCACACCAGATTTTGTAGTGGAGTGAGGTTTAAATGGCTCACTTTTCTTGCATGGTGGCTTATCAACTTTTTCACATAAATGCTTTGCATAAAGATCATTACAAGGCTTTACTTCTGTAGTATCTTCTTTCGATGACTTAATGCTGGTTTCCAGACTTTAAAAGAAACATCAAACACAAAAAATTGCCAAAAATGTAACTTAGACCTTCTAACTAATAGTAAAAGCTTCACAGAAAACAATTCTACAATTTCTAGGTTTCAGCAATAACAATTGATCTCGACAGCAGCAATCTCTACTTATTTATCTACAGCACAATGTTATTTTTTTCAGCTTTCTCAAGTGTCATTAAATTACTTTTCTGTCTTCCAAAATGATATTTTTATGAAGTATATAATGTAATATTTCCTTTTTGTTATTCTCCTAAATTTGCATGTAAATAGTCGTGAATAATATTTGGAAATTATATATAGTAAATATTAGCAATTCTAGAAAAAAATTTTGGAATTGTAAAATTGTGTATGTAGCATACAGGCTGCAGTGAAAACAGCACTATACAGAGACAAAGAGTTGTGGGATTGACTCGTGCAAATCTGTTGTGCTTAATGATTGTCATGAAAGGGAAAGTTCGATATATCCAAACTACCTTTATTCAATTCACATTTGTCCACAAAAGTTGAATCTATTTTTTGGAACTTTATTACATACGTACAGGATATGGCTCAATTAATATTTTGAAATGAATCTATTGTGACCAGTAGATAGTGGTAAAGTGTGCAAACTACAAGGTCTCCCTCAAAAAACTTCCAAGAGATCAGATGCCACTTGAAAAACCTAAATGAAATTTAATGTAACTGGTATATTTGCATTGTGCAGAAGTTAAAAAATGTTTATAATTACACTCCCTATTTAAAAAAAGGACACAACTAAACTGTGTTTAGCGGTGCCAAAGCATTTGTAATTACAAGAAACCAACGTTATTCCAATAAATTAAAATAGGTTCGGTAAAAAAAAAGTAGAAAATGCCAATATTTATCTAGGATATACCTCAGAATTTAAGTTTTGAACCTCTAGAAACAAATTAACAATACCAAAAAAATTAAATGTAATGCAAGATCACTAACAATAATATAATACAAGAAGATTATAAAAAAAAACTACATACTTCTCTTCATTGGAATCCTCTTCTGGAACACTTATTAAAGGAGTATCTCCATTTGTTTCTAATTTGACTTGTTCCTTCAATCGCCTACAAACAATACCAGCACATGTCAAAAAACGGAGGGATTGGAGCAAGGAAATCAATAACTATAACACAGAACAGTTATTTTCATTTATTTAAAATTTTAATATAACTTTTTATGAATTCAGAGTAGAAATTCCATTTTTATCTAAAAGAGGTAATAACACATGCTCCATATTATGCACTACTTCAAAACTACTTTCACACTGAATTTTGCACATGTGATCAGCAGACATATTCCCATTACACTTCTGGGAACTATTAAAGCTATCAGAACTTCCAGCTAAATCATTTCCAGAAAAGGAGTCATTATTTTTCAAAGAATTGTCATCTTCTGTTTTGGAATGCAATTGGTTAAATTTTTTAATTTCCTTTTCCACCCCACAGCTAATGCATGTCTTATGTAATTTGTCAACTCTAAAAGAATCTTCAGTGAAAGTTGAAAAATTTGAATCATAGATTTTCAAAACATCAAGAGCACCTTTAAGAAATCCAAATCGACGACCAAGACTGTGACCTTGTTTATAACCCAAATCAAATGCATCTTGGTATGTTTTTTCATGTCCTGCACTTACTCCTTCGCGGAAACCATCTTTTCCGATAGTATCCAACACTTTTTTCCAAGACACAGCACAAATATGTAAATCTTCATCAGAAGAACTTAAGGACTCCATTGTAATTCATCTACTACTTCTGCCTCAATTTCACAATACAATATGTTTTAAGAAAGGGAGAATATAACTATGAGTACAAAGATAATACCTGTGTATCTTTTTCTTTAATCTTCCTGTACCAGAATGAGATGCAAGAATTTTCAAGGGATTAGTATCTTCATCACTGCTAATATCACTGCTTTCATTTAGAACACCAGTTAATTCCCCTGTCCACTCAATTTCATCTACCACATTACTTTTTGAGAGGGAAAGACCAGACAAAAGTCCACAAGTTTGGTCAATTTGATCTTTCTCTGCTAAAGCCTTAAGCACACGCTCTCGAAAAGTCTTAATTCTGTTCCCTTTATCAGGTAATTTTTTTATAAAAGACCTATAAAATATTTCATTATTACACAATTCTGAAATAATTGCATCATTCAAAGTTAATACAAACAGCAGTCTTCAAACTTACTTATTAGATAACAGTTTATCTTGCCTTTCCAATAATTCTAATAATTCCACTTTAGTTTTAGAATTTAAATTTTCAATATAACCTTGTTTTTCCTTAGGACTGGGGTACACATTTCCAGGCACCTTCTTAATAATCTTCTCTTCAAACATCGCCATACATAAACATTATATCCACAAAATAATTAGATGAATAATATTGTCAATCCCAACTTTGGAAGTTGGGCAATCAGCAAGCACCACGACTCTGTCAACTGAATTGTTCAACTTCACATGAGATGTATAGGTTTTCCTTTCGGAACTCGGTCCCAGCCACATTCACACGAATTAACAGAGATGACAACTAGATTGGAGCTGTCTAGAAGCAATTATAATAATGGACTTTTTACCGCAAGTCAGTCTCTTCTCTCCACTCAAACTCTTCCCTTCTTTGCGAGACTGTTGCCGACAGCAGTCGACAGCTTTTGGTCAGCTCATATATACTCTCTGGTCACTGCTGGTCAGCTATTATCGGGCAACTTTTCTTGAACGATGGATTGACGATTTGGCGTGGAGTGGGGATATTAGTTACAAAGTCGGCCACTAGAGTATTTTAAGTAATGCCAACGTCTGTGAAATGAAAATCAAAACTGCATCTTGTGTTTAACTTTTTCGGAAGTTTTACGTGACTCCCTTGAATGACCTGGACCTGACCCAGCCATTTCTTTCGATATTGACAATAAACCTGAACAGGGGTTCTGCACTATGAAAGCAATTGGCGTTGACTAGCTTCTGTTTCGCGCCAACGACGTTTTAATGCTTGGAAAGTTGTCATCAGTGCCCACTGCGAGCTTTTGCCTTCAACTGTTTATTGCACGAGGGAGAGGGATCAAGGTCATCGTTCAAGAAAAGTTGCGCGAGTAATATCTGCTCCGAGCAGCGGGCGTGCTACACTGAGTCCAAAGAGTATGTACTAAAATAGCAAGCCAGACTCTCTAGAATAAAATTGACGCACGCAGGCCGTATATAAAATGTGAAACAATTTGCGTTAAAATCATGGAGATATTCCTAGCTCGGCGCTATCTATTGCAAACATGGGGAGCCTTCACTTCACAGAGGTCATATCACAGATGATCATCTCATAGATCAACAATATTTATCCATGGTCATATATCTCTTAGATTCTGGGCCCCCGCAGCGAACGGTTCCCACAAATTCCATTCATCGCAATTCCCATACAACTTCCAAAACGCTAAGGAAAAACAAAACAACAGAAAAACAGGAAGGCAAGGACAAGTAGAGAAAAAGGCAATGAAATGTCGAATATACTATTTTGTCATGATCGGGAATTACACGAGACTACGGTCCATGAACTCCCTTGCATCAACAAGGAGCTCCACAAAGACGCGATTCGATTTTAAACATTGCGACAATCAATTATACTGATAGAAACTTTCCTTTTTAGGCCTATATGCGCTATCGTTGGGAATTTACCTTCCCATCAGTGCCATCTCTAGTTACTAGATACGGCACTGTTCCCATACATCAGCAATCAAGTCATCAAATCAGCAGCAAGTGTTTTGTCGATTGTCGCTGAACTCTACAAGCCTGCTCGCGCGACTTGCATTTTAGTTAAGAAAAGGTGCCAAAAATAAAAAATAAAACTTTTCTTCAACTAAAGCCAAAGGAAAACACCCCTCTAAATTCCAGAGACGTCAGCAATTAAAGAAGAATCTGAGTATACCGGTTCAGAATCTGAAGATCCAACGCCAACACAAGAAGAAAAATCCAGCCGAAGCATTATAGGTACGTTGACAGCAATAAATATAATCTTAAGCAATAAATCATAGATTTTCTAGTTGAAGCGCAATCAATAACAGTTAATAAAATCAGGATACCTCTAAAACAAGTGGTAATAATATTCTTTGTTTGCAGTGCGCGTCTTTAGCTCAAGATGCTTGTTCGATGACAATTACTTGCGATGTTGAAGAATGGTTTATCAAGTCCTCATAAAAAATTATTGATCATTGTGTAGGTGAAAGTGAAAGTCCGAACTATCTGGGTGCCGTAACTCATTCAAACGCCGGTATTTCAACGATCTACAGATTAAAAATAAATTACCTGGATGTGACGAGCGCGTTTGGGAACGATCAACGGGATGTGTTCTCAACAATCTCGTATGCCAAATTGTCGACGTCCGCGAAGGAATGCTGATCTTAGGAATCTGCCTTCGAAATGGCGCTGCACTCGCTTATAAGGCACGGTGTCATAAGGGTGGTGTGGTGATTATATCGTGGAATAGAAAGGGGACATCTTTCGAATAAGTCTTCTTTGCACGCGCGCGCGCACACACACACACACAGTATATATATATATATATATATATATATATATATATATATATATATATATATATATATATATATATATATATATATACTGTGTGTGTGTATATATATATATATAGCTCTAAATATATCATGCTATACAACGCAGCAGAATTCGCAACAAGATCGCTGCTCATCTATCAAGATGCGCCGCGAAAGAGCAGCGATCTGTGATGCGCTTCATTTTCTCGCACATAGTGACGTAATATGCGCGGATCCCCGGGGAAGGAAATGAGGGAAATCCCCCCTAAAATTGTTCACTAACTATTAATTTTAACTTGTCACGAAAATTTCAAGCAAAAATATTTTCGGATAATCATTAAAACGAATAAAATCGTATCGCAGCATGAGCTGAATGAAGTCTGAGACATTTAAAAAATCTGTAATATGGCACATTCCACCAATGAATTTTGAATTTCCCCTCCAAAAATTTATCTCTAGGTCCACCCCTGAACGTAAGAAACGAAAGTATTGTAATCGTGCGCCAGAAACCGAAGAATTTACGGCACAAATCTCTTATTGCCGGGCCCTGGTAACGAGAAAGTGGATAAATCCAGTTGCTAAAGATAGAAAAAAATCCTCTAACACGTGGTGTAGCCATAATCCATATTTAGTGCTTCCTTCATACCGAAAAATCGACGGCAAGACGTCTGTCTGTCCGTCCGTCTGTCTATCTGTGAACAACGCTAGCGCATAAACCGTTCAGCCGGCTTTCTCCAAAACTGATATTCCCCAATCGTTCTGGCCGATGTCGCAGCCCCTGAAAATTTTGAATCGATATTTTCATTTTGCGGGTTCTTTACATAAAGCCTCCCGGACATTTTTTAAAAAAATGACTGCAAATTCTTTTGATTAAATTTTGTTGTTGAATAGTGCAAAGGACGTTTAAGAGAACGGTGCAGGTTTCATTTTCGTTGAGATCCCCGATTTTTCGAAAATTGGGAAACAAATGACAAAATTGAAGATAAAGATTGTTACCTCAGACAATGTTGTACAAAATTAGCTCTTTAAAAAAGATCAAGTACGAGTCATTTTTTGTAAAAGTTAGTAGGTTTTGCTACTTTTTTGTAAAAGTTAAAACTAATTTCTGTTTGAGATTAATAAAATATACCTGTACAAGCGTAACTGTGCGAGAAAACTCGAATGTTAATCCCCACCCTTTCTCTAATCTTTCCATTAAGAAGGAAAGTCGTTCATGAAACGTGTTTATTTGTTAAAAAATGTATAAATGTAACTTCGTACTTACAGAATATCAAACAAAAGTAAAAACAAATGCAATTGATGTTGGAAACAAATTTTCAATAAAGGTTTGCATTTGTTTTTACTGTTGTTTGATATTCTGTATGTAACGTATTCTCTCTCTCTCTCTCTCTCTCTCTCTCTCTCTCTCTCTCTATATATATATATATATATATATATATATATATATATATATATGTGTGTGTGTGTGTGTGTGTGTGTGTGTGCGTGTGCGTGTGCGTGTGCGTGTGTGTGTGTGTGTGTGTGTGTGTGTTATAATTGTTCTTCGAACAATTACCCGAACATTCTTGAGAAAGCTACATACCTGAACATGCGGACTTGAAAGTTTCTCCGAATCACTGCTAACGAACAGCCTACCAATAATCGTGGTGTAAAATGTATTCTGTGCTTAAGTCCGAAATAGCAGGAAAATGGCGAAAACTCCTACCAATAAACATGGACTAACTCGAGCACGGAAGAAGTGAGGTGTAGTTTCCATAGACACCGCTAAACCTCGGAGACACGTAGTTTAAGCGTGGAATAACCTAGAAATGCAAAAACAGACGCGATTACGAACGAACTGTTCGTGCGGGTCGTTTCATTGTATCATTGTCATTTTCAATTCTAGTGGATTTTCTTTTCCTGTGTTTTCTCGAATATTTGGCAACCTAGTCTATTTCATTAATCATTAATTTGTTCGTATTTTCTTAGATTTTTGGCATTAGAAACTTCGAAGTGATTTTGTTGGCGTTTCTTACTAGATATACAAATGTAAACAGCATTGATGAAATGTACGGACAGCCGAGGAAAAAGTAACAGAGCACGTGTAAATCTTTTTGAAGGGTATTCAGCTGAATTTCGGAATAAAAAATGGGTTTTCATGGGACGGAATGCAGGAGTTAACCAAGTGTGTTGAAGGGTGTCATTAACAGTAAGCAACCATATCCCTAATTGGCATATAATGATAATGACTGCTATAAGTATTTTTAATCATTAAACGTGCATACGTACAATACCTCCTAAAAAATTAAGGATATGCATTGTTTCATTTAATAAAGTAAATAGTGTTATCCATGAACAATTAAATAAATAAAATGACCTGACACATCGTTCTCATATTTTCAATGATTCAACATTAAAACAAAAACTGAAGATGAGAAATTTCATGGCAGATTTTTGGTGGAATCTACTTCTACATCTTTGAGTAATTTATCCGCCCCCATAAAAAATATGAAAACCAAGAAAAAATACTGTTTAGAGATGTTGATTGTATTGGAAAGCTGCTTTCAATGCCCAGAACAGACTTCAGAAATTCTGCAGAGCCGTTGCTTTCAAAAGTCAGAATTTTATGTGGAGGAAGAAGTGATCGACCACTTATACTACCAATAGTAGCCAATGTTCAAAGAGCAGTAGCAGTTAGGAAAGCACTTAGAGAAAACAATTAAAATAAAATGTATTATATGTAATTGACTTAACATTTTATGAATGTACTAATTTCAAATAAAAATTATACTTGTATTATGTGTCTGATAATCGATTTATTTTTATTTTATAAATATGCTCCAGTGTTGCCGCTATTGAACATTTAAATATTTTGGTAATAAATGCTTCTTTATGTTCAAGGAGACACAAAAATATTAACACAGTTTTCTGGTGGCATTTAACACTAGAATGAACAGTAATATCGGCGTATAAGAATTTTTTTTCAATTGCTTTGCCGTTATCTAGATCTTACGTGAATATGCAAATTTACAATCACAGTCTTTCTGCTGCAGTACTATCGTCAAGTCTCTGTCGGCTCTCAATCCCTTTACAAAATTGTTGTTATCTTTGCCGGCGCATAATCCGCAGCTTGCAAACCGTTCGGCGTCGCCGACGTGTGACATTGCTCCAATTCTGGCCGCGCCGTTGCCTCGCTCCCTCGCAGACCAGCCGGGGACGGGAATCGGGTGAGCTGAGGGCGCTAAAAACACATGATCAGAGAAAGAATCTCGACAGCGATCGGTGGGCTCTTAGAGAGACCACAGTAAATGATTTAACGGCGACAACAGCCATCCAACGGACGATCGCTGTTCTTCGCACGATTCTTCCAGCCCTCACTCAGCATCGGAATTTATTCCGGATGCCGGACTTGAATAATAGGATCAACTCCCTGAAATTATCCGTGAGGGTGTGCAGCCTGACCATTTGGCTGTAAAACACAAAACGCTGTCCAGGCGACGTGTGACGACCTGCGACCCGCGCATCAAAACCGACTCTTCATTTCGCGGACGGCCACGGATGATTTCCCGCCCAGTCTGATGTTGGACATTCGCGAGCGCTTCTGCCGACTACAGGGGACTCCTATGGCAATTCAAGGGGTCCTCCACTGTAGACGACCGGTATTGGACGTGTAATCCTTTCGGGGTGAAGCCACGATGAATCTTTCTCCGTATCGCCTAAATAATGTTCGCGTATTATATTTACTAATGCTGTCCAAAAATATTATCTCCAGAACTTTCCCTAATTATTATCCCAGATGGGTGCCAAATCCTGAATACTTACCTACCAATTATTCATGTTTTTTACATAGTCTGTGGAGAAAAAAGATAGATGAAAATGGATTCACACATGTTAAAAACATAATTTATTAAATTATTTATTTATTCACAATTACAATGTTGATGAGAACAGTTTTCTCTTCGATCCATTGCAAGCCGAACAAAATAGATAGTTCATAATAAAATAAAAGGCACACTTATGTAAAATACGATAAAATTGATTCCCTTGTGATCAGTTATCAAAATATTGCTTAAATGCTCTCTGACAGAATCAAACTCACAGCAGAAAACAACAATTTTAGGAATAAGGAAAGAAATTGCGGAGCGTACGAACAAATAGTAAGGTATGTGAAGGTAATATGATCAAGTTAAGCGCTTCAAAAGTTGCTGTTTATATATTTCAACATTTGGCCAAATTAACAGCTTCATGATGAAATTTAACACTTTTGCTTTAAGTTGAAATAGCTAAATCACAAAAACGTGATTCAGGAATATTTTGTTGTTATTTTACAAAACATTGTAGTGAAGGTAAAATGAATGCCCCCTTGCAGGTTTTATGGCCATTGCAAATTAACTTGTTTCTTGTAGCATGACCATGGAACTAGGGCAAGCTATACTAATATATAATATAAATTACACTCTTACAGTCTAATCTTATAAAAATATGACCTAAAATAAATCATTTTTTAAAACAATAGCATGAGAGTTTATAAGATGTTATGAGGATAGAGCGCCTTCAGCACGTACTGGACAATAAAAGCTTCAGAGTGAGCATGCGCAAATCAACAAGTCTGGCATGGTGTTAATGCACTTCTTACACTCTCCCAGACGTATAATAGCATAATCAATTGGAAATAGTTTCAGTTAACACCACAGCCGCTACTTGACCATATTACCTGCACTGGATATATTTGAACCACTTACCTTACAATATTTTTATTAAGCTTTGAAATTTAACTGCGTCGTGATCAATGAATGTAATCCTACAAGAATAGGATATAGGATAGCTGTGTGAATACGCACTCACATTATGGATATAACATATACCTTATTTGCATTATAATATCATCTCTAGTGACAGTATTTTTTTTACAGGGCAAACTATCTCATTCTTATACACTCATTTTTACTATACATATACAATCAATTTTTTACGTATCTACATTCATTGAATACACAACAGATCAAACATTCTTCGAGTGTTAGAGAAAAATATTTTCAGATATATTTAAAAAATTAAAAATGAAATGTTTTTAAAACACATTTCATATATTTCAACAAAATGAAATCTAAAAGTTATAGTTTTGTAATCTTTGTAAATTCATACAAAGAGGTAATATAATTTTTATGCATATGTACAAGGACATTGAGAAAAGTATGCTTCTTTCGGTCAAGGCATTCATTCTCATTACGAACTATATCAATTAAATTTTGCAGCCATTTGTACAAAATATATTACCATATCACGTTTTGAGTATATTGTTTGCTGTCTTCTTTAGGTTGTTTATAAACATACCTCTCGTCTCAGACAAAACATTATCTGATTCATTCATAATGTTGAATGTTTATTCACAATTCAACAGTAGAATTTTCTCTCTTTATTGTTTCAATCATTTCAGTCTGAAAGAAGAATAAATTGTGTCATTGGATTCAAGTAACTCAAATGGCATGCAAAACACCCAAAAAATATTTAAAATTAGCACAAAATTAATATAAAATGAATGAAATTATACCCATCAGACTCTACTATTATTCTCTATAGTGCTACACAACAGTAGAACTTCGAAAACTCGAACTTCAATACCTTGCATTTTCTTAATATTTCTTTTCAATTTCTTCTGTATCAAGAATTCTATTCAAATTTCGTTATTTTGAAATGCACAATAAATTGAATGTGTTCTGTTTTATTCTCCGTTTCTAATTCGAAACTTCGATGTTCCATCACATAAGAATCCTTAATGTAAAATAAGCTCACATCTTAAGAAACAAGATATACAATTATTATCTAGGTTCAGAGTGGTGAAATCTCGCACACCTCATTAAACGTCGAGATGGTCATCTTGGGCTGCATTTGGCAGCGACAGCCATTCCGTGTTCTGTCCATAAGGGCATGAGTTTTTATTTAGTAAATTATTTAAACAAGAAATACGTGTTTGGAAGCATTCGAAAAATGTTAATCGCCAGGAAATGCAGATATTATTTTTCATAAATCCCAAAATTAAGAATAATCATCAAGCCAACTGTATTTGCAACAAGTCATTTCTATTTTAAACCTTGCGCAATACTTAAGTATTATTACTATCCCCTAGAAAACGGTATTTCGCAGTAGGGGACACTGCATAGACATAAATAATCCGGATAGAGGTTATGCTACATCTTTTTACTTTCCCGTATACGAACGTATATACGGAGTAATATACGTAGTATAGAGAAAGTACGCGCGAAAAAGACAGATTTTCTTCAGAAAAAAATCATTGCCAGGCTCTGATAACGAAAAAGTGGATAATCCAGTTGCTAAATTAAGAACAAATATCTTTTTAACACGTGGTGTAGCCAGAATCCCTGTTTTGTAGGTCCTTGATACCGAAAAACCAATTGACGGCAAAACGTCCGTCTGTCCATCCGTCTGTCAGTCCGTCCGTCCGTGAACCCCACTAGCGCCTAAACCATACGTAGGACTTTTGTCAAATTGAAGAATCCCCCTGTCGATCTGGCTCGCGTCGAAGCTTTAAAATTTTGAAAAACATTCTTTATAATTTGTGATTACTTAACATGAAGTCCTTGGGACATTCTCAAAATTTTCTCAAGAACAGCTCTTTTCTTTTTTTTTCTTCCCTCTTTTTTTAACTTCTTGTAAGAAACACTTCTTTTCTTTTTTTCTTTACCTTCTTGTAAAATACACTTCTCCAACTTTTTTCTTTAAAGTTTTGGTGGGGATAGTGTACAATGTATGCTATACGATGACATAAACGATATTTTGCCCTATGCTTTTGTTTTTTCAAAGATACCAATAATGTATTTTTTTGACCAGCCTAATGCGTCGTTACATTTACATTAGCGGCGATTTCTTTAACTATTATATTTACGAGTATATACTTTTTTTAAATGATGGCTGAAAACTCAAAACTTTTCCGTGAAAACGAGCTCGAATTTCTGCATCTTTAGAAACTTGCATTTCTTCAAAAACGGCTTCAATTTTTTTCTTCAAATCTTTTTCTTCTTTTCGTGCGGATAGTGATAATTGTACTGTTTAAGACGTCAAAAAATTAATTTCGGCGTGTACGTTTGTTTTTTCAAAAAATACGTCTATGTATTTTTTAATCTCTAACGCCGATAATGTGCACATGTCTAGCGATTTGTATACATTATTGGTATTGTGAGTGGAAGTGGTTCAAATGACTTTAAATAAAGTTTATCGAAAACTCAAACAATTTCAGTGGAAAAGAGCTTCATATTTCGCATTTACACTAACGCTTAAATGTCATTTCTCAGAAACGGTCTGAAATTTTTCAATGTAAATTGCCATTTGGGACGACGTTTTGCTCTTCTTCTACATTCTTAAAGTAATATTTAAGTTCTACTATTCAAAAACCGAAAAATTGAGAAAAGTTCCAAAAAATGTAATTTGGGCGTCGATAGATGGCAGCCGGCAAGAGTATGTGGCAAGTCTGAATAGCTAGCCCACACGAAAGAAAGCAGAAAATTAATACGTGAAAGTCTGTGCCATTCTGTAGCATCACTAGTTTAAATTGGTTTCTTTATTAATTTCTCATTAACAACAGGGTCATTAGCGACCACATGATTATTACAAAGGTTTGACAACATTTGAATCTGCTACAATCAATCTGCTACAATTATCAATTACAAAATGTTATAAAAATTTTTTAATTGATTTTCCTTTACATTAATCTTTGATAATGATATAATACATAGATAATTACAATTCAACCTCATCAAACAACATATTTATATATTTTTATCTAATTGTAATTCAGATACGAAATTAGTTACTTTGCAGGTCAATTCCTTGCCACAATTACGCAGCATCTTATCATCGCGCGTATCTCGAAAGGATGCATGCAAGGCTCTTAAATCTATTCCCAAAGGATTATGTTTATTATGCCTTATTTTAAAACATACAACTTTTTTGGAAATTCTATTACATTGTTGGTGTTATGGAGTTATATTGTAAGTTGTAAGTTATATTGTATTGTAAGTTATGTCGTAAGTTATATTGTATTGTAAGGTTGTCAACACTGTGTCACTAGATTGTCGTTGCGAATCAGTTGTAGTCAGTTGAATTTATGTTCGGTGTTCAGTTTTGATATCAGACACAAGAGACACTATTTTGTATCCATCTTAATTCACATTAAAGTTTATCTATTTAAATTAGTTACAGAGTTCTTTATTGGCCTCATAACATGGCGCAGTCTGGAAATATTTTATTTATATACTGAAATGTGGAGATATATTCGGCAATTGATGATATCAATATCTCTGTGAAAAGTGAGGTTATACTAACACGAGTTGAATTATGGATTGCGAATGAGTACAGCATTCGTTAATAGGTGTCTGATATTAATATATATGAGAGACGTATATTGATATAAAGCTATAATGGAAGGTTTGAAGCCGCCACGGTGTTTAAATTTGAACTCTTCCAATATGTCAGAGGAGTGGAAAATTTGGAAACAAAGTTTTGAGACGTATATGGTGGCATCCGGTGGCAATGAAAAAAGTGATTTGGTGAAGATTGCTATTCTTTTACACGTTTTAGGTGAAGAGACAATGCGTATTTATGATACGCTTGACATTACGGAAGATGAAAAAAAGGTTTATGCCACACGAAAATTAACAACTATTTTGTACCTCAAGTTAATACCAGTGTAGAGACGTATAAGTTTAACTGTCGTGTGCAAGGACAGTCAGAAACTTTTGACAGTTTTGTTACGGATCTGAAGAGAATGAGTGCACTTTGTGATTTTGGTAATGCACGTGACAGACTCATAAAGGACAAAATAGTGCAAGGTGTATGTGACCAAAATCTAAAACGAAAATTGCTTGCTGAGGCAAACTTAACCTTAGCCAGCGCAGTTGAGATGGGTAGAGCAGCAGAGCAGACACAACAACAATTGGAGACAATGGAAAGACAGTCATTATCTGTCGAGACCATTCAGAAGAATAATGAGCAATACGCGAGGAAGTCCACGGGAAGCTCCTGGCAGGGAAACAAGGTACAGCAGCCGTCAACGAGTAAAGCCTATCAAAAAAGGGGTCAACTTCAACACCAGTCAGAGGATGTGGTAAATGCGGACTTAAACATGAGTGGGGACAGTGTCCGGCATTTGGTAAGACGTGTCGAAAGTGTAAAGCGTTAAATCATTTTGCGAGAATGTGTAAAAGTAAACTAGTGTATGAAGTAAACACAGACAGTGAGGACGACGGAGATTGTTTCATGGGTTCAATTCAAGTAGAAAAAACAGTAAATAGCATTGATTATAATAAAAACGACTGGTATCAGATTGTGGAGTTAACTGATTGTGACAAGAGAGTGAAGTTCAAACTAGACACGGGGGTACAAGTTAATGTGTTGCCTATGTCTAAATTAAAGCAAATGAAAGTGGAACAAAACATAGTTCATAGTAATGTAACGTTGAGAACCTTTGCCAACACAAAGATACCAGTTGTTGGTAAAATCACTTTGCAATGCAAAGCAAATGACCGCATTAAAAATTTAGAGTTTCAGGTTGTAGATTTTGATAAAAGTTTTCCAATTTTAGGATTGAAAGGAATCGAAAAGTTAGATTTATTGCAAAGGAGTGTGAGTGAAATCAAACTAGAAACTGTTTTTTCTGCGCATCGGGATTTATTTCGGGGTATTGGAGATATATCAATAAAAAAATGTAAAATTGTGTTGAAAGATGATGCCGTACCGAAAGTGTCCGCGTGTAGGAAGATCCCATTTAAACTACGAGATAAAGTAAAAGATGAGTTAAATCGAATGGAAAAATTAAACATTATACAAAAAGTGACAGCGCCTACAGATTGGGTTAATCCTATAGTTGTTGTAAACAAACCTGATAAGAATGTCAGAATTTGCTTAGATCCGTTTGAATTGAATAACGCGATTAAAAGGGAACATTTTAAACTACCAACATTTGAGGAATTAACGGCTGATTTGAACGGAACAAGATTTTTTTCGACGCTTGACGCTCATAAAGGGTTCTACCAAATTTGTTTCGAGGACGAAAGTTCGGATTTAACGACTTTTAATACTCCTTTTGGTCGGTATAAATTCTTAAGATTACCTTTTGGCCTATCTTGTGCTCCTGAAATGTTTCACGCCACTTTTACTGATATTTTTAAAGATATTGAAGGAGTAAAGATTTATATTGATGACATTTTAATTGCAGCAAAAACTCACATAGAACATGATAAAATATTAAAACAAGTATTGGATAGGGCAAAGGAAGTGGGAGTGAAATTTAATAAAGAAAAATGTATATTTGGAGTCAGTTTGGTTAAATTTATGGGACACATTTTGAGCCAAGATGGTATTCAAATTGATAAAGATAGAATAAAAGCAATATTGGAAATACCGGTACCAGGCAATAAAGCGGATCTGAGCAGATTTTTGGGTATAGTGACATTTGTATCAAGATTTATACCGAATATGACTGATTTGACTTGTACTTTGCGCGGATTGTTGAAAAAAGACGTAACTTGGAACTGGTTGAATCAGTGTCAAACAGATTTTGACAAGCTGAAAGAGTGTTTATCGCAGGCACCGGTATTGCATTATTTTGACGCCAATAAACCGGCAACACTTTCAGTTGATAGTTCGCAGAATGGTCTTGGAGCAGTCTTACTACAGGATGGTTGTCCAGTGATTTATGCTTCTAAAACATTAACTGATACTCAGCAAAAGTATGCCCAGATTGAAAAGGAAACTTTAGCGATTGTTCATGGCTGTGAGAGATTCCATCAATTCATTTATGGTCAAAAGGTTGTGGTGGAGACCGATCACAAGCCATTGGTTTCTATATTTCAAAAACCATTGGACAAGGTTCCTCTTAGACTTCAACGATTGAGACTTAGGCTACAGGGTTATGATTTAGATGTTCGTTATAAACCGGGAAAAATGTTATATATCGCTGATGCTTTATCGCGTGCGAGTATTGATGATGTAAATTTCCAGTTGAATGACGAGTCTGATTTACAAGTTAATTTGTTGAATGTAGTGTATAATGTAACTGATGAAAAGTTGAACAAAATAATTAAATATACAGAAAAAGATGATGAGTTACAAAAACTAAAAGAAGTAATACAAAATGGGTGGCCTGTAGAAAAACGATATGTTCCGCCGGAATTAACTCCATATTGGTCAGTAAGGTCAGAATTGAGCGTTTATAATGGCTTAATAGTAAAGGGGCTACAGATTGTAATACCGCGACTACTGAGACGTGAAATGATCGACAGAGCACATTATAATCATATGGGCGTTGAAAAGACGACAAATAGAGCACGTGATTGTATGTACTGGCCAATGATGTTTAAGGAAATTAAAGATAAAGTTGATAGTTGTTCTGTCTGCCTTTGTAATTCGAAATCTAATCAAAAAGAAACCCTTGTAAATAGGGATCTTCCTACGAAACCGTGGGAAATTGTAGCGATGGATATATTTAAATTTGAAAAAAAAAGAATACCTGCTGATAGTTGATCTGTACTCAAAATACCCAGAAGTCGCGCAACTTAGAAATATGTCGTCAGAATCGGTGGTAAATGAATGTAAAGCTGTTTTTGCTAGACATGGCAAGCCTGAGAAAGTCTATTCAGACAACGGGACAAACTTTGTGAGTAGAGAATTTCGAAATTTTGCGAAGGAATGGGAATTTGAGTGTACGACTTCGTCAGCAGGTTATTCACAGTCAAACGGGTTTATAGAACGGCATGTCCAAACGATTAAAAATTTGCTTAAAAAATCACTCAAAGATAATAAAGATATTTATTTAACACTGCTGGAGTATAGAAATACGCCGTTAGATAGTAATTCGCCATCGCCGGCGCAATTGTCATTCAATCGTAGACTTAGAAGTATGTTGCCTTATACAGATAAATTACTAAAACCTGAGATTCAAAAGGATATTGTAATAAAAGCGCAAAATAAACAATACATTCAGAAATATTATTATGACAAACAAGCGAAAGATCTAGTTCCGTTGCAGGTAGGAGACAGGGTTCTTTTGCAAACAGAAAAGAGAAATTGGAAACCAGGTGTGGTACGAGAGACAATGAGTAGACCGCGATCATATAAGGTAGAGCTTGAGTCGGGATCGGTGTTAGAGAGGAACCGCAGATTTCTTCGAAAAGATAGTGCTGTGGTTGTTGATAAAAATAGATATAATGATATTTCTGAAAATAATGTTGAAATTGAAGATAGTGTGAGTAGTCCTACATCGGAAGCAAATGTTAAAGTAGACAAAGTTGTAACGAATGATAATTCGCCGAACAATGTAAATGCTGAAAATATTGTTGTTGACCATAGTAATGAACGAAACATTGTAAAATCAAGTACAGTTAGTAGACCTAAAAGAATTACTAAAAAACCTTCGTATTTGAATGATTATACAACGTAACTTCAGGGGAAGATGTTATGGAGTTATATTGTAAGTTGTAAGTTATATTGTATTGTAAGTTAAGTTGTAAGTTATATTGTATTGTAAGGTTGTCAACGCTGTGTCACTAGATTGTCGTTGCGAATCAGTTGTAGTCAGTTGAATTTATGTTCGGTGTTCAGTTTTGATATCAGACACAAGAGACACTATTTTGTATCCATCTTAATCCACATTAAAGTTTATCTATTTAAATTAGTTACAGTGTTCTTTATTGGCCTCATAACAGTTGGCGAGGGCCTCCACTCCGAAGCACGGACTGCCAGAACGTTCAAAGTGTTTCAGTATGAAGCTATTTCTTATTCAATGATTCAAAAAAATGCGAAATGTCTATACGCATCCAACTAGTACCAGAATAAAACACATCGACTATCCGACGCCAGCCACCGATAAGACTGATAGAGACCCATTAGAAGCGCGATGAATTGAAAGAAAATGTTAAAAAGATTATTAATTATTAATCATATTTCATTTCAAGTGATAAATCACATGATCAATCGAAAGTGGTCAGAATATTTTTTACGACCATCGAACCGAAGTTGATTGCGGCAGTATAACTTAACTCTATTGATAAGCTTTCTTGATACTCCTCAGCGGGGGTGTGAGATGGGTGCAAGGACAGGAGGGCTCTGTTTACATCCAACTGTTGGAATAATTTTATCTCGTCAAAGCGTGGAACGAGAAATACACCGATTATTTTGAAGGTATGAGGTGTACATTGGCAGCATTGTAAACTACACCTTTTCAACTTCAAATTGAGAAGAAGCACAATCAAATTGATACCAAACAACACCGTATTGAGAATTTGCATATTCATTTTGAGACCAGTCACTTTCAATTTGAGATTAAACAATTTTAAACTGAGAAAAAACAATAAATCGGTTATTATTTTAATATTGATTGTATAACCAGTTGTGTTTTCCGAGTAATAAAAACGTGAGATTAACATGCCGGAAGAAATTGGAAGCTGAAAGTGTAAAACAGCAAATCTGTGTTGTGTATAATAATAACGGTGATTGGTAAGGTCTGGCGTAAAAAATACTCTTGGCGTAAAAAAAGTCGAACGCATATGGTTGGGTGAAAAATCAAGATAAACTTCCAAAACCACGAGGTGGTAAGAGGTATATGAAAATTACGGAGGAACATCGGACCTTCATGATTAAATATATTGAAGAAAATTCAAGAATTACACTGATATATCTAAAATTAAAAACGGAACAAAACCATCAAATTATAGTTTCAACAGAATGTTTGGGGAAACATTTGGATGGTTTGATGTACACACTGAAAGACATCCGTAGAGAACCTGAAAAAATGAATAGTTTTGGGACCAAAACAAAGCGTCGTGAGTACGTGCTGCAACTTTTAAATTATCAAGCGTATAACGGATAACATCCCAATTTTGTATATGGACGAAACAAATTTTATTTTATTTATTTCAAGGAAGAAAGGACGATCGAAAAAAGGTACTCGATGCAGCTACATAACAGCAGGGAGCCGCGGAGCCAATGTGCGTGTCATAGGTTGCATAAGTGCTATGGGACTGATTCACCATCAAATTAGAAGAGGCGCTTTTAGAAAGGATGAAGGTTAAGAATTTAAGCGTCAATGTCTGCTTGCTGAATTAACCGTGTGCCACTCGTATGCTGTGTTAGAAATTGATAATGCTCCCAGTCACTGCGGTGTGGAAGAAATATTCATAGAAGAATAATTCAGCAACCATCACTTACTAAGGCTCAGTCCTTTTAGCCCAATGTTCAATCCGATCGAAAATGCCTGGTCTAGCCTTAAGGCTTCTGTTAAACGAGATCTATGTGCAAAAGTGCCACAAATTGTAGCTGATGAAGACAGAGCAAATATATCGCAAACTGAGTTTCGTCTTCGTCAGTTAGAAAATATTATAAATCAAAATATTGAAGTAATAAATGCTAATAATTGTGCAAGATACGTCGCTCGTGTCCAAAGATTCATTCCTGATGCATTAAATTTACAAGATATGGTTATGTAAATTATAATTGTGTTAAAAAGTTGATTTTGATTAATGTGTTCGTGTCATAAATTAAGCTGATTTTGTAATGTAACATTATTATTAAAATGTTAATTAAGTTGGTTTTGAGGAATGTGTCCACAATTTCTTCATTTTATTGTATTTATTTACATTGTTTAGACTCAAATTTGCAATTTACAACGTAACTTCAGATAGATTTCAATTTGAAATTGCTTAGTCACAATTTGAGGATGATAGGTTTCATTATGAATGTGTTTAGTCTCAATTCGATTGTGTTCATCCCAATTTGAAATTGTTTGTTGAGGCTGTAAAGGAATAGTATGTGTTGTTACGAGTCGGTCCTAAGTAACTCAAAGGGGCTAGCTATCCAGAGCAGGGCAAGGACTAAGAAGCTCGTGTATCAACAACACGTGCGAGCAATACATGTTCATATTTAATTTGAAAGGGTTCATGAAACCTAATGCCAGAGGTCTTAGAGGAAAATCTGCGAAAAAAACAACTTTCGTAGTTTCAAATTCAACATTAATTTTATTAATATCTGGAAAACTAGATTTTTGACAACAGAGTTCCCTTTATTTCGTAAACAGGAACTCTATAACTACTTTGACCCCTTGGTCCTCTTTAGGTAAAGATAATTAAATCTTCATATATAAGAAATTTAAAAAGAATGAAATAAAATGTTCAACTTTTATTGTAAAGAACTATCGTTTATGAAGGGGTAATTGAATACCTTAAAAATGAAAGGCTTGATTTTCTAATTCAAATGATACAAGATACTGGAAGCGATTAGATCAGAATAATAAAAAATTTCTAGAAATTATTTTGCCATAATGATGAATATCACTTACGGGACTCTCTTCATCTTCATTCAAAAATGGTCTTCGGGGAGCTCTTTGTTTCGCAGATTGGATTCTTTGTGTGAGTATCTGAAAAAATGTGCTACATAAATACTTATAGGAAAACACAAAGAAAATGTTTTCAATGGATTATAAACTTAATATTTACTATGCAATCACAATATAAAATATATTTCACTAATATTTTCAAATTTTATTATTTTGACTACCTCGAATTTTGAATGAGATCAATGAATCCAAGACCTAGTTCAAGTATACTTTCAAGTATATTAAAACGGAACTCTTCAAGTATTAATTATCTTCATTCATCATAATTTTATTATATGTCGAATATACTAATGTCTTAAGGTGTAGTATCAGACTGTTTTAAGAATCATAAGCAAATTGGAACAAATATTTGTTTTTTAGGCCCTATACATTATGCAATTGGGCAATGAATTAAATATCATTTCCCCCGCAGGTAATTATATGATTCAATCAATTTTAGAGCTTTAGGGGCGGGATTTAAACTCGTTATTTAGAAACATCAAGCTCTGATCGTCGAGTTCTTTTAAGCACTAGACAGTGTGTTGTGGCATTTTGAAACCATTTTCCAACTCCTTTATGAGGATGGGTGGTCGACTAATTTCTGACCGAAGGCAACAGAGAAGAATTAGACGTTTAGGACCCCCCTTTCCTGAGTAGGTGATGACTAGGGGGCGGATTTGATGACCTCAAACATTGCCAAAAATTATCAATAAAATACTCTTAAAATGTTTTTAAAATGCCTAAAAACAAAGAAAAATGACGTAAAAACTACTTTAGATGAACATCAGTAACATGGATACGTTACTGACGTACTCGGGGTCTTCTTCCGTTCGTTCAAATGCACTCAGCTGGCAAAATTTTGCTTTGGACTGTGCTATACCAGTAACTCTCTGTTTTTAGTTATCCCAAAATCTGCTGAACCGACAATGGCGCTGATATTCGTCACAAGAACATTAGATTACATACAACGGCTGATATTACAATCACTAAGCGAAGAAATCGAATTAGCTACACAGGAAGTCTGTGGAGAACATTTGTTGCACCTCGTAAATATTGTTTCAAGAAAGTGTCATAAAAATGATATTATAAGGCATGAAATCAGCGAAAAATGCATTAAAAATATAGAAAGAGGTAAAAAAAGACTTGTTAGTCGAAATCGACGAAAAATACAAAAAAATGGGTCATTTCCTTTTGTCATTCATAGAATTAATTTCTATGCTAACGGAAATTGTTTTAAAGTGAAAAGAAAAAATACAATTCATTAGAATTGGCCACCTACTGATCACAGTAGCAGATTGAAGCCATTTAAATTGTGTAGACATTTGTGGGAGCTTATAATCATCTTTATTTTACGTTGATTAATTCTTACTCATTCAGGGCCGACGCTAACATTTTTCTTTCGGGGGAATTTGATAGAGCGTTAGCACTTATAATGTAAAATACCTTCTCTAGCCATTTACCTGCAACCTCCGTTGTTCAGCTTCAGCTTGCTTCTCATCCAAAAGCTCGTGAGTTAGCATTATTTGCTGATCTTCTAATCGCTGAAGGCGTTTCGGAGGATGCTTACGTATCAAACTTTCTTCATTAACAGGAACTTCAAAAGCCATTGGTTGTGCTGTAAATGAATAAAAAACACCAATTAAGTTAGTGTTTAGTTATAAGTTTTCAAATAAATTATTTGAAAAAATAAACTATATTTGTCTTGTCTTCTTCAAAATGTGTATATTTGGCAACAAGCAGTAAGAAAAACAATGACTAAACGGTGTTTTACAGAAATGAATTGAAGGTACAGAACTGTTTACGGAAACATTTTTATGATACTATTAAACTCATAATTATATCCTGCTGAATTTTGCTCAGTGCCAGCAGCTTTGCCGTTATCCCGGCTGTGATTGTGAGGTCCTAGAGTTCGAGATCCGACGGTGACGGATTCTCGACACTATTTAGATAGCACGGTCGAATTCAGTCGCTGTCTGGGGGAGATTTCTAGCAGACGGGTGCTCTCATCGGTGTAGTATTGCGTTGTTTATCCGACCAATACCAGGCGAAAGTCGCAGCAGTACCCTAACAAACGAGCCACGTACCGTGCGCGATCTTTCCTTCCTGTTCAATGTCCCGTACTCTCCCCATAGTTACACATGTGAACTACACTACCGTACACTCGTATGTCGGGAGACCAGCTGGGAGCGCAGAGCTTGTCCCGCTGAAAGAGTCACCTGGCGGAGGAATCGCCCGCATGCCGACATATAGACAGGAAATGGACTCAGGGCATCCACTGATGTCACTGAAGTACCTCTGACCGGGAAGGTCCTACGGTTCGAATCCTGACGGTGGCAGACTTTTCGACACTTTAGATAGCCAGGTCGAGTTCAGTCGTTGTCTCTAGGAGAATTCTAGCGGTCAGCTACTCTGATCGATGGTTTTCCGTGGTTCCTCCGATCAACTCGAAGCGATTGCGTGAACAGTACCCTAGCAAAAGGGACACGGAGACCACCTCCAGGCCTAAAAACATACACTAGACAAACGGAGCCGAATGACCGTAGCAGTTGAAGTGACTGGAAATATGAATCAATCTTAAAATTAAAGAAAACAACAGTTTAATTATTTCTCTCAAATTAATAATAACAGTGAAGCGCTATTTCACGCGTACTAACATGCATCTCTCAATCAATAAATATAAAGTATGGAGCCCAACATAGGACGCAAAAGAATCTCAAATAAAAATTTTTAGACAGCATGTAATTGTATATATATATATATATATATATATATATATATATATATATATATATATATGTGTGTGTGTGTGTGTGTGTGTGTGTGTGTGTGTAATTATTCTTGTTCATCAAATGCGATTCTTTAAGAAAAAAATCGTCCTTCATTTTTTGACTGCCGAAAGATTTTGATGGAAAGATGCGTTGGTACTCAGACATTGATGGAAAGAACGAAAGATCAAAAGAATTGATTTTTCTATCTATTGTATTGAATTTGAGTAGTACAGGTTTTAACAACATACGTGTGCATAATAGAAATTACAACATGAAGACTTTACACTAAAATGTTAAAAACAAACTATACAAATTTACAGGAACATGTCATAATGCAAGTCAGCTCACACTAAGTTCTGCTAAACGTTTCAGCTCATGTTTGGAGTTTTAAACAGCATCACAAAACGTAACAGCTTGACATATTAAGATGCAACAGGTAAATGTATCATTATAGTGATTAATCACACTGAAAACCAAATTTCTAAACAGTTAATTTAATTAATTTAGTTAAAATTTTAATTTGAATATGTGTAGAATTAAAAATGTAATTGTTTAAAAAATTAAGTATTATTAAAATTACAGTAAATAATAAAAAAATAATTCCAAATATCACATATAATTTTTATCAAATTTTCATCAATGCGCTACGAAAAATCCATTTATTTGATTAAAGCGACGCAAAAATAATTATTTTCGTTTTATTCGAAATCGTTTCATTCGAAACCTAAAAAGTCTATTTTTAATGTAGCCTTATTCTCAACTTCACACCCGGGTGAAAAAGTGAAGTAATTTTTCTGTGAATGAGAACCATCTAGTATATTTTGACAAATTCACGAAAGACAAAGGAAATTAAAAACTCTTTCCCCTTTCCGGTAGGATTTTGTAGTCAAAATCTCTGTGTTTAATGCAAATTCACGCTTTTAAATAACTGTTAAAATTAAAAATACTCACACGGAAATAAATGTTGGAAATAATTGAAAATAATGATAGTCCAACAAAAGTTGAACAATCTACAAGAAAAAAACTTACAAAAAATAAAGAAAATAATGAAATATGAAGTTTTTTTAACTTTGGATGATTCTCGAATTATTTAAATGAAAAACTTTCTTTACTAAACTAGATGGTACTTAGATTGTTTGTACGATTTATGTATCTCATTTTATTTACAGAGAAATATAATTAGTTTTAGTTTACCTATAATAGGCGGAGCTTTTGCTCTCGCATCTTTAAGTTCTTCTGCTGGTATGTCGTCTCCCTGAACTGCAATGACATCTGAAGATCTTCTGATACGACTTTGTTTGTTGGGAGATTCTGTATCCGTAGATAATTCTTCAACTGGCACAACAGTGGTGCGTTTTGACGCTCCACATCCCATGATGCTCTTCACTTGCATTAACTGTAACTTTCAAATAAATTAACTGAATGTAAATGCTATACAAAGAAGTGGTTAAACGAAAATGAAATATTGGTATGGTATATTTTATTTTATGATTGTTTTTGAGTATTCAAATGTCAAATAAATGGGCTAATGTAGCATTTTATCCAAGATTAGAAAGATATCGAAAATAACGAAACAAACTGCAATTTAGTTCATTAATATAAATAAAGCAGCATTTGACAATGAGAGATGTTTATGTACAAGAATATTTCCGGAAGAATGATGGCTGAATATCCGATAACTCTGTATCAGCCCAGAATGACCACACTGGAATACCTATTTAATGCCGGCCAAAGAAGAATTGAGAAGTGCGTCGGTTCTATTAGGGTGGTTGTTACATCAAACCTAGATGAACGAAAGCCGAGATCAGATCATTTACGTGTGTGATATGAAGAAAAACTTCACGCGAGTAACCTTCAGGGCAGGCAAGCGCTCGCAAAATGCTTTGCAGCCTTTCCTCACGCTCACTTCAGGGGGGAGCAACCGATCGGTTCATTCGAGATGACCTTTTCAGTAATGGCGAACAAAGCGTAATTAAAAACTGTGTCTAATTTCTATCCCTCCCGACAACCCACAATTCTCGTAAAAGGAATATTAAGGAGTAATAGTATTTTTTTTTTTTTGAGGGTGTACTGTGAATCTATTTTAAAAGATCTGACAGTCAAGAAATTTAACCACTTTATTTAAAAATAAAATTAAAATTAATATTAATTGTTTTCTAAACACCAAATTTACTCCATTACAGCGACCCCAGGTTTGCACAAAGTAATATTGGGAAGTTAATTAGTACATCAAATGTGGATCACTTAAAGGAATATGAATATTTTCAGCCAAGAAATGATGAGCATGAAATATACTATACATACAAGCATTGGGTTTATTTTTTTTATTTGAAAAGCTAAAATACAATACAAAAAGTATTCACAATAAGAAACCTCCTTTAAATAATACGGCAAAAAAGATGGCAGATTTGTACGATTTCTAAGACGTTATCAGCACGAATGTCTATGAACGTACTACTGCTCGATACGGTAAATCAAATAGTTGCAAGAAGAGAAATTTAAAATTTTATAGATTATTAGTAGTGATCATTCTTCTGAATACATCTTAATTAGATAAAGGTCTCGGAAAACAAAGACGAATGATCCCATGTCGAGGCCGCCCCTTGCGTGCAAAGCGCTTATCTCAACCGCATCGTTTAATGCTTTTATGCCGCGCAAACTCGAATGAAAATGGTACTGAACTCGGAACACTGTGCGTAACATCAATAGGGCATTTCTGCAAAACATGAAACACGCAGGGGTCATACGACTTTTTAAATAAATGCTTAGTAATATTCTCTATGCAATGGCAGTCCTACGAATTACGCTGCATATTAAGTACATTAGAATTATACAGTTTGTGTCAAATTACTACAGTTAAGAATGTTTAAGTGAGAAGCAAATGCACGGCAGTTTTAGAATAGATTTGCATAAAAATTCTGAAGTAGCCATCAGCAACATAGTCAAAACGTGCCCAAGCATCTAAACATGCGTGCATCCAAGACCAATGAAAATGCCTTGAAAAAAAAACATGTTTCTGATGAACGTTTTAAAGAAGTGCTTGAAAAAATAGAATTCCAATGGGACTATGAGAGTTATTGTATCAGTGTATTTACGATGAAAACTAAGCCGAAACGATGTCTTTTAGATGAGTGTTATAACCAATTTTCATCACAAATTGCAGACATTTTACTTTCTTGCAGGCTACTCGAGTACACATTTTAGATAGAATATTCTAATGCAGCATATGATATCCGTATTATGATACCATATCGAAAAATTGGATAAATATTGCGTTGTAGCAAAAGCGAGCACTTAATCCGTTAAGACGATTTTCTCCAAAATCTGTATTTTTCTATGGATGAGGTCGATCTCCAGACCCTGCGAATTTGAAACGGATATTTTGATATTTGGGGGTACTTTACATGACGTCTTCGCAACATTTTCAAATGTTTCTCAAAAATGGCTTCAAAGTTTTGAATTTAACTTTTTTCTTTAGTAGATCAAAGAATACTTGAAAAGAGGGAGAAGGTCTCGTTTTTGTCGAACTCTGAATTTTAGAAAATTATAAAAGCTAGAAATAGAGAAAGTTGGTAATGTAACACCACTAGTTTCACTTCTGATACCGGTTCTAAAAGTGCAATCATTTGTCTTTAAAAATACTTTTTCAAGTGTGCCAAAACAACCCATCTTTACTGCATACATTCTGTAAAAATCATTAAACATATTCCGATAACAAAGCAGACAATCAAACTATGAAAGTAAACTTTTGAACAATGCACTAAATACAATTACATTTAACATGAATTTAACAAAGTTCTTATTAATAACTACAAAATCTTGACTTGTTTGTAAAAATTGTTCTTGATTCTGAAATTAACGTTTTAATAATTTCATTTGTTATATATTATAATTTATATTTTTCAAAGTTAAATGTTTTCTTTTACATAAAAAAATAGATTTGTTGAGAATCTGCAAACTCATTTTTATCGGTATCGAATTTAGAAATCAATATAGATTAATACCATGAAATTCATTTTTCGAGAACATTTCGCTTCTCAACTACGTTTGTGTGCATTTGGACATTAGTTGGAGAGTAGTTTCACTGCTTCTGTTTATCGTCAAAGCAACGTTGGATTCCCCTGAGAGACTGAAACCGAAGCGAATGAGGTGCAAAGGGAATGAATAATCGAAATGGAATGTTGCCCTGCCATTGGCGCTGGAGGCACAGTGAAGAATCTGCGTGTCTTCGGAACGGAATCTGTCATGGGGCGCGAACAAGTGACTTTCTAATCTTCTTTTATATTTGCGTACAATAGAAGATGTAATTTACAGAGCACAAATGTTCATTGTATTATTCATGATAAAAATCGTGGGTTTAATCATTAGAAATAAATGTTTGTCTAAAAAATGTAGAAACAAAGGTGTGCACTGACTGACGGTTAAATAACGAATGGCACACTCGAACCGGACACAAAGTTCTGGTAGTTAAAAATATACGAATATCAAGGGTAGCACGAGTTATAAAAGAGTCTTGAAAAAGTAATGTACTCGCATCGTACGTGTTAGCGAACAGTTAAGCTACAAGAGTTCATTGAAAAGTCCATTCATACGAAAGTTGGTCAGTAGGCTGCCTCGATTCTCCGTGAAAGCCAATCAATATTCTGGACATTCCAGGAAAACCCAGGTGAGTGTTTATTCTCGTTAAAATTCGATAACAAAAGTAAGCTCAACACTCCTGACAAATTGAGGACGGCGTGTTAAATACCTCGCAGCATAAACAATTCAAAGGTGAACTTGTTGCACATTCCATCCCACAAAACCTCGCGAGTCTCATTACCGTTTCTCTCACGACAAGGCAGGTCGATCGGAGAACACTACTTACGAGAAGGAAGTAATTACGGATGTGGCGAGCGTGGGGCTGGAGAGGAGGCGAAGGCGCTCGCACCGCATCACTGAATAAACCAACAGCCGCAAGGAGACAGCCGGCGGCGGCGCATTCAACAGGTCATCACTTCCTGCCGTCGGCGGAGCATCGTCTTATTTGCCCTCCGCTTCTGCGGCTGGGTGCTTGGCGGGCGGCGGCGGCAGCGGCGGCGAGGGCGAGGCGCGGCGCGGCGCGGCGTTTCCGTCCCCAGCCGCCGTCCGAAGGAGGGAAGCGGCGCCGTCGCGCGGGCCGCGTCGCTTTTCCCTGCGTGGAATGCCGCGGCGGTCTCGCGAGCGGGGGGCGGGGGTGGCGGCGCCAGCACGCAAGCGCAGGCGCCGACGCCATTCCCTCGCCCCTCGCCCTCGCCCGCGCCCCTCGCCCCCGCACGCGCCACCTTGGTGGACTGCGCAGGTCGCCCTCGGCGCGGGGTGAATGCGCTCGCTGGCAGGGGCGGAGCGCGCTGTTCTCTGCGAGGCGCCAGGCGGCCCTCGCTGATTTGCAAGTGAAGGAGCTGGAAAGGGGCGGGAAATGAATGACCTACGACGATTGGAATATTTGCGCGAATAGTACACGAAAAAAAGTGCATTCAATAAATTGCAGCCTTTGCGTTCAAAAGAAACGAAATAGTTACTAATATTTTCTTAGTTATTTTTTGCAGAAAGTTAATTAAGTTCTGCAGTTTGTTATTATTATTATTATTATTATTATTATTATTATTATTATTATTATTATTATTACGGGTGTGAGTAGGCTCATTCAATGTGGAAAATAAGTTCTGATTGTTGAAGATAATATGAAAATCACAAACTCCTTATAATGCAAGTCAGTATAATAATAGACCTGTATGACCTCCATCTCCTGTAACTTGCCATCACAAGGTCTTTGATGTTTAATGTTTTGGTCTGATTTAAATGCCTTCTGCAGACATAACTTCATACGTTGAATTTATTTAGTTTTCGTAGATATTTTTTATTAGATGAAAAGTTCTTCACGTTTATCGATTCGACTTCATGCTACATGAAAGAACCCGAATCTATTAGGGATGATGTTTCATCTAGCCTATTGATCAGGCGTGCGTCTGGGCGATTGCAGTTGACAGTTTTATCGATGATGTTCGGGCCTGAACCAGTAAAGAGTGGCATTTTTGTTCCAATCACTGCCTTGGAAAATCATACAATATGGTATGATGTTTTAAACTCTAACCCTATCCAAATTCTTATTCTTGGTGGATTTATGTTAGTCTTTGGCTATAGCTCCTGGGTCAAGTAGTTTCCAAGAGATGATATCATACCTACATATTATGTGCTCTACAGGTCCCCTTAGGCTGCTAGGTTTTTCTTTGGCATTAGTATATATTAAGGCATTTTATGACTGATTGTTGTGGTTACAATTACTAATTAAACCAAAGAGTGTCTGCTGTTGCGTGTTCACAATGGAAGCATGGGTGTCCTAGATTATACAATAGCTTGATGGCTAGGTTGAGCCAAAGTAGAATCTAATTAATACTCTGCGTGTTCACTTCCGATTTTCTTTTAATTAATTCTAGAAGAATACTGAGGAAGATAAACTAACCGATAGTTGTCCTATCACCAGAGCTGGGTGTTGAACTAATAAATCAGCAGGGGATACATACAATTTAAAATACATGTCACAAATTTGTATAATAATAATTTATAATAAATTACAAAGACCTAGCCGAAAATTATTAAACGAAATCTATTGAAAACGTCTATGAAGAAATAGAAATGCATACACAGTTCAACAATAAAAAATGTAATGTAATTTATTGAATTAAAGAATTATCAAAAATATTTTTTCAACATACGTTGAAAAATGTTTAACTCAATCCACTGTTTGTTTTCAGTCGTTTATAATTAACTTGTGATTTTGATAGAACTGTTTAAACAGCTCATTGTTTTTCGCACTGTCGGTATATCATATTATCCTGTTAAGAACGATTTTGAAAATGACGTTCGTAGCTTGCCACCACGATTTTTAGTTTTCCGTGTACTACATACATAGTTTAAATGGATTTTTGTATTGCTGAAGCAGAAAAGAGGCGAGTTTTGACAGAAACAATCGTTTTCTTGGTCCTTAACACCGAAAAGCAGATCATTTGTAATCCTAAATGAAGTAAATTTCTTCCTCAACGTTGGGTAGTCAGAATCCACGTTGGTCCTTGATACAGAAATATCGATTTACTACAAAACATGTCTGTCCTTCTGTGGTCAACATTATTGCATAAACCGTCCAGACCATTTTCTTCAAAATTCCCGGCGACATTTCCCGATCGATCTGGCAGGCGACCGACCTCGAAGAACTGTGAATTTAAACCGGATATTTTTAACATTGGAAATATTTCAAATGGAGCCTCAACATTTTCAATATTTTCTCAAAATTGGCTACAATTTTCTTATTAACATTTTTTCACGTATAGAGGTGCGCTTATAAAAATGGCGCCGGTCTCATTTTCGTTAAACTCTCTGATTTTTCGAAAATTACAAAAGTTTACTTTTTAGGCAGCTCCTTACAACTACAACACTGTAGTTAGAGATTTTTTCCGGAATAAAATGTATTCTTCAACGATAGATCTTTAACTAAAGTCATGTATAATGTTTCGAGAACATGATTAGTTTTGAGTAATTTTGCGTGAAATATTCGCAATTTTAAGAACAAAATTTCCTCCGAAACCTCCATTTTTGTCGTAGAGCAAAATAAGCTTATAAAAATTCCCATTTTGGGTAAACTTTGGCATTTCAAAAATTACAAAATTACAAATTACAATTAAAAAACTACAATATTGAAGATAGATATTTCGTCCTTAATGAAATATGTTCTTCAAAATTATATTTTTGAATAAGGTCCTGTTCATATTCTTCAAAATGAAAGTGTTCGTGTAGTTTTTACGTCCACAATTTTTGGTTTTTAAGTTTATCTTACAGGAAGTAGTAGTGACAATCTGTATTTTAGGCACTTATAGGTATCAGCTGGAAGGAGGGTGAGATTATGGCGAAAAACTAGTCCAGTCGAAAGAGATTAAGAAACTAAAAAGTTTTAAGTGCTATTCTGTAGTCAACTATGTAGGTCATCTAATTCAACTATGTAGTTCTGGTAGGGATTCTGGAGCATCAAAAATTCTTCTTCTCCCATTCGTGAGCAAGGATTTAGTGTTTTGGACAAGTAAATAAATAAACACTTCTTACCACCTGGCAAACTTCCCATGTTGTAGTCACTTAACTCTCCTACCGAAGCGACCTTCATGCACAGTAGGAAGTGTGAAACGCAGATATAAGTGTAGATCACAGGTCAGTGTGAACACATTCTTTCGCACTAGCATAGCCCGTAAATACTTACACGGAGTACTACGACTACGACGGTTGAGGAGCGAGGACTACTGCTAGAGAGCGCTTCGCTGTGGTCCGTGCGAAACGCAACGTGATAATGCCAGTCCACAGCTTTGCTGGTGGGATTGCAGATATTAGGTGCATGTTCAGCGGGTACTTGAACAAAAAACCAAACTTCTGACGGCAGTAAAAACGGAAAACTTTTTTTGAAATGTTATGCATGATGGCTTGGTAAAACCCACCATGACTCTACATATAGGTAAACATCCATGCCTTCGCTCGATTCGGAACCGCAGTCTTTCTAGCTGAAATAGCCTCTGCGTTCTCATCTTAACAATCTCGACCGTCTAGGCAGGCGGAACAAAGTGCTGGTTATTCTTCACTAGTTTATTAAAGAAGATAAAAGCAGTTTGATCGATTTCGGTCTGGAACTGTATTTCTTGGAGGGAAAGCGAAAGAATAAATCGTCTTTATTACTTGATGTTCACTACATTCCTTAATGCTTCACCGACGAAGAAAATAACAATTGAAATAAAACTTAAACACCAGCACTAAACGCGCAAGTTTCTTTGATACTCCACAGCGGGGTGTGTGGAGAGAGGAGGGCTCAGGCTTGGTCACGGCTTAAAAGAGCGTACCAACTGTGTGCATGAACTTTACTTGCCAAAGCGTGCCACGAGAAATGCTACGATTGTTTTGAAAGTACAAGGTGGTTCTTGCGCCAGCATTGTAAATTGGTACGTGCTGTTGCGAGTCGAACCTAAATATCTCAACGTGCCGTGCTATTTAGCGATGGGTGAGGACTGGGGAGCTCGTGTATCAAGAAAACTTGCGCGAGTAATACTTCCAGGTATGGAAGATTTCAGGGCACTACAATACCTACTACTTTCTTTCCAATTTTATTATTCCACCATTTTTTTAAATTAGAAAACCAACTGATATTATGAAATAATTATATGCGCCGTCATTGCCAACAATAGTTACGACAATAATGACTTTGTCGGCTAGCTAACAGTGTCCTCCTTGCCTGGACCTAGTTCATTCCCCGGCTTGGGAGGTAACGGAGACATGTGACAAACATGACGTATTCCCTTCACCGTAACTATAAAACTGCTTCTGCCCGAGCTTTTCTTCGACCCACAGTTACTGACACAGACTATTTTAAAGGAAAGATGCAACTCATTTTGTCCCGACCAGGAATCAAACCCGGTATCGCACCATGGATGCTAGTGTGTTGCCCACGAGCCACCTAGAGCTAGAATCGCATCAACCTCTTGGAACCCGACCAACTGCACAGAGATTAAGCATTAGCAGAGCTGTGTTAATACGCATCTACGAGCCTCTGAACATCACCTCCGAACTTTGTAAAGTGTAATTGTTATCTCTGTATTTATGTTCGGCGATATGCAGTCATCACGACATGCATCCACTCATTAACTGTATGCAAATATCTACTTTATAACCACGAACGAATCATTTCTTAAAAAGCCAGTCACCAGATACATATTTTATACCATAGTGAATAGTTTAAAGTAGCGATTCTTAATCCTTACAAATTAAAGGATAATTTGTAAGTTTAAAAAACTTGAAGAGCGCTACGTTCCAGTTAGACATATTTCGTGGACACCACTATTGTAGTCGTAAAACATGCTAGATTAAATGGTATAATAATTTGAAAATATAACACTGTCTATTTTTCAAATTACTTGCTGACTACCAAGTTATCGAATGTCTGAATTTTTAAAAAAATTAACTCTTCGATCAATATTTTAAGTTTAGAATTACACATCTCTCAATTCTTGTCTATCATTAGTCAAGCCGTTGTTATCACATGCAAACCATTGAATTTAGACTTTTAAAGTTTACTGCCCGCACTACAAAAGTACTGCAAAGCTGGAATATCTACTAGTGATTTTACGTTGCCCCTGCGTGGCCTCCCAACCACTACATTATACACGAGAGTATAACGGGTTGCATACATCAGTTCGTTTCCCCCGCCTAGGCTTAAAAATTGTGTTGACGACCAGAGACAAACACAAATGTCCAGTTACACTGCTTAAGCATTAATTAAATCTGAGCCATAGTAAATGTATATAATGTATGTATATAATGTATAGTAATAGTATACGAGATCCCTAAGGCAAAGGTTAACAAGTACACTCAGTTTTTCCAAGCGAAATTAAATTAAATCTGTTTGGGCTCTATGGACTTAGTAAGTATAGTAGAACCTCGCTAATCCGAACCCCGCAAATCCGAAATATCGGATAATTCGAACAAAATTCGTGATAGAATAAAAATTTAAAAAATAAATAAAATTTTTATTTGTAATGTAAAGAGAGAATTTTATAATTTCTGTAAATCCGAACAACTAATTATCGAAACACAAGTGGTCGAAATGAAACGTTTATTGCACTGGTAACTATGGTGTATATCACATTTTTATGTAGCAGGAATTTTCACTTAGAGAAACTTGCAAAAACTTTTGCCGCAAGGAACTGAATGTGTTTGATGATCCGTTCGCTATGCTACGTAGCCATTTTCTCACATCGCACGACACGCTGCACTGTCTAGTAATCCTATAGATGTATTTGTATATGTACGGATAATCTGAACATTTCCGGATCCGATAAGTCCACACCCCCAATTGGTTCGGATTACCGGGGTTCTACCGTCTCTTTAACCAACGAGAGAACGAAGAGGTTGTAAACATGGCCATGTGGGTAGGTAGTCGCTAATTGGTTGCAAGTCCTCAAGACACATTCTTTCTCTGACTTTTTTAAGTGTAGTCGCAATAAAATAAATTTGTAAAATTCAAGTAAATGCTTGAAATATACAAAATAAAATGAGATGTATGCGTCTCAAATAAGTGTAAAATTACATTACATGATATAGTTAGGAACTAAATGGCGCAGATGAAATAAAAAAGCTAGAATGTGAACGTTAACTGTTTAAATTTGTGTACTGATTGAAATTGTTTTGTTTTTAAGTATTATTCCTTTTATCTAGCAGAATAGTTTTACCTTCTCACCATACTACGTTCATACTTACGTAGTAAATATAAAGTTTTTAAGTATTGTAATGGTGCTGCGGAAAGTAGCGAGTTTACGTCAGAAAAACTCATATTATGGGGCTAATATAAAAAATATTAATCTCGTTCCTAAATGTATGAAAATTACTTCCTAGAGACGTTGGGGATCAAGTCTCAGGGTGATCTACTCACAATCTCGTTTGCCCTCAGGAGCTTTATTAATATATTCGCCCAATTTGTAAATTACGAGCAGTAATTTAACATTGCTTTTTGTAGGCCTAAACGCAGAAAAGGAAATTCTTAGACCCCAGAGGAAGTGTAGGGATCCCACAGGATCCTAAAATGCCTATGAAGTGCTTAGTTACCACATCTTTAAGTAGGAAGTGTATGCTAACATTTAGCAATTTGTGAAGTTAAAGTATCCGTTTTGTGGGTTGTTCATACCGAAAAATTGGACGATCACTCTGTCTATAATCAACGCTAGCGCCTAAACCTGTTAGATGATTTTCTCCAAAACTGATATTCCTCGATCGATCTCGCCGCATTCGAGGCTCTGCGAATTTGAAATTTTTATTTTATATCAAGTCTTAACAACACTTTCAATTTTTTTTAATTGAACAAAACTTTTGGATTCAAATTCTTCCACGGTTAAAGCAAAACTTAAAAATGGCGCAAATCTCATTTTGTCTAACTCACTATAGTTTCGAAAATTAGAAAAAATTCAATTTTTTCCGACTTCTAAACAAGATGTCCGGGAAGGAAACGTCGAAACTTAGCAACTAAGTTCTTAACACAATTTTAAGCATATTTTATCTAATCCACTATTTAGATGTTCGGAATGGCAAAGGCGCTACAAGCACTCAAAAGTTGTGAAAAAATGCTTCCTAGTAAAAAATGTGCATTCTAGAAGCATAGAAACATGTAGATAGTTTATTATTTATAATAGAAATGAATTTATTTGTTCAGAAAAAAATTAACCCAGAAATTAAAAAAAAAGTCGAATTGTGTAAATTGGATACTTTTTTATTTCTTTATTAAATTTTCTTTCTGTACAAATATATGCATTTCTTTTGTAAATAATAAACAATTGACATGTTTATAGAGTGTTTATACCTTTCTGGAATGCAAATTTTTGGCTAGAAAGCATTTTTTTCAAACCAACTTTTGAGTACTTGTTGCGGCTCAATCATTCGAAATATCAAAGTAATTTTTTACACAAAATATGCTTTAAATTATCTTAAGAGTTTATTTGCGAAGTTTCGACGTTTCCTTCCCCGAGACCCTGTACAGTAGAAGATATAGATGTTGTATTTAATGAATTCAATGCTTCGACGACAGATCTATCTAAAGTCAACATAATTTTTCAAAAATTAGTAATTTTCGGGTAATTTAGCAACAAATACAGACAATTTTTGATAAATTATTTTCTACAATCAGTGTAACGACTGTGTTCCAATGAAGCAAGCAATAAGCAAGTGAAAGTGAAAATTTGAAAGAAAATTAAAGATAAGATATTAATTGACCTTACAGTATGAGTTTAATTACTATAAGACTAATTAGGTGTTTATTTCAAAATATAAAGGTTTAGATTGTAAGAGATATAAATATTTCTTATTGATTACCTACCAAAATATTTTAAGAAAACGGGTGTATAAAATTGTTTCTCCTGTTTGGGGAATTACTTTAATCTTCCTTTATATCTGTACGAGGAGTATTTCTTCGCTGTACTTCCTTTTTCGCCCAGAATTTATTTGCAATCATATTTTCCTACATAGTTTTCAATATTGCATCAACTTTGAAGTATATTTCCGAGTAACTGTCACCCGACAGAAGACATTTGAAGCATTTCAATGCTTCTTAATTCATTAAAGCTGAGATGCATATTTTCACGCATTTTACATTTTTACAACAGTGATTAAAAATATTGTATATCACTTATCATAAAGGGTAGTATAAGGACTGCATCGATTGTAGACATCGATCGTGAAGCCACATATCTATTGCTTAAACCCATCTGTATACCATGATATTTAAATGAGTCCGTGTGTAGTCGCATGGGTGCATGTTCCTTCGAACAGATTATGGGGTACAACAGCTTTAGGCGTGTATTTAAGACTGCCTTTATTTACATTAGAAGAGTGATCTTTTTGAAATATCTGAAGAAAAAAACTTGTGGAATAGCTAGTTTAATTTTTCGTGTTTATGAACAATGCAAGTTTCAGCGATAATTTTGTGGGAAAATATATTGACAAAATTTCTAGTTTGATGGAGGTTCCACTTTCAAGAACATATTCTGTTAAATCTGAGTAAGAAATGCCTTGCTTACGATCTAGAAACACGTTGGCCTTCTTTACGGTCCCGTAAGTAAATATTTTCAAGCATAAGTAACTGCAGTTATTAGTTTTCTTCAGAGGTTATTATGTTCCTCAGCTGCCGATATTGTAGATGTATTGTAGGCTACTATGAACATAAATATTTAATTATTATTTTTTTCATTTTTCCGAAATAAATATAACTTTAATATCCCGTTAATTTACTCGCAATCACGAATTACGATAATGAAGTACCATTTCTTTCAGGAAACTGTTTATTTCAAGACATGTATGAAAGAGAACATGTATGTGAGAAAACTATTATTAAATAATAATAAAAACTTCATGAACATTCTTTTGAAACAAATGATTTATTAAACTGTTTTTTTATTATTTAGAAGAGACGACTTACTCGTAGCTGTGGCTCCACAAAGTACCCCTCATACTTTTCAAATAATTGGAGTAAGAGTGTGTGCCCATGCAGTTTATCAGGGTTGCCCAAGGTGAATAGACTTGGATGAAATGAACTTGCTTTGATTTAATTTTAGTTAAATTCATTAATTAAAATGGACGTTAACATAAAAGATAATTGCAAACTGTCAAAAGTTGTTTTCGCAGTGCAATATTCTTAGATGCAGCCCTTCACAAACACTTCTGTTGGTGCCCATGAAACTGACATTTTCACCTTCAGGGCACGACGAGGACAAACCTGACTGACCTCGCATGTGCGGTAGTGATAGCGTAGGATGAAATTAGTGTTCCGCCCACTCATTTCGTATTCAGTTTCGTGAAGTACACTGGCGGGCAGGTAAGAAGTTGACTTGTAAAACATCAAGAATTGAATGAACTCTTAAAAAAATAGTGGAAAAACACTGCATTCGCACTCCCAAAGAAATGACATTCTCTGATCATTAATAGCAATTTTTTGCATAACATTTCATTCACTATCTTTCCCAGTAGGCACAACGTTCCGATATGATGATCCAACGAACTTTACAACAGTTTATTTCATGAATAGATTAAAATACGTTTTCTTTCTTGAGGAGCTTTCGGTTCTCCTCGTCAGAAACGTATCCCATTTCCATATTTTTCATTCAATTATATCAAAACAATAAATAAATAATCATGCAAATACGCGTACAAAGTTTTGGCAGTTAAAAGCGCATAAATCTTATACATTAAGACAAAAGTCCCCCTTCCAAAAAAAAGTTCAAAGGTGATCTAGTTATCCATTATTCCAGTTATACACCGTAATGCACCTGCAAGTAAAATTACTCCCTATTACTAGGCGCCGAGTAAGCTGTTGCTTTCTTCTTGGAGGGTTTAGAAATTTCAAGCACCACATCCACTATGGTCTAAAGAAGGAGTACACAACGGGATTGTTATCGACGCCTTGAAAGTCGATGAAATGTTAGAAGGTGTTAAGGCATATTATGAGTTCGACTGGGAGTCACATAGAAACTCAATACACGATGCAGCATTGACACTTCCAAAAATGGAATGAAAAACGTGGAATGCGCCACAACAGGGAAGAAGGGAGGACCAAATCGAAATGGTAGGTGGCAGGTGTGACGCAAGACCACGTGGTTGCAACCGCGGGGAGACTACAGGGTCACAGCGCGCCTATAAAGGCGGATGGGCCCAGAAAACGGAGTCCATTGTTCCAGAAACTTCCGCCACGAGGACGCACTGGCACCGTGTGCACTGGCACACGGGAGACCGCATGCTCGAGGGTTTGGGCGCAGGTCGACGTCAACGGGGATCGAAAGCTTCGGCAGTTCACATGTACATATATTGTGAATATACCAAAGCTATCTTGTACATGATTTGTGCAAGCCACGATCTCATAATAGTCTGCATTTTGTAACCATTGCACAACAGTGATGATTAGAACTCAGGTACTCACATTCAGAAGTGAAAGCATCTCTGATAATTGGACATGGAGATATTTGCGAAAAATTGGCATGCAGACTTGCCTTTTAGACTTTTATGTGCCATAATCAGGTATGCTGTATATTATAGAGAACTGTACAGGATGCGATGAAATAAACAATTGTTTTAAAAGAAATCAATGGAAGAAAAAGATTAGGAATCCACAGTCTAAACAAATAATGTTGATTTTTGTAATAGTTTTACATTGTTTCTAAACAATGACTCAGGATTACAAAATGAACTTTCCTTTTTGCTGCATAAAATCAATATTTGCGGAAACACGAAAATACTCCAATTCCTTGTAATTTAGTTTATGCATATATACAGTAGAGTAATAAATCCTGAAAGTGAAAACGCTTAATTCTATATATAGCTAGTCACCGTTGAAAGCCTGCGACCTACCACGATTCCAGCTTTAACCAGCAACGAATACAGTGTTGGTAACTGGTGTCAGTATAAAAGTGGAAGGTGTAGGAAGATCGTATCGCTGTGTTGGCATATATTCGGTGCTGAATGTTAAAGGAATAGTTATTGCGTTGAAAGAACATGATATCAATGCATGACTTCGAACTACAGCAAAAACTGAGTGAAGCTGTTGATGGAATCGAAAAAGGCCGCTGAGGGTATGCAGGTACAAAATATTATGTTATACGGAGCAAGAATAGAGAGCAAAGGATTTTGTTTTTTGAAATGAATATTGCTTCCAAAACTGTCTCCTAGGCAGGATCTATCATTGAGCTGCTCCTAGAAAGAGTAAACCTGCAGCCGTTGGAAAACACCGTTCCGAAGATTATTGCAGCTCTTGACAAATCTGATCGAAGTCCTGATCTCAGCACACTAAATTCTCAATTACAGAAGCTAGAGACGATAGCAAGTCAAACATTTAATCGAAATATCAAGACAAAAAAAATATGAACACAGATGATAACAAAATCCCATTGGATGTGATTTCGAGCAGCTACTAATTGTTGTTGAGTCATTCGACGGTAAATTGCGCAGGAATTGATGTACTTTTTTGAAAATGATCATTTTTCTTCAAACTGGACGTATTTTATCTAAAATCCCTGTACGTATGCTTACATGAAATTTTAGAATATATTTCAACTATGCAAAATACTGTCATCAATTGATGCTCTGAAAGTACTAAGCAAAGATATTTCAGGTTTGACTCGTTTAATACAAATCTATAGTTAATGAAGGAAAAACAGTTTCAATGCATTTTTGCCTTTCAAATCAGCAATCGCATGCTCCATTATATGCTCCAATAATATGCAATTAGGTGATGTTCACGTAACAAAATTTCTAGGTCTCTCAATTCAGTCAAACCTCAAATGGAATGTACATATGCGAAAATTAAACACTAAATTAAGTTCATTACGTTACGCATTCAGAATTCTATCAAACTCTGTCAGCCTTCATGCAGCTCGTTGCGTGTATTTTGCAAATGTACATTCCCGCCTGAGATATGGTGTAAAATTCTGGAGAAACTCATCATGTAGTACTCAGACCTTTAGATTGCAAAAGAAAATTATTCGAATAATGAAAAAAATGCCATCCGCGTTACCCTTGCCTATATATTTGTGAATCTGTAATATTTGTCAAAAGTGACTTACTTGACGGTGGGAACATGTTTTCATGCAATACTGATATTTATAATTACAACACACGTAAAAATCACGTTCAACAAGTGTCAGTATCAACAGCTCACTATCAGAAACCCACATACAATACATGTACGTTACTTTACAACGCACTGTCAACATTAAACAATTGAAGTCAGTTCACAAATTTTAGTTAAAAGCTGCATAACTGTTTCTATACAACTAGAGACTATACTGATCATCAAAAAGAAAAATAATATTTATTTTAACAAAACAGTGATATATAATGAATTAGTTTACATTTGTTTTCTATACTTTTTAGATTCTTAATATGCCGGTAACTAATAATGTACTTCAGCTTCCGGGTAAATGACCCCCATCTCGATCAGGGTTTTGTCAAGTTTCCCTGATCCATTGAGCAAATGCTGAGATGGCCCCTTGTTTTGCTTCCGGACGTAAATGTAGCTTCACTATGCGCTCGTTTTGTTGAACTCCCCTTTTTCTTGTAATGGTATGAGTAGAGGTAAGGGCGAGTTGCTATTTTGTTAGCAATGCAGAAAAATCCTACTTGCAATTCGTGTACCGATGCAAATAGGTTTTCTATGACTCGGAAACGAAAATGACTATTTTTCAAATATTGCTTATCTTACAATTTTTAAAATTAATTTTTATTTATTTATGTTAACCTTTTAGCCATCTTTCAACTATTTATGGTTAAAATGTCGGGAAGTGATTCTAGAAATCAAGTAAACGTGCGCAGATAATCTTCTTCCCCTACGTCACGTACAATTTTTACTGTTTTTTGACTAAATAAATCTAAAGCGTTAAATATTATTTTTTTTTCTTACCAAACGTTAACTCAAAGATGTTGTAAAATCGGCTTTTATATTACGAATATGTGAAAAGTCAAACGATGTTTTCTTAGATATTAAACGTCTCTATAAAAATCGCAAGGTATTTCTTGTTTGAAAGAATCCTTCCATATCGCACTGAGTGGCAAAGTCATAGAGTTTATTCCCCTCACCGTTGAAATGACTACATTTCACAGAATAATATTATAATCAGTTCGTCTAAGCTCCTCCAGTGCGTCAATCCATAGCTGTTGCATCATAATATCGAGTTAGAATTGAAACGTAAGTACAGGAAATAGTGTTCACATATGGTATGACACATGCTTCCACGTACATCATTAACCTTGAAACATCCAAACAGCTCTTGTACTTCTCGTGAATGCCTTAGCGTTTACCATAACTAGTCCGATGATGTAAGCAATAGGGTGTGGAGAAAGCATACTGATCAGATTTGTTGTATTCTCAGGTGAGGTCTTGAATTTACAAGGAGACATTCAAAGGAGGACAGTCAAAGCTTTGAGCATTGCAAGTACGTGGGATTCTCGTGACATGTCTGCGAAACTTCAGAATAGTTTTCCAATGCCTTTCCTTCCTAATTCTATCTAATCAGAAAATTTACAGGAGTAAATTTACAATTTACAAATTTACAATTGAAGGGCTTGGGGCAGTAACAAGATAAGCAACAAGAGCCACAGGAAATCCCCCCTCTTCGTAAATTTAATATCTCGATTTGGTCGAAGTGTGGCTCATCTCGTTAATGTATAATATATCTCGTTCATATAAACTTTCGTTTAATATTAAAGACTAATGTGTGGTGAATTTGAGGTATTGCCCACACACAAGCATAACGAAAGCTTATGTTTTTGTCAATATTATGTGAAAAACTAAAAGTAAATAAAAGGTTTCTGACGTCCTTATAACTCTTCATCAAAGATACATGAAGAGCTTAGGGCAGTAATAAGATAAGACACACTTGGATCAAAATAGAGATTGCAAAAGGAGTTTGAAAAATTATGAAGTTCCGTGCATTTTAAAGACAATGCTAAGCAACCACACTAAAGATTTAAATAATGACAAACTATATAAAATAAGATACTACTACAAACTATATAAAATAATTTTAGATTACCTAAATCAAAAGTTTAGAGCGAATATTCGGATAGTGGCAATTATTCAGAACAAACTTAGCACTTACAGCATTCTTAAAATATTGTTACGTCAGTACCAACACAAATTAACAATAATTAAGTACAAATTTGCTCAGATTTAGTAGCAAGTATCAATGAAGTTTGCAGGCAAGACGGTAATTAAGCTATAGACTCCGCAAAATGCATTAGAGATGCACTGCGCACGCACGAACCCTGAAGAAGTCGAGAGGGAGTGGCATAGCCAGATTTAGCTGAAGAAAATCTATCGCGTCTTCTGCATGTTGTGGTGGTGGTACGGGGGGGGGGGGAGCCTGCGGCTAGACAGTATAATTTGTGTGCTCGTTCACATCGCCAGAATGGTGAGAAAGCTCCGTGCGACATTCGGACCACGTGATTGCCCCTCCCCTCAAGCCATGAGTTTCGGCCATTTCCGATGTTGCGCTGTTCATGACTGCATGGTAGTTCCTGGTAAGCCGATGGTTTCTGGAAAACGAATTTGGTTTATAGCTATTAACATACCTAGTAATGTTGAGTGTTATAACTACAGAGGTCAAAAGGTAAAAATCGTAGCGGAGCCGAGATTTATATTTTGGACGAGGCAGTAATAACACTAACATTTCGTGGTATGGTCAGCATTTTATCGGTCACCATAAAATCTCACGATTTATGCGAAAATTTACATTACTGCGATACTAAACAAATTAATTCTCCTGCTACGGCACGTTACTACAGTATTGTGGGGTGTTGTTTGCGACATATCTATTTGAACAACATTTGTACACCTTGGTTCGAGAAAAGAAGGATGCAAATAATTCCTTTGGACTTAAAGATACCAAAAGACATGAAGTTCGGAGATGACGCTGGCGCGTCGACTTCCAGTGGTGACACCTTCAAATCGTCAGTAAATATGATAACTTACAAGATAAGAGTTTTATTTGGAGGAATGCTAGGAAAATGTGGTCAATTTACCTAATATACATTTCTAATTGTACTATTAATAATATTACAATTAATAATTATTATAAAAATGAGTTACTTTTATTCTGAATTGTTTGAATCAGATTTGTTTTGTACATTGTCATGTTTATTTTCTTAATAAACATTTGACTCGCGATGACTCAATTGTTATTTATTTACTAAGGTATCAAATTTCTTAACGTTTAGGTAGGTTCAAGTGCACTTAAACAAACCCAAAGGGTTGCAATTAACAGGGGTTAAAGACGCATGTGACCGATAAAGTTAATAAAAAGCTCCAATATCTATCGTACTGTGTATTTTGTATAGGGAAAAAATAATACGACTCCATGTGTTTTACTGGAAAATATATTTTAATTTTGACGTGAAGACAAAAAACTTCATAAAAAGTGAAAATCTTTGCCAGATTTGAATGTTAGAACAGTTGCAAAATGCTCAGACAAAACGTATGCGCGAAAATTTAAAACACCGTAGCATTGGCTACTCAAAACTATTTGTTGTTCTGCAGCAATTGTTTTAAAGTTTAATTTGTCTTTATTAATATTATTAGTACGAAATCGGGGATGCGAGTACGATTGTGATGGCGAGTGGGAATGTGGAATAAGAGCAAGAAATAGTGGCACATTTTTAATTTCAATAACTGTAAGATACATGAAGAGCTTAGGGCTTCCTTTCAATCTTCTTCATATATACATTTTTTTTAAAATGGGAGGGGGGTATTTTTTTGACATTTTACCGTTTCTTAGACTCATCAAACTCACAAGCCAGCACTGTCTGAGCCAAATTAGTATATCACGCACGTCTTCGACTCATCTACAATGCAATAGAATGGTTTTTATTACTCTACATTAGACTGCCCCCCCCCCCCCAATATCGATACTGCATTGGTTTATAGTACTATTTATTACCGGCTATTTGCACACATTATTGCATTTGGAATCAAACTGCTCCAAATAATTTTTATTAAGTTTCTGAAAAACTCAAAAGCTTTCTGGGCTCGAAATGGCATATTTTCAGAAAAGTAAACGTCCTCAAGAAAGGCTCTAAATTTTACGATAAAAGTTTGCATTTAGGACCATGTTTTACACTTCTATAATGTTCTTAAAGTCGTATTTCAATTCTACTATGAAGGGACCAAAAGTTGAGAATATGTGAAGTCAAAAGCACTTTTTTTAAGGTGCCCCTAGGTAGCAGCTAGGAAGAGGGTGGGGGAACGGAAAAGGCTAAAGAAAGCGATAAATTCTGTGCCATATTGAAGCATCACTGGTTTTCATCTATCTCATTTTTGTGGTGCCCTACAAGATCAATTGAAATTAGAGCTTTAGAGGTGATAAACTTATTTCCATATGGAAATTTTGGGTTGATTGATTAACGATTGTTTTATCATGAGAGGTGTGTCATCTTCCCGGGCTAAACAGCGAATCTACGTCACCTTGCGGGGATTTTCACCATCCACGTAACTCCCAGTAACGTGGCACCACCCCAACTCAAACAAGCTCTAATATCCCAATAAGTATGGTAGTGTACATAGTGCATGTGAGTAAGTAATGGTTGCGAATAGGACAAGAAAGAGAAAGGAAAGATCGCACACGGTTTGCTAGAATTCTCTTCCCGACAGTGGCTGAACTTGACCTATCTGTTTAGCTGGTCGAAACTCCTGTTACCATCGGGATTCAAACCCTGGAAGCTCTCAGTCACAGGCACTGCAGTGACATCATTTGATGACTTGAGCCACCTTTGCCGAGCTTGAGCTGCTTTTTGAGAAAATCCCATAAAAGTGTTTCTGAAAATGAGTCATTTTGAGATCATACACACATACAAAATCTTTTAAGATAAGAAGGAATTTCGTAAGTGATCATTTAAAGCATTTGTGTCCTCTAATGCATTAAAGTGTAATATATATGTAATAATTTAATTAATAAGTTAATACAAAACATTTTTGGAACATTACAAGAGTTGATAATAAGTTAACAACCCATGTGATGTTCCAAAAATACACTTAAGATTTGAAAGCAAAGTTTTAAACATAATGGCACTACTGTCATATGATTCAGAGCTCTTTCGTCACAAAAAGCTTAAAGGAAGAAGTCCGTGTAATTATTGAAGAAAAAAAAGTTGTTTATTTTTGGAAAATTGTCATGATTTAATTCAAAATTAGGGAAAAATAATATTTTGAAAAAGATCAAAAGATTTAATAATATAATATTTGAGAACAGTTAGCATTAATAAAGAAATCTACAATTAAAGTATTTTGACAGGTTAAAAAAAAGAAAGTGTTAAAAAATTGTGTGGTTTTTGAAAATTTTTATGATTGTAAGTGTTCCGATTCCCCTTTTTTTTCTTCTTTTTTTTTTTCTTTTTTCTTTTTCCCCTTCTTCTTCTTTTTTTTTTTCTTCTCCCTTAAGGAGTAATACACACAGTATAGAGAAAGTTACGTAATGATGTGGAAAATTGATTTTGAGATTTCAACAGAAATACACATTTTTGGATCCTCTGATAACAAGAAAGGACTTTCTTTTCCTTCTTCTTCAAAACATCTGTCCATCTGTGAACACTAGCACCAAAACTGTTCTTAGGATTTTTTCCAAAATTAATATTCCTTGGTCAATCTGGCCCGACTTGAAGTTCTGCGATTTTGAAAAACATTATTTTGGGGGTGAAATTATGAAGCCCCTGGGAAATTCTCGAATGGGCTCCTTTTTTTCTTTAAATTTCTTTTAAGAATGGATTTTCTCTACTAACTCTAGAATTTTCTACAATCCCAAAACTTTACATTTCTTTTGGCAATACAGGCCATATTAAAAAAGATATTTTCTGAGAAACAGTTTCAAATTTTTTTCTTCAAACTTATTGTTACAATGTATAACAACGTAAACCCATTACCATATTCTTTAGATTTTTGAAAATTTACACAAATTTAATTTTTATGATTCTCATATTTTGTTAATATTTTTATTACCTACAATTTATATTCATTATTTCATTTATGTGTTCAAGTGTCTCAAACAATGTCTTACTAAGTTTCTAGTAAACTCAAAACTTTTCTTTGAAAAGAGCCCAAAATCCCGAATTTTTGGAAACACTTTAAAGACATTTTCTCAAAAACTCTCAACTCAAAGACTCCAACTTTTTCAATGAAAATTTGCATACAAGTCTAGGTTTTATTATTTTTTCATATTGTAAGTTTAGTTCTACCATTAAGGAACCAAGAAACTGAGAAAATGCGAAAGAAATGAGAAGACTGTGGGGCAAAACCAAATAGTCTAGATGAAGTGATAAGGAAACTAACTAGTAAGAGAAAGCCTATGCCATTCTGTAGTATCATTGGTTTCTTTTCTTTACTTTTCTTACTCTAAAATATCATTAAGAATTTTAATTATGTTCTACGAGTCCAAAAACTAAATGCTTTAATGATCTTTTAAATTGCTCTAATAGGCATACTCCAGATATTTGAACCAAGTTAGAGCTAATGGCTTATAATTTTCAAGTTAAGTAAGACATATCAAAACTTTCCCTCCCATCATCCAATTCTTCCAAACTTGCCTTCCATTCCCATCACTTCAGACTTCTTGAAGAAAAAACAATTTCTTTTGTTTCAAGGACCCTCAAAACAGATGTTACCACTGAATTTCAACCTCCAAATTTTGGAACAAATCCAATATCATTCCTTAATTCCAATTATACACGAGGAAAAGCAAAAATGCTCAGGAAAATTGGGGAAAATTCATCAAAGGTTTATTCCTAAAGAAGAGTGGCCACCCTGACCACCTTAATACCTTCTCGATAAATTTGATCATCTTAAAATCAGTAATCGTTCATTACTGTAATCTGCATATGAAACCCCGGAGGTGTATCACAATATACTGCGAGGCATTACATTTAGACTACATAAACTTGTATGAAAATATAATGCACTACAGCTACCCCATAACTACAGTCCAACAAGGCTCCAAATTCACACTAATGTACATGAATTGTCGATTTTATTGCTAGGATTTTGAAGGCAATATTCAAGTGCCAAATCACTTTTTTTATTATTCAATTATATTCCGAATTACTTTTGTAATTATTTTGTAATGTACTGCTAATTTAAGAAAATATATTCATGACCCCAAAAAAAGTAATAGTACAATTTTGATGCTTCAGAAGTACATTTAATCATTGGTATAATAACCTATCACAATACCCTTAACTAGTAAATTATGCACAATTTTAAATCCACTTCACTGATAAGAATAACCTGACATTTACTTTGAATATACAACAGGAAATAATAAAACTTAGCAGGAAAATTAGGAAAAAGGATCTCTCAGGTAACAAATATACCTCAAATAGAGAAGGATGAGATTAATTTTTTCCATTTAATAAGAAACACAAAGCTACAGTAAGATCTAAGAAAACATAAGATAACATTTTATGGAGTCACAATAAACTTGTAAAAACTTGTAATAAAATTCAAGAACAATACATTCCAAGATATTGTTCATTAAAATGTTACATCTAAATGATGGGTAAAGCCTTACCCAAGACTAGAGTACACTCACCACGCAGCACACAAACCAATATTCACACAGCACAAAAGCTTTAGTAAAAAATAATGTCAAATGATTCAAACATGGAAATTCTATTCGGCTTGTTAACACTTTACAGCCAATTAACAACAACAACAAAAAAAAAGCCAAGAGCAAATATTTGGTAAACAATACTGTATTTGGTTAAACAGAATTAATAAATACTGACAGAAACTCTAGATATTATGATTTGCATTGTTCCTTGAATTAAAAAAGAAAGAGCACTAGTTATTGCACATGGACGTTTACATGAAACTTCAAAAGTCTGATATTAATGTATAAATTAGTTTTAATTTTCAGTTATTTAAATATAAAGCTTTCTGTCACCTACAAACCTCATTGCTACCAGAAATATTAGAAGTAAAAATAACCTATAACAAAAAGTAAAATTATATGCTCAAAGCAGAAGTGATCTGATAAGAACAATGTTCACTCCATTAGTACTTTGTTATTGCATTACAATCAGGCTCTACTTCAATTTTTACTCTGAATAAATTACAGTATAATAAATACAGTGACAGACCCCAACAAATCAATAAGTACATTTTAATAATCAATTGTTTTGATAACCTTCAAAACAATATCCTTAGTACAAGTCAATGCACACTACTTGCAATTCCACTCATGAGAACCCAGACATTTTTGTAGATCATATCAATATGTCTTGAAAACATTTTAAAATTTCTAGTCTTCAGAAACAATTTTCCTTAATTAATATTTTGACTACAAAATTTCATCTAAAAAACATTTGGAGCTAATTTAATTTTTACAAAATATCAGTGTCAATGGAATGAAAATATTGTACGTTAGCAATAAAATGAATGCAAATTGAAAAACAGTATTTAAATTATTGAAACATCCAGGATGGTATGGTAATTTGTACTGCCTCTACTTAACACCCTCTCAAGAGTAACTCTGACTACCATGTCCACAAGAAGAGTAAAAGTTATTTTCAAGATAAAAAACAACACAATTTATTACAACTTTTCCTATCATCATCTTAAACAAAATAAATATGCAACATTTACCCATGAGCGTTTTCCTTCTCCAAGAAAGGATACTATCTCGGGGTGGAAGGGGGAGAATTCCCATGGGAAATCAGAATCACGAAGAAGAGAAGCAGGAAGGAAGAGGAAGAAGAGATCACTACAAAAAGATGCTAGGAGGAGGAGGAGGATGATGAAGTAGAGGAGAAGAATGAGAAGAAAGGAGTAGTGAAGGATGAAAAGAAGTAGAAATTCCTTTACAAAAAATATGTGAAAGAAAAAAAAAACAAAAATTTAACCTTCAAGATATGGTGCATTGAATGCATTCTTCCCACAACATAGTATCACATGGATGATCAAAATTGATACTGCAACCTCTATTATTGAGGTAATAATAATATGTAGAAAGTTATAATATAGAAATCATAACTTTTGTCATGGCACATGGTATTTTCAATTATATTTACCAAGTTTAACACATCACATAAAGAGAATTACTTTTAATTTATCTCCAAAAGATGGGCAATAACAGGTAGAATGTAATTATTAAATACATCTATCATAACTTGCCATTTCTCCCAATAAAATTACACTTAATGCACAATTCAAACTTTTAAATGTTGTATTCAGTCTATTATACACCACTTATTGAAAAATAATCGGAATGCAAAGTGTTACTGAAGCATTAAATTAGGCCAGAAACATACTTTGCTGAAATGCTTTGCATTCAATTATTGTACTGTAAATACAATTATGTAAATAGTGTTTTGAAGTCAATGTAGTCATTGGAATGTGACTAGATATGTCACATTTAGGAACAAATTAAGGAACATTTTATAAAATGTAAAGCATGATTCAACAGAAACCTCAAGCTTGAGAGAGCTAATTATGCAGACTTAAGGGCATTGCTTTACCTTTTATTGTGATAATTTTATCTGACAAAATTAAAACTCATTTAGAATGGTCTAGTCATAACTTGCAACTAGCCCAAACTCTTAGATGTCTAAAAATAAAAGATACACAAGCACAACTAATTCAAATCTTTATTTCAATTATCTTATTAGAAATGTTTTGGTTTACAGTAAAATTGCTCAAAACTGGAAAGAAAGTATCTTCCAAGTTTTGTTACAATATCAGAATTTTTTCCCTTTCTGTAAAATGTCTGTCTACATCAGAGAAAGGAACTATTTTTACAGTAATTAATTCCCCAAAAGGAATTTTTGCACATCTATAAGCATTAGCATTGTAACACCTTTTGTATTGCCACTTTAGTGGGTGATTAACATAATATTGTTATTTTTCATTGTTTGATATTAGAAATCATAATCATAATTGCTTAAAACTGATAAAAAGAATTATTGCTGTAAGGCAAAGAATGGTCAAAAGCTAACTCTTTTAGAAATGTCAAATGACTTCTGTATGATGTGCCAATAGCCTTAAAAACAAACTTCATAAAATTTCATTGTATTTCAATTAAAAGAAGCAGAGATTTGCTATGTAAATATACACTAATAAAATATATTCATTTCATATTTTATATCAACACTTCAATCTTTTGCTCAGACAACAATACCAAGAAGTGGTTGAAACATGCACAAAAAGAAAAAGTTACATAAAATTGTACTGATTATTTCTGAGTATGCAGAAAATTAAAAAAACAAAGTATGGATTGAGTAAGAAACATCATCTGATAAGTACTTTAAAAATGATCTTGGAAGAAACAATTTTTTTCTTAATATGGGAAACTTGCCTAAACAGAAAAATGAGCATGACAATGGAATGATTTCCCATGCTATTGAAAATGTAACTATAAAATAAACTCTTGTAGAAACTGGATCATTTTTAGACTATATGTGTAAGTAGTTTCTTATAATGAATTCAATCAGTTCTTCTAAGTCACTCTACATTTCTCCCAAAAGGATAATTATTTAGAAGTTACGACCCATTGTCAAAGATTTATTTTCATGTTCTAGGTATATACTGCTGCATTTATGAATTATTTTATATTACCAAGAGAAGATTTCCTCTTTACTAGAAATAAGCACTTGTGAAGTATTAATTAAAAACTATTCAAAAGAAAATTATCTCTGAGGAACTAGTTAATGAAGAAATTAATAAAACATAATTTTTCATTATACTGAATATAAAATAAGTGCACTTTTTTCCTTTGTCCTTGGTATAAATAAATTATCCTTATGCTTAGTATAATTTAAACATTCCTCTGTAAAATGCAAACCTGTGAAATAAAACATTTCCAGAACAATCACACCCCATTACGCTAGTTTTATTGCAATTTATCTACTATTCTACATACCACAGGCTTGAAGGTCTATTGTGCACTACCCCCTTCCAAACACCCCATTATATCTCGTGAATGATCTTTTGCAAGAGGAAAGAATGCAAACACTGACAAACTTAAGTTGTTCTTGACCGCTATCAAAGCTGTCTGCCATGTCAATAAAATTCACCATACTAGCTTCAAGACTTGAATCTATGGAGTTAAGTTTCTAAATGCCTCAGACTTTTCTCTTACACAAATAAGGTATCATCAATGCACTACAAATAAGCAATAGAGGCACATAACAAAAGTAATACTGTACTGTGAAAAATAATTCAAATGAATTATTACCTACCACAAAGTTTCTTGAACAAAAACTTACACCTTTAATGATAAGTGTCAAAAAAATGGTAGGTATCACACTCAATGTTTTTATTGTAGATTGATCATAATCAAATGATAGATTTAAAAACGGTTCACCTTAAAAAAATGTGAACCTTTATTAATTAGAAACTTCTTTGTTCATCCTCAATTAATACTTAAATCTAATTAATGAGTTTCCAAAGAGTAATCACGTACTGAAAACTTACCACAAGCATTTGATGCATCTGTTCAATGAATTACATTCATATAGTGTATATTATATTTAAGTTATGGTTTAAAGATACGCTGCCAAAAGATTTTTCAGATAGAATGTCTTCATAAGCAATAAAAAAATTAAAATCGGCTCAATTGCTGTGAAATGTGCTATTTGACACAACATCTTTTAGTACAATTCAGTAGTTTTCACCATGGACAATACAGTTTCACAATTTGAGCAAGATGGGGTTAGATAGTCAAGGAAATTTAATTTGCAAAATATAGCATCACTGAGTAAGCTTCCCTACATTCTTCTCATTTGATAGTTCTCTTTATTTGTGTGTAGGCTCAGGACAAAAAAATTACAATAATAAATGCTTCTTTTTTTAGTTTCTTTTTACATTTTATGTTGATTTATAAGAGATTTAGCAATACTGACATTTTATACTAGTGTCCGTATTTTATTGTTTGTCTTTTTCTTTCTTTATTAACTCTAGAAGTTTCAGAAAAAATTCCGTTCACGAGTTTCCTCAGAAATCTTCTAAACATTTCTTACATTCTTATTCTTCAAAAGATAAGTTATTTTCAACAAAATAATGTGTTACCTTTTGATCTTCATTTATATTTACATTAAAAGAATTATTAATTTATTTTTAAAATAAGAGAACATAACTGTTACTGGATTAGAAATAAATTAAGGAATTAAAATAACTGCTGTTGCTGGATTAAAATAAGAGAACATAACTATTGTTTTCTATCTAAAACTGATACATTTCTCTCAGCATGTTTATCCCACACATCTGATTTTGTTTCTCGGAATTTTCATTGTAATGTATCTTATCCTCTACCTATCAAACACTTTGACATTTTGGAATAGCGTGCGTGCATGAGCACAAGCACGTGAAGAGTAAGTGTAGAACTCCTGTCAGATATTTTCTTTCTTGATTAAATCTAAAACACCTCCAGAAATGTCAATTTTAGTTAAATCAGTTATTTTATATCATTTTGTATTGTCAATTCAAACACGAGTTGACACATTGAGATACTTTCTGAATCTATGACATTTCTTTCGTGCAAGCAACTGAAATGTGGACTGTTCACAAAAAAAGGTCCTTCAGGGCCTCCCTAAAAAAGATTTGCAGTCACACAGAGCACCACATACCACAGTTCCAAGAGCCCATTACTTATAACTAGAGGGCGGAGTTCGATAACCTAAAAGATCGCCAAAAACTGTCAATACAACGCTCTTAAAAGGTTTTCAAAATGCTCTAAAAGAAGAGAAAAATGATGTAGAAAATTTGATCAAACATTCGAAGCTAATTTAATTTTTACAAAGTTCAGATGAACAACCCAAGCTGTTAAATTATGGTACTAAATTAATTAAAGTTTCTTCCTTTCGTTCAAATGAACTCTACTTGCACATTTTGGTTTTGGACTATTCTTTACTAGGAAATCTCTATCTTTAGTTATCATGAAGTTGGCCGAACCGACAACGGCACTAATAGGGAACACAGGAACCCTAGATTACATACTCACAACACCTGACATTACAATTTCTGATTACATTACAAAATCAAATAGGCTACTCAGGAATTCTGTGGAGAACATTTCGTTTCATTTCCTAAATCCTATTTGAAGCAAGTACCTTTAAAATGATATTAAAATCAATTAAATCAGCAAAAACTGCTTTAATGCTGATAGAAAAGGTAAAAAATGATTTATTAGTCAAAACCAACAGTAAGGGAAAGAAAAAAGAAAAATCATATAAAAATGGGTCATTTCATTTTGCTATAACATTGAATTAATGTCTGTATTAAAATGCAGTGTTCTAAAGTGAAAAGGAAAAATATGACATTTCATTAAAATCCGCCCCTACTTATAACAAAGGAACTAAGAATGATATTAATAATAATAATAATAATAATTATTATTATTATTATAAAGGATATTATAATAAAAATAATGAAACAACCAAAAAACTTCAATATAGTTTAAGGAAATTACATTGTTTTCTAGTATTCCTTATAATGAATTATTAATAGAGTTCGATTTTGTTCCATGTCCCATTTTATACAATAAAATGTCAACAACAACAAAAAAAGTGTCTTAAATGATGTGTATCTTAGAACATTCAGATGTATACAAAAGCTGGTGCAATAATAAAGAAAACATTGTATTATCCTTGATCCTTAGATAATATTATCATCAACTTTTCTGACTGTATGAGAAAAATCTCAAGGACATTACTTGTTACTCATTCCCCACACCTCGTGTAAGTCATCATTTATTGTAAATAATTACAGTAAAAAACATCATTAATGGTAAATAGTTATAAAAGTTCTTGCTATTACCAGAAACTTTTTTTTCCAAATGCTCATTAGCTATCTGAATTACAAATGCAAATTCTCCTAACATGTTCACAATGGTTTTCTGTCAGGTAAACTTAAAGCTATAAATTCTCAATAACAAAGTGAAAGCAAGTATTAAAAAGTCACTAACTAAACCTAGGGTCCTTCAAAAATCTGCACATAAATACAGCGAAGGGCAAATGTAACGAGCAAGAGCAAATGTTTGCTTCTTTTCAAAAATCAACCACAAAAAGTTTTTTTCACTTCTGAACTGTAAAAAAATGTGATGATCATCAAAATCTTAATTTACTAGTTTAAAAGTGAATTTCACTCTTTCTATTCAACCACTTCTGGTAATTGTGTTGTCAGAGATCACGATTACTCAGCTTCAATATGGAAAGGAGAGACTTGGATATGGAAGTCAATTGAATATTTTATAGATTGTTAAAAACAATCTGATTTTAGCACCAATTATCAATTTAGTATTCATGATACTCATTATTATAAATAAATGACAAATTCAAAGTGCTTTGCAATCAAATACGTTCCAGTTTTGTCTAATTCTTAATCTATTTTTTTAAGACAGGAAATTATTCAATGCCAGTTTCAACCAGGGATATAAATTATAAAAACTGTTTTCCATTATAATGAAAAATTATATCATTTGCATGTTATATGTGATTACTATTACGTAAAATCTCCAATTGCTGCAATTTGTGTGCATTGGATAGTCTTTCACGAATGAGAAAAACATCACAAATGTAAACCTCTTTAAAAAGTTATAAGTCAACATATTGCCATATGTTCACATTTACTGCAAAAGCAATTACTAATTTCATACCCTTGTTTATTAAGGCCTGAGAAACTATTCTCAGAAGAATTCCCTTCTTTTATTGTAATACTTACTGTAGGGTACAATTTGAGCCAAAACAAGTCAAATATTATGCACCTTCTCACTAATTGCAAAACTCAAAATGTTGACAATCAGTTTGTTTCAATTTGACTAAACAACTGAACAATTTTTTAAACTATATTTACTCCTGTTCTCAATCTAATCACATTTTGAAAAAATAAATTGGCAAGCGTATATGGGAAATAACTAACATCTACTTGAAATATATCTAAGGCCATCCACTCTATATTTTCATTTCTTTTTGCCATGTTATAACCATGTTATAACCAAATGCCTATTTGTCATAACTGTTATTGTTATTAAAAAGATAGAAAAAAAATCATCCAAATGTATAAATCAATTGTTTTCCATTCAGTCTTAGAGCAGCAGTGAAACTGAAAATTCATGTTTCTTTGTTATATCTCTGCTGAAACACACCAATTCTTTACACCTTTGGGAGGGAGAAAAAAAAGGAAGAAAAAATAAAATAAATTAAAATAATTAAAAAGGATTATTTTCTATAAGAAATTCATTAATGTTGTGGCCTGAATAATTTCCTTGTATCATCACATACCAGATCTTACAATATTAGGCAAATAAAAGAAGTTAATTGAACAATTAAATTACATAACAATATGATTGAAAGACCAGTATTTTTATCCAATGCCTCAATGATCTGAAATATACATTTTTCAGTGTTTACAATTATCCTTTCTTATTGTTTCAAGGTCCAGTTAATAACAAAAACTTAATAACATTTGATTTACATAGTACTATTTATTATTATATACAGTCATGAAAAGTTAGTTCCATCAACACTGCAACTTCCAAGTAAAAGGTGGTTGTATTTTGCAATTTAAAAAAAGGTTCTGCTGACTTGCAAATCTTTAAACAGGAACTCAAATTATTCCAATATAAACAAGACCTCTGAAGGGATTTTAAGTTTGGCCAGAATCCTTTCCCTGTTGCTTTGTGTTGAATTCTTTAAAACACAAAGTTAAAGAAGAGTTAAAGAAATTCAACAAATTTTATATTTGGAAAATCACTTCCTTTTTCCTTAAACACACTGAAAACAATCAGCCAGCACAAATGTCTGACTATCCACCGATATTAACAAACATACAGGGCAAAATATACAATTCCTTTGTACTAATACAATGTTTAGTCTTCTCACAGTACAAATTTATTGTTGACTAGCAGGAACACCCAAATTCCTAAGCACCAGGCTGTATTGTCACTTTCTTAGCAGCCACAATGATTAGAAAATAAGGCACCACAAACTCCTTTGTGAATATTTAATAGAGAGAAACATTTCATCTCATTTATCTGGCTGATATAAAACTGACAACTCTGCAGGAAAGAACTAACCTCTTGCCTACGGAAGAGCAGTCTTGAGGGCTGAAGCAAATATGACCAAAGCAATCCTGAATGCATTTCACACTCCACTGTCACTTTCGTGCTTTTGTCAGATCTGCTGCTTCTTGTGGGTGGCCATTTGATGCAGTAAGAGTTACTGGTAAAGGGATTGTTATGAACTGCTGAGGTCCTGCACTCTGGGTACCTCTGTTAGCACCTGAAAACAAAAAAGCATCACCTATAGAAGCATTTCTAACTCCCCCCCTTTTTAATATTGATACCTCACACATCAGGTAAAGGACTGTGAGCAAACAAAATATGGATGTAAAAAAACCAAAACAAGATTGGCGCAAAAGAACTGAGAATAAAAAATCAAAATAAGATTAACAATTTCACTGTAGTTATTTTACATTTCCAAAATTATCATTTAAAATAATAATAATAATAATAATAATAATAACAACAACAATAATAATAATAATAATTATAATCAAAACCTTTAAATACAAGAGTTCAGAAATCAAAATAACTAATATGGTGGCAGAAAAGCCTAGGTCATCTAGAGAGTTATTGAAGCTCTCGGATTTGTTCTGCAAACTTTGAGATGGAACTTGGCTAAACTCCCAGATCATTCAAAAACGTTGCTTTATTGGGAACATATGCCTACATTTTGCACCAAGTATTGTAGAGGCACCAACAGTACTTAGATCTGCTCCTTCGGAAGCTGGTTGCAACCCTGAGTAGATTTTATTAGATACCATCATTTCAGTTTTTGAAACTTTGAAACAATGATTAATGGATTTTGCAACAAAATCTACATGCTACCTCCCAAGCTGGACAGTACAACCAAAACTGTCAGTTCTTATTCAAACTATGCCAATTCTACCACAACATCAATGAAGTGGGTGTCCAACAAGAAATATTTCTATATAGACAAGAAACTATTGTGTACTGACTCAAGTTAAAAGACCACTTGATTGAGCATAACAATAAAGGTGCCTTGGATTGAAATGGTCAAGGTGGTGTTGTGTGCATTACTTATGGCTGTGGAGATGGCAAAAAATCGAGACAAAATGACGAAAAATTGGACTGCACCAGGTGCAGAATAAGACTATGGATACTGGCTCCAGCAAATGACACACACTCACTCTAGATTTGCTCAACAGATGGACAATCTACTTCAAGGAGGCACATCACATGGGTGGATGAATATTGGACAGATAACTTTGTCAAGCAAGATCCAAGGGCCCTGACCCCGACAACTATTGACCCATAACATTACAACCACCAACGACATTCAAGCAATTCACATTCATTATTACAGATGTCATACAAAACTACCTTGAGGATGTTGATCTGCTGCCATAAGAGTAAAAATGCAATCGTACATGATTCAGAGGGGCAGAAGATGCACCGATTAAAAATTCATACGCAAGAAAAAAAACTTTACCACCACCTGGATCAACTACAAAAAGGCATACAATTTTAGCACACAATTGTATAATGAAGAGCTTAGAAGTTCTAAGCAAAAGTCAAAAGATCTGGAAGGGTCTTCAAGTTTAGATGCACCTCTGGAGCATCCACATTGTCACCAAGGGATACCCTATCAAATATGAAAGGATACATTCGAAAGAATATCTCGTTCTTCTTAGCAACAATGATATCCCTCCCAACAATCCTGTAAAGACTCAACTCTGGAATCAAACATCGAAGACTAGTCCTGGATTCTCTAATCTTCTCTACACAGATGACAGAAAGTCTCTAAACAGTTGTACAGAGAGAGTTGCTGCTAAACAAAGTGTGAGGGTTTAGTATGGACATAACACAAGTGAGAAGTAGACAAGTGCATCACTCTAGATATTTGTTAAGGTAGGATAACCACCACCTGAATTCTGAATTGCAAACAAGATGACAAGAAGAGGAACATTTCTAGAAGTGGCATGTAAATACCTAAGCCTTCTACAGGCCACATGTATTTGCTATCAAGTTAAGACGTCTGGCTTGTCCGAATGCATGCATTGTGTTTGAAAGCTTCTATGAAAGAAGCTTAACTGAGAAAAACTGATCCAGAACAGGCACTAATCCAAGAACTCTGCTGACATAATTGATTAAATGCAAGCAAAGTTGGATAATCTGGATCTTCAACGCTCCTGCACAGCAATCTGGAAACATAAACTATCTTTCCCATATATTAGTTTTTCAACAGACAACAAAACAGTTCCAACAGAGAAGCAAACTACTGCAAAGAAAGTTGTCAAAATAAATCCACAATTTAAGGGAGTTGTGTCATTAAAATAGAGAGAGGAAACATCAGGTATGATGAATGTGCTGGCAAGTAGGTCCAAGGACAATTTTCCGAGAACATCGAAAAGAAGGAGAAAGACTTTGCCCTCACCTGGGACTAGCGGTGGAATGGCTTCCTGAAGAAAGAGAACAACTGTCTGGTCTTAGCAGCACACAAACAGTGTGAAGGTCACAGGGCATTAAAACCAAAGTAGATGAGATTACAGATTGGCAAGGGTGTAAATCACAAGAAGAAAAAATCGAATCCATAATCAGTGCCTACAGCAAGATTGGCAGATTACAATCAAGGCCCTTATTGCAGAGTGGCCAACATGCTATACTGGAATCTGTTCTGAACATATGGCTTTGCAGGCAACTGGTTAAGGGTTGACACACAAGCCTGACAAGGTGATTAACAACTTCAAAAAATAATTCTCCAAGATTTCAAGATACAGGTTGGTTGGTTCAAAACTTGCCAAATCTAACCGTCATTAAAGAGAAGCAGGTAAGAATAGTGAGCATAGCCATCATAGCCGATTCCAGTAGTAATTGTGGCTCTAAGAGGAGAAGGGTTATACTAACAGAACTGACAAAATACCTGAGCACCCTATTCACATCAGGGGTTATACAACCCCAATGGACACTGGACCGTTCTCCGAGAGCAGTATCAGATCCAGAGGCAATTGGGGCAGTGTTGAGGCAGTCAATAGGAGTTCAAAAGGTTTTTTTTCATACAATGCCTGCAGTGGCTGATGCAATTTTGCAGGAGACAGTGCAAGGCACGTATGAAGCCTTATTTATCTCATCGTTTTTAGTTCCTATTGATTCCATATTTATTTTTTAAAAATTTATAAAATAATTTTATTGTACATTTAGTTGCTTTATTAAGTTCTATTTTATGATTTGTAATGGGTAAATAAACACATAAATTAGGAACAGATGATATACAACAAAATTTTGATATTTCATATAAAATTAACTGCTGTGAATTAAGGGTGTTGGAATTTTTTTCCTCCTTCAGGCAGTGGGCCCAAAAAGATTGGAAACATCTACCCTAGGTTTTAATGCAAGTTAAAAAAAATTCCCCCTTGGGTAACAAACACCAAAAAGAGAAGTCTCATTTGGCCAAAAGCAGCAGACTGCACTATAATGATAACAACAGCAATGATTGTGATGATGGTGATGATGGTGGTGATGGTGATGATGGTGGTGATGGTGATGATGGTGGTGGTCATAAATAAAAATCCAAATATCCAGTAAGAATTTATATTTGTGAAGCAAATAAAAGTTGATGTGTTTTTTGTAATTTTGATGTATTAACTGACATTCAAGGATAACAAACAACAATGTCAACAAACTCAATTTTGAAAGGATGTCTCCGCTACCCACTTGCCTAGAGCTACTTTACAACCCATTCTACCCTTTTCCAACTCTAAAATTGTTATTTACTGATTTCTTTTAGTTGAACTTTTCTTTTATTAGCATAAAAAATTGAATAATACCCTACACATTCATCATCCACTTCAAATTACATCACATTTCACATAATGATAACACATTTTCATAACACTGAACTGTTATTATTGAAATAATGCAACTAGAGGAATAAATGGCCATTCTTAATGGACAACGTCCATAAGGATTTCAGACCAATCAAAGTGACAGAAACAATTGAGTTGTAGCTAATGATGACATATGACAACACTTATTCCAAGAAATGTTATTTCTTTTTCATATGATTTTGTCTAAGAAGGAATTATAAAAAAATATTCACAACCGATGAAATTAGTAACAGACTTGGTTATTTGCTATTTAACAACCTTAGGACATTAATAACTAACATTGAAAATCAGAAAAGTCTCATAATTATACATCCAGATGAATCATTCAATAGTTTTAGTTGTAGGTACATGTTTAAATCTATAGGTACATGTAACTTCATCCATTTTCCACAGATTAAATTTCCAAAATTAAGTGAAAAGTCAAAAGAAATGTGATAATTATGATACAAGAACACAAAGAATTCATTTCTTCAAAATCTAAAAACTCATTAAATAATTAAAATAAATGTTTCATAAAATAATACTATGTATATACTCAATTTCTAATAGTAGTTGGTTAACTTATCTTTCCTTATTTTTATTACCTTATAACTTGCTTATGTTTCCTGGAATGTTCATAAGTGACAACTGTATGTAATCTTTTGACATGTTATAAAGTCAAGATATAAAGATGAAGAAAATTCACTTAATCACTTAAATCAGAAGAAAATAAATCAGATATATGATAAATATTTATTAAAAGTATAAGTTAAACGACCTAGATCCACGAAATTTATGTAATATCAACACTTGCTTTTCTCTGTCTTACCTGCTGCTTCCTGCTGTAGTTGTTGAAATTGTCCTTGACTTAAACTGAATATCACTCCATTGGATAATGCTGAAGTTGGTGTTGCATACACCATCCCTTGTGATGTCTGATACATTACCCCAGTGTACCCAGGGTTCATCATTCCTGCTAAAGACACAACAATCAACTTTGTTATTTATACTAGTCATAAACTTTTATTCAGTTAATTAATTATGAAAGCAAACAAATATCAAATTTTCTTGAACTTTAATTGATGGGTAGATTTTCATATTTTTATTATTTCATAATATAATTTAATAATATAATTTAGTCTTCCCTACTTATGTTAAAACAACAAACGTATAGCATAAAAAATTATTACAAAGAATTGAATTATTACTCAAAAAATTAAAATAAATAAACGTATCTAAAATTTAAAAATGAGTTATCTGATATTAGAAAGGGAATATAATTATAGCATAGACCTCAAAATAAGAACTTTTCCTTGTATAAAAAAAATTCAGAAAGAACACCAGACAAGGGAGGGGGAGGAGTTTGCACTCTTGCTGGCTCACAGAATAAAATGTAAGTTGGTATGCAAAAAATCATCAAATGAAGCACCTCAATAAAATGTGCCTAACAATTCTTTCCCTCTTACTTAAGATTGCAATGATTAAACTGATCTACAATTGATTCTCCATTTGCAACACCACCTGGCTTACACTTACACTTACACTTCATGAGCTTCTGCATGAGCACTGTTCAAAGGGTAGATTCAGAGAGTGCAGAAGAGGGAGGAACAATTTCAGATACAACTATCCTCTCAAATTTTGTTATAATAAAAATTAAAATAAAAAAAAAATTGTTAGAATGAAATAAAAACTAGTGGTGCTACAATAGCATTACTTTCTCGCGATATTGTTAATAGCTATGTAATATTTTAATATGACTTGCCCATGTCTATGTCGTAAGTAACCAATGCTAAGCAAGAATATATTCAAATTAAACTAATCCCAGATATGTATCGCCATGTGATTATCACTTTGTTTACCTTTTTCACTCTGCAGTAATTACTTTATTTACCTTTTTAAGACAAAGATAGCAATTATTTTAGGTCCATAATAGTTTGTGAGCATCAATATAATATTAAAATGATGTTTTGGTAATGTTTAAAACTCCGAAATATAATCATTATTAAAGATTCAGCAATGAAAAACAACACAAGAAACAGAGATAGTGTATGGAAGCAAGTTCAAGAATTTTGTGAAGAAAGAAAATACATATGGACAGCACAAATGACAAATGAAGCAAAGATTAGATGGTGAAAAGTACAAAGAACATGTTATCAAAACTATGTGGAATGTTACAACCAAAGTTATTCAGGAAGGTACACACTGATGCTTAATCAATTCGAAATTGATGAATCCCAATGCTAATTCAGCTTGTACATCTTCCATTTCAAATACTTCCAAAGGACACCAAGGCATGGAAAACTCAACTTAATACAACATAACTAATTGTGTTTTTAATAAATGTTCCCATAATTAGCTTTTCTATAATTGTTTTTGTAAGTTTTATTACCATAAAATCGAAACATAGTCCAAATCATTTTAAGCATTAAACTGTTATTCACATTTTTCCTTGATTAAAAGTTATTCCAGAAGGCAGAGATAACTGAGCCAAATGGTTACTCAAAATTGCTACTAGAATATGTGAAATATATATCTTTTTCATAATTCTTGTGATTTTAATAATTCCTTTGATTCATGTAACGAGTTAATTCGTTAAATAGTCACACTAAATATCATCATATCCTTGCTACGTGAGTCATGATTTAACTGGCTACCACACCACTTCTCTTGATTACTTATGACAATTTTCTTACACATCAACAAGCAATTAAAAATTCTTAAACAAACAAAGCGTGAAAAATACATATATTTTTTAAAATCAAATGCTTAAACGAAAACAGATTTCTGTCATTGAATTCAGTGTATTCACATTCTATATGAACTTACCAACGATGCATGTTGTGTATTTTAGACACAAATAAAATTATTAGTTTAAATTAATGCAATTAAATGCAGTCATTACCGCCTTCTGTTATCAGTGCAACAACAACAACAACAACAACAATGGATTACAAATAACAATGACCGCTAAGTCATATGGGAAACAAATTCTGCTACTAAGCATTGTTGACACTGCTACCAAGAAAATAAAAATGATAGAAAAAAATTTTTGTATTCATACAAAATACATGGTTCTTACATTTTTCATTACAGATACTTTTCATTCCCACATAATATTAAGCAAAGTGAAATCATCTATTCGTTTTCAAATTTAACTCAATTAAAGAACACATTTCAAAATAGGTTTTAATTAATTTCTAGAAGATTAATTTTAAAACTTACATGGAATGAAGAAATGAACAAAGAAATATGAAATAATTTTCAAATTCTAACTTGCATAATATCCAACTGCCTGGCATCATCATTCATTTTGGTCATTTTACTAAGCATAACAACTGCAGACCAGGCTACTATGTTTAATGCCAAATTATTCAAAAATACTCATATTTTCAAAAAATTCAACAGGACCTTATTTGAAGATCTGTTTTTGATGAACACATTTCAATAAGGAAAAAAAATGTTTATAATTGTAGTTTTAGGAAATTTTCGAAAAAGGTATGAATTTTTTCAATTTTCAAAAAATCAGTTTTCAACCTACATGAGACCAGTTCTACTTTCTTAAACATCCTTCAGACTATAGAACAACAAAATTTCATCAAAATAGAATGATTAAAAATTAAAAAATTAAAGAAATATAATGTGATCAATATGTGACAACTGATTTGAATCAGTTGATCAAAGAGAGCACACGTTTCGTCCCCTCCTGCCATATGAGTATTCTCCATTCCCTGTCGTTAACTATCTTATAAACCCGTTTTAAAAAATAAGTTACCTCCTAGTGAATAAAAATTGTTACTGCTTCATTGCATTGTACTGCATTTGTACTTTCTCACGAACTACCTACATAGTATTAAGAAAGATATGTAATGCTGCTGAAACAGGATAAAAAAACCATAAAAGTTCCTGATAATGAAAAAATGAATATACTTTCCTGTAGGAAATTACTTTCTTCAAACAACTGTCAGAACACACGTTTTGTGGGTTCTTGAAACTGAAAAATGTGTTTACTTCAAAATGTCTGTGTCAGTCTGTGAACAAGGGCTAGCATCTAAATGCTGTATAGGATTATGACCAAAATTGATAATCCTCAAACGATCTGACTGATGTGGTGACTGCCTTGAAATTGAAACAGATACTTTAATTTTGGGGAACTTCTTTAGGCAAAGCCTCTAGGGCATTTTAAATTTTTTCTCAAAACTGGATCCAAATTTTTGGTATTTTTTTATCAGTTAATGAAAATAGGTCATGCACATAGTTTGCAAGAGTATTTCCTTTGAGTTCTATGAATTTTCGAAAATTACCAAGTTTTTTTCTCTCTCTGTCTCCTTCCTACAACTACATTACTGAAGATTAACTTTTCTTCACAATGAAACATGTCCTTCAAAATTAGATATGTTACTGAGGTCATTAACATTTTTTCAAATATAATTAGTGTAATTATTCACAAAAGGCAATTTCACAAATTACCTTTTCCCAAAAATTGCTCCAAATTTTTCTGGATGTTTTAATGAACAGTGCAAAGGATGATTATAAAAACAGTGTAACTCTAATTTATACTGATCTCTCTGAATTTCCAGAAATGGCTAAGTTACAATTAATCCGAGAAAGAATGTTGAGTAAAAGCATTAGTTTGTATTAAGATGTGTTTAATTTGTCCATTTTAATAAATATCTTCAAAGCCTACAAGTGAAATAAATAAATCATCACAATAGATTTCAAATCTGTAATTATGCTATTCACAAAATTCCGCTGCTCAATTGTGCATTACTCGAAACAGTGCGTCAATGGGTGCCAATAATGTTTAACAAGTCATAATAAAAGCTAGAAGTGCTGCAGAATGTCATCGACTATTTCGTACTGGTTTGCTAATCTCTTCGGTCTGGGCTTGCCTTTAATCTCTTTCCAGCTACTATCTATCAGCGTGAAACACTTTCTCATATTTTCTAAATTTTTTGCCCCTTAATATGCGAAAGGTAAAATATAATATGACTAAGAATATTATAAAAGGTAAAATATGGTCTTACAGGCAAAATTTGGAGCCTTTTTTGAAGATGGGTCATTTGAACTTTTTCTCAAATGCACTATATTGAGCTCATTTTTATAGAAAACTTGAGATTTCAAGAAACTTTGTATGAAAGCATTTGATGCACTTCCACCGGCAAATGAAACAAATAATATACATAGAACGCCCGTAATGTATGTATTGAGAATGTGAGGGATATTTTAAAAACAAAATGATATACGAGTTTTTGAAAATCGCATTTATATAATATTATTTAGTGCATTTTGCACTTTTTACACAAAAAGCTCAAGGACAAATTTGAGCAGTTTTTGAGAAAACCTTGTTAAATCTCCTTCATATAGTACATATTTTGGTTCAGTTCAAAATTGCGGGAATATTACTAGTTTTCAAAAAATGAACATTTCATTAATTTAAGAAGAAATTGTGGAGAACTTTTTGTTTTTGAGAAAAACACTAATGTTCAATATTTAGGTTGTAGGAAGTCACCGAAAATGTTGAACTTCTGCAAATTTCGAAAATTCATACAACGAAAATAAGAGATGTGCCATTTTATATGGATTTTGTTTTATTCGAGAAATAATTTATACAAAAAATTAGGAGTCATTTTGAGAACATTTTGAAAATGTCCCACGGGCCTCATGTAAAGTACGCCCCAAAATCAAAATATCAGTTTCAAATTCAAGGGGCCGCGACATTAGCCAGATCGGAGATAGACATTTTCGTGACAGACCTGGCTACGTTTCGACGCTCGCGTTGTTCACAGACGAACGGACGGCGAGACGTTTTTCCGTCAACCTATTTTTTTGGTATTAAGGAACCACAAAACATGGATTCTGTCTTCACGACGTGTTTCAGGAAGTACCGTTTATCCACTTTTCCGGCTTTATGGTCTCACAAAACTCGGTTTTGATTAAGATACACTGACACCACTGAAGCGGTAAAGGCAGCATCACATGGCGGTAAATAATTGCAAGACAAGGATGAAAATACTACTGGTGTGAACTTCTACTATTATTATCTTACAAATGTTTTTGTCTTGCTATTACGTTTCCACTCGAATTTGAGAAAATATATAAATTTTAAACAAAAAATAACTCATTATTCGGAATTTATTGAATTGTGTTGTATATCACTGACCAGTTTAGCATTGAGAGTGATAATTTACCTTTCGTTTATTCATTTAATTTAGAAATAACTCTCAGAATTCAAATAAATTAACGTATAAACACGAAAAACATCTTTGCGACACATTGGATGAAGAGGAGGGGGAAGGGAATATGATTCGGTACATTCAGAATTATAAAGCCCAATAAAAGGGGTTGGGGAAAGAAAAACAAAAGTAGGAAACTGTTCGTCTAGGGGATAGTCTTGAAGAAAAGATGTACAACGAAAAATGTCCTTTTTCTATTCAACATGTTCTAAATAGTGCATTCCTGATATACTTGCACAGAAGATGACGAAGGGACAGGATATAACGAAGTCTCAACGATTGAGCAAATTTATTTAACATTAAATTACTTAATTAAAAATATATTTATTTACTTTAAGAGTTTCCCGGAGGAGAAAATAGGAAAAGCAAGATGCGAGCGGGAGTAGAATGTAAAGTGTAGTGAAAAAAGTAAAGTGAAAGAATGATAAGTTCGATTGGAAACAAAAGTGTAATGCGTTTATCACGATTTTAAAAACAACATAGATATAGCACTTGTCCACATGACTTATCCTCTCTGTGTAATAGTTATAGAAGTCTTTTATAAGAAACCCATCGACACAAAACCCTTACGTCTGCTACTGCTGGATAGGGAATTTCTACCAAGTCCTACATCCAACAATTTACGACGAAAACTAGTGGGAATGTGCGACACACCTAAACTGTTCCTCCTCTTCGTGTTATTTTTCAACTACTTACAAATGTCTTTAAATAAAAAATAAAATAAAAAAGGCTTCATTCAACAATCTAGAGGGATAATAATTGCTTTGAGAAAGAAATATCTTTCTTTAATATTCGAGACGAAAGATTCAAAAATAAACGAACTTTTTGTCATTTACAAATTCTCGGATTTTAATGAAAATCGGAATATTATTATATCGGAATATATTCTTCATAGAAGAGCAAAAATATTGTAGAATTCTTCCAGATATTTTTCAGGGTCATGGGGGGGGGGGGCGTCATATAAAGTACCCGCAAAACTTAAAATATTTTTATTTATTTAATAGTTAAAAACAGTTAAAAACCGTGTGTAATGTACTATGGGGAAAAGTGTATCTTATTGTCACTGAAATAGTACAACTAGATATCACTCCTGATATGAAGTTTCAGATCAAAACCTTGTTATCCAACAGTTATCCGTGAGACCCTGACTAATTTTCACCCTACCATATTTTCGGGTACAAAACTGCATGTATGTCTTCGATACCTGCACCAATATTAACCAACACTGAACCAGCACTAATAGACCTTCATATTGATGTGAGAGAAGTTACAGTTCTAACGAACCTTAAACACTGATTATGTGACCCAAAATTCGATACCGTATAGGGTAGGTGATTCCAATCTTTTGCACCCTGTATTGCAGAGAAGTTAGCGTAAGAAGGGGCCCGTTTGTCAGGACGGAAAACGAGAGAAAGTCTTACTGGACGATGGCATTGCAAGAGGTTGTGTCGAATGCATTTACAAGCGAGTGAATGGCAAACGAACGCATTAATTAATTGAGCACATGCACAACATCAGCAGTTATGTTGCCAGCACAAGCTGTCAAAGCGGTAGCTTCTGTATCTCTCTATACCTAAGAATAACGTTCGTTAAGTGCTTTTCTACAGAATATATTTTTGGGTCAATCAGATCTTTTTAAACTTTTATGTACTCCCACTCCTAAGGATGGGCGGTCGGAAAAGTACAGAAACGGGAAACCTACGTAAAATTGAATTGAAGGGAAAAGACAGAAATAATCTTTCACGGTGAAATAATAGGAAATGCTCCTATAATATTATATTCCCTAGGGTTACACTCGCACAGTCCGGGGCCTACAGTTCTGTAACGTAGTTTGGAGACGGCTGTCCGAAGTAGCTTTTTACTATGAAGTAATTTTCACATTTAAAATAATAATTTACAACGATAGGAGTTTTACTGACTAACCAGGAATCAGTTGTGCCTGGGCCTGCGAGGTTCCGGCCTGAAGGGCAGCTGCCGCGGCTGCTGCTGCAGCAGCGGCAGGGCTGTGAGATGACTCCACCACAGAAAGAGCGTTGGGGGAAGTCTTTTGCTCAACACCTGTGAACATAGAAAACGCTGGAGTCAGGTTCTGAACTATAGCGCCTTCTTAACACTGATTCCCATATCGGTATACTAATAAAGTTGGTTTAAAGCGTAGTAGAATACGAAATAATTTAAATTTTAAGTACTCTTAGGATCTCATTTCTATGGAATTTGTAAACTTCTAAATTATATTCTTATCTAAACCTGAAATTCTGTGATCGAAGAAATTTTCTTTAATCAACATTGGTTAAGTTCGATTACCGAGCATTTGCAAAAAAACAAATTTAATACTATAATAACCTTTTTGTTGATGGACAATCATTTCTTTATCAAAAAATTGTGTTATTATTCATATATTCTGGAACACGACGTTTCACGTAGGAGTTTTACGCATCATCAGGTGTGAACAAAATTCATATAAATTCTTTTAAGACTGAAAATGAAAACAAACTTTGAGATTGTAAGCAATTATAAACCAAAAATAAAGCCTAGCACGCACACGATTGGTACGACAAAGACGGAAGGTACGGATAGAATTTAAAAAAAATATTAGTATTACAATACACCAAGATCTTTGTTCTTCTAAATTTTGAAAAGTCTGAAAGATTGGATAAACTTCGATTGGGGGGGGGGGGGAAATGGTTACATTTCGAAAGGAAAAACATTTTCGTTAACATTTGCTTTTCGTAGAAAATGAGAAATCTGCGAAAATAACTCTTTAAAAGCGTTACAAATACATGCGCGTAAAAATCACGAGAATGACGTTTCTGCTGAAACTGACTGTTCATATACACCGCCGAGTCCCAGAGTAACGTTAACGGGCTCAAGCTTGTTTGTGTCTTGTATGAACTCTTTCCACATATTTGTAGAGTACATATTGCAACACTGCCTAAAAAGGTACGTATAAATAATGAAATATCTTCAGAAACACCGAATGTGCTCTCTTGGCAATGATTGAAGCGTACACTTTCACGCTTAGCAACGAGTTGCCAGAAGTAGTAAAAATATCATTTTTGCTAATACATTTGTGAAAATAAAGAACCATACCCATCTGCAGTTTGAGGAAGCTTCGTATTACAAGCAATATATCTTAAATAAACTAGTTATTACCACGCGTTCATAGTCTACTACATTGCCAGTCCATACAGAATGTGTTGATGAGAAACGACAGTTAGTAATACACTGTTCCAGTGATTCTTTGTTCCTAGGGCTGGCCTAAGGAGACACACTAAAATATGCTGACTGAAATAAGACGAACTGCTCATCAACAGTGGCGGGGAGGGGAGATCACGGGCCTTCAGCCCCCCGAAGCCGAAAAGTCCTTCACAGTGATAGATTTTACTCATTTTCTATAGTTGCAAAAGTCATTAAATTTATATTCGTTACGAAACGGTTCTGAAATATTAAAATACCGCAATTTCTGTTCATATTGACATATCAGCCATCACTTGTGCAACTCGTTACCAATTGTACTGCACGAGGGGCAAAAACTAATTCTTACATTAACACAAATTTGACAATACAAAACTGCGTTCCATTCACCCCACTGCCCATCGAAACATTACCCAAAAACGAGAAGGAATTATTAAAATTTCATATTGCTGTGTCACGACGTTGCCATGGTCGAAATGCAATCTGATTAAGAATCCCAATTTGTCTCTATATAACTAAAAAAACTCAATTTTTCGTAAATATTAACCTGACTTGTAAGGCTCGGAAGTTTATGAATATATTTTTAATGATGAGCTTCATAATATGCTAATTATCAAATGTCCACAAAACGATCAAATGAACAGAAATTCGACAGTTTTATATAGCATATTAGTGCATCATATTTCCATTATACTTAATGTATTATTCATATTTTAATGCATTTTTGTTCTTAATGAGGCATGTTTGTCTTAAAATTTCCATTATTAAGCATATGTGTCTCCTCAAACCGAAAAATATACATCAATGAGAATACTAACGCTATTCAAGAGAAATCGTAGGAATGTATTCCGTTCATTGCAACAGAATGTGCCTAAACTTCTTTTAGATCATACAATAGCGTTGGTACGGGAAACGAATTTTTCCTGCTAAGAATGACTTTTTTGGTTTATTTTTAAATTATTCTAGTTTTGTTTTCATTTTCCATCATTTATTTTTCTTACTGCCAGAATTGGTTTTCTCTGCTCTGAAACTGCTTGAAAGTAATAACTTACACCTTTAAGTTTTGTAATTTTTCAAAAATACATAAAACTGTTTAATTGTTAGATCATATTTCTTTAGTTCTAGGGCATATTTTACAAATGTTAGATCATATTTGCATGCATATTTCTCCTTTTGATACAGCATTAACTTCCTAGTCTTACTGATGTGAAATGAAAAAAAAAATTATAAAATCGCCTACATGTGTACGAGGTATTCTTCCACAACCAATGGTATCGCCGTTTGTGAGCAAAATGTGCCTGAATGTTACTGTAAAAACGCCGCTCCACTTAACCAACCTCTTTCACTAACTTCTAAAATATGTCCAATGAAGATGTATACAAATAAATACGGCGCCGCGTGAATCAATGGAAGAGGACTTGGGTATTCAAGATATCAGATAATGCTAATTATTAGAAACAGTTTAATGTACAAGAGATATACTAATAGAAGACCCGTTAAAGCCATTACTGTGTGTGCAGCAGATTTCTTGAAACCAAAGCCTTCGAAACGTACGCGTCCATGAAAGTTCGTCTTCCAAAATATTGTCTTTTTCACATTACTAATTACATAATTTTATTTTTTCGATTAAAATGTTAACTGATTTACAAAGCGTCGTATTTATTTGTATACAACTTTATTGGACGTAAATTATATATAGAAGTTAGTGAGGGAGGTGAAGTGGAATGACGTGTTTACAGTAACATCCAGGCTTATTTTACACACGAACGACGATACCATTAATTCTAGAAAAACACCTTGTCACATACAACGTAGGCAATTTTATCCTCTTTCATCTGATATGAGATCATCAATTTTTCGTAAATATTACGTTTTAAGTTATATTGAGATAAAGTGGGATAATTCCCCTTTTTCATACGCTTCGCTTATTATTTTTTTTATTTTTTTACATAATTGCCCAAATGAAATTAACCAATTTATGAGCATTCAATTTTGCAACCACGGTTTAATTTTTTCACACGCAAGATCTAGCAACAATAAGTTTGGCTGTAAGTCACTGAAATATTCAAGAAGGCTGTTGCGTCATTGCCATCGATCGGAGAATCGAATGACGGGACTTCAGTCAATCACTGTATCTTTAAAAATACACTGGATTCGGCCTCATTTGTTCAAAAATAAACTCCAGACCAATTTCATGAAATCAGCCTTGATTTAAGTGTAAGAATCCAGTTGGAGAAAAACTAAACCCAACATACATTTAATTTTCAATTGAAATTGAAACATTCTGTCTCCACCCATATCTCAAAGAATATGCTAGCAAAGATGTGGGCTTTTAACAGTCTATGACTAGAAAACGGACACTACATAATTGGTTTCCTAAATACACCCTCATGTTGATGCAATATGTTACAATACACAATATTCTTTCACCTCTTCAAAATTCACAAGACAAGAACGAAATAGCATCGAGAATTAACTTCATTAAGAACCAGCCAGGATACAGAGATGGTTACGGTGGGTATCTCGTGGAGCCTAGGTTCAAAAGTCTTATTCCAATCCCACCTGGTCAAGAATGTGGATTTGTAAGTGTGCAATTGCGTGCAAGTGTAAATTTTGCATAAGTGAGTGAGTCTAGATGTAACTATGAATGCGTGATGTGTGTGTATGAAAATGTCGCGCCCGCGCATGTTTTAAGGAACTGATCCACCTCCCCTTTAAATTACCACTTAATTTGCAAGAGAATGATACATAGCAAGACACGTAATTTGTTTGCAGTGCATGACTAGACCAATTGAAAAGAAATTAGAAAATGGAGACAAAACTAAATTTGCGCGTTCGCTGGCATCAGGCCCAGCAGCCAGCACCGAGGCTAGGCAGGGGCGCGCGGCGGCCGCGGCTTCAGAGTTCAATGAGACCCTTCGTTCGATCCCGCGGCCGGTCGGCCAGCCGGAGGCGCTTTTTCCGAGAGTTCGCACCGGACCAGTACCTTAATTGGCGTCGCCGTCGCTTCCTTCCCTTTCTAGACGTTTCCACGCCACGCGCTTCCTTATACACGCACACAAGTACGCAGCCAACGAACCACTTATCACGTACACTCTCAATGGAACCGAACGTGTGAAATGCGAAATTAGCACGCGCTAGCAGGGGCGTACCGGGGGAAGAAATCTCGGGAGATCGGAGAAACATGCTATTGTAGCAGAGAAACGTGAATAAATCAGGAGACCTTAAGCGATATTACGGAATATAACACAAACAATTTTATTACAGGATAATATCTAAAGACGAAAGTATATTTCGGAGATTATCTCCTCCGGATGAAATTTTGTTAATAATGCATTCTTAAACATCAACAATACTTTTCAGTGGTAGTCCTTCCCAGAATTTTATTAATATACTTTTATTCTTCAGTCTAACACTCTTATGAGAGTCATGTGCCCAAGGCACTTTCACACAAGCGGGCGTCGTGATTCTGGATACAGCATTACATTAGTCTCCAAAATATGCCACGTAAAATAATAAGCAAATGTACCGCCAGACCTTCTGTTTTGAGTGCCTCTCCTTTTTGAACCGGGGAGCTGAATCATATTCTATTCCAAAGATTTAATTGCAACTCTGCAATTACAAATTTGACTATTCCACTATCACCTAACTTCCATCTTCACAATACATTTGAAAGAAACTGTTGTTGTTTTTAATTTTTTTTAAATATGATATTTACACAAATAGAATAGCAATCTGTATCTGAAGATTCAGTGGAAATAATTCGTGGAGATTGCATATTCATGGCGGAGATGACAATAAGTACAGACCAGACATTCTGAACTTCGTAAATCATTGATTAAAAGTGAAAATAGCTTTATATAGTAACAACTTCCAACTGGTAGCCCCTGAACAGAGCGTTACAACATAATGGGACGGGACCTATACGCGAGTAAACACTAATGTTGCCAAGCGTTGATATTATATTGCACAGAAAATCAAATGGTCAATTTAATTTCACTGTAGAAGATTGTTCCTGCCTCTATTCCTTCACTTTAATTTTACATATATTTATAATTTCTGCTCGTTTCTGACCATGTTTCGGTGTAGGGGGTACTCAGAAAAGCTAAATATGCAAAAAAATATAGAAAAGTTTCATTTAGAAGATTGGTGCATATGAGTATGAAATGGAAATCATGATCCTTTAAGACCATTGAAACCTGTTTCTAAGGGTGTAGGACACACTTATGAGCATAGGACGAGTTATGAGCCATGGTAAAGTGTTTCAATGTGCAGTGTTTTGTGACAATGATGATGATTTATTCATTTATGACAACTCAAGCGCCCCTGAACTCAAAGCATTCCGCCGCACAGTCAAGGATTGAGCGCATCTTCACACCATACAAATATTTTGCCCCTGCGATTGGGAAATTTCTTCAAGATGGTGTCATAGTGAACGCATGCCCAAAGATAACAATTTTTGAGACAGAATTATTTAACAATAGGACATTTGACCACCATGTCCAAACCACGACACAATAAACCCATTCTTGCAAAAAAGTCTCATCTATTAGAATTTTTGCACCACGAAGCGTAAAACGTGATTAACAGTGACGTGACCAGCAGTGTGTGATTTGTAATACACTGCAATAGCAACGCATTGCCGGGACCACTAGTTTTTATATTTCGTTTTATATTTTTGTTATGTTTCGTTTTTATATTTAGAGTTCGTACATTATTGATTGTCGCTCTCCTTTTACCTTCTGCAAAGTAGTAGTTTGAAATGTGTGTCGATATATGCATGAAGAAGGACTATAATACGAAGGTAGCCTTTTATGTTTCGGAATTTGGCAACCCTGGTGTTGCAGTCTGCTAACTGACAGCTCTATCGTAAAGTTGGATGTTTTGAGGTTATACGTACCTAGAACGTTTTGACATACGAGCGCTATTTGAGTTGTTTACAGTAACTTAAGAGATTCATCTTGGCCCAAAAATGGAATTAAATCGTGAACATTTTCGTGCGATTATTTTTTACAACTTTCGACGTGGATTAACTCAGCAACAGTGCATGGATGAACTTAATTCAATTTTTGGCGGTGAAGCTCCATCAAGGACCAGTGTTTATCGATGGTAAGGTCAATTCAATCGTGGTCGTAGTTCAATCCAAGACGAATTTCGCGAAGGCCGTCCAAAATCAGTTGTTCCGAAAACCATTGATGCTCTGCGTGAACTGATATTGCAAGATCATGTGGCCTATCGTGAGATTGAGACAACTAAGGCATTAGTGGGACCAGCATACATTCAATATTGCATGAACATTTGACTGTCAAAAAAATTTGTTCGCGTTGGATCCCACACAATTTGTCAATCGCTCAAAAAAAGGCTCGTGTCGTTTGGTCGAAAGAAATGCTAAAAAAATACGATCGCGGTGCTTCGAAACACGACTATGACATCGTGACATGTGATGAATCGTGGATTTACGCGTATGAGCCCGAAAGTAAACAGCAGTCGACTGTATGGGTGTTTCAAGATTAGTAAAATCCAACAAAAGTTGTTCGCGCACGAAGCCCTTCCAAACAGATGGTCGCCTGTTTTTTCGGAAAAACTGGACATGTCGCAACCGTACCACTAGAAAAACGCAGGACAGTCAATTCTGAGTGGTACACAACGATTTGTTTGCCAGCAGTCTTCCAAGAAATCAGGAAAACCAACCGACGAAGACGGATCACTCTTCACCACTACAATGCGAGCTCTCACACATCGGCTCAATCAACTGCACCCAAAACATCGATTTGACGGGTCATACGCCGTATACTCCTGACTTGGCACCGAATGACTTCTTTTTACTCCCGTACGTAAAAAACAAACTGAGAGGTCAACGTTTTTCGATACCTGAAGAAGCGGTTGCTGCATTCAGAATGCATGTTTTGGAGATGCCTCAATCAGAGTGGCATAAGTACTTCGACAATTGGTTCAAACGCATGCAAAAGTGTATAGGTCTTCATGGGGAATATTTAGAAAAACAATAAAGTGATTTTCGATGATTAATATTTGTTTTTGTTCTCTAATCCTGAAATATAAAAGGCAACCATCGTACACCCGTTAACTCACTTTTTCAATGCTTCTTTATGCACAGGAATAGTTCCAGTTATTTTCAAAACAGCAAAAATTGAGCTTTTTTAAAAAGAGTAAAAATGAAATTCAAAATTACCGACCAATTTCTCTTTTGTCACGTTTCTCTAAAATATTAGAGACGCTTTTCTGCAGAAAATCAAAAATCTACGGAAAAAGCCATTTTTTATTTTCTTAAAGACGTTGCTTCATCAATGGACCAAAATGAAGCACCCATTGGAATATCTTTAGATCTTTCGAAAGCTTTTGACGTTAGTGACCATAACATCTTGCTATCAAAATTACCTTCTTATGGAATTCGTGATAGCGCTGTAGATTGGATAACCTCGTACCATAAACATCGATCTCAAAAAGTAGAAATACCGCACTGGCACGAAAGGATATTATTTACTTATCTTTCCAATTCTTTACCAATTGAATATGGGGTTCCGCAAGGCTCGATCTTAGGTCCTATCCTCTTTCTGTTATACTTAAACGATATGCCGTCGTCTATTAGAAACGGAAGAACGGTTCTGTTTGCCGATGACACGAATGTTCTTTGCAAAAAATAAACAATAAATAGTACGATTTTAGAACTTTCAAATTGGTTTTGTAACAAATTAATAGTTAATAAATGAAAAACAGTTTCAATGCATTTTTGCATTTCAAATCAGAAATTGCATGCTCCATTGAAAATATGCAATTAGGTGACGTTCAGGTAACAAAATTTCTAGGTTACTCAATTCACTCAATCCTGAAATGGAATGCACATATAACAAAATTAAACACTAAATTAAGTTTATTATGTTACGCATTCAGAATTCTATCAAATTCTGTCAACCTTCATGCAGCTCTTTTCGTGTATGTCCAAATGTACATTCCCGCCTGAGATATGGTATAAAATTCTGGGGAAACTCATCATGTAGTACTCAGACCTTTAGATTGAAAAGAAAATTATTCGAATAACGAAAAAATGCCATCCGCGTTACCCTTGCAAGCCTCTTCATTGAGCTTGCAATCTTACCACGGCCTTGCCTATATATTTACGAATTTGTAATAGTTCTCAAAAGTCACTTAACGGTGTGAACATCTTTTCATGCAATACTGCTATTTATAATTACAACACACGTCGTAAAAATCACGTTCAACAAGTGCCAGTATCAACAGCTCACTATCAGAAATCCACATACAATACATGTACGTTACTTTACAAAGCACTGCCAGATGACAGTAAACAATTGAAGTTGGTACACAAATTTAAGTTAAAAGTAAAATATTTTCTGCTGCATATCTGTTTCTATACAATTCGAGAGTATTCTGATTATCAAAAAGAAAAATGTTTATTTTAACAAAACAGTGATGTATAATGAATTAGTTTATTTATTATACTTAATATGCCGGTAACTAATAATGTACTTCAGCTTCCGGGTCAATGATCCCCACCTCGATCAGGTTTTTGTCCAGTTTCCCTGTCTGATCCATTCAGCAAATGCTAAGATGGCCCCTTGTTTCGTTTCTGGACGTAAATGTAGCTTCACTATGCGCACGTTTTGTTACACTCGCCTTTTGCTTGTAATGGTAAGAGTAGAGGTTCTGGCGAGTAGCTATTTTGTTAGCAATGCAGAAAAATCCTTTTTGCAATTCGTATACCGACACAAATAAGTTTTCTATAACTTGGAAACGAAAATGACTATTTTTCAAATATTGCTTAACTTGCGATTTTTAAAATTTATTTTTATTTATGTTAAACTTTTACTCATTTTTCAACTATAGTTAAAATGACCAGAAGAGATTTTGGAACTCAAAACGTGCGCAGATAATCTTCTCCCCTCTACGTTACATACAGTTTTTACTGTTTTTTAATAAATAAACCTAAATCTAAACTTCTTGACCAAGATCCATGAAGTCACGAAGTTCATCAGCTCGAGACATAGGGGTCCTTAGATAGGTGTCCATCTGGGAACTCCAGACACTAACGACGCTGCGCCCCTGGCCGATAGGGATGAAAGGCAATGACTTACAACGTGATTTGTGATTCCGGGTACTCAACTGCCAAGTTTTTAGTCCCGTAAGTGTGGTGTGTGTTTTATCTCGGGAGGTGGCAGTGGCACACATCTTTCCCCGCTGGATGCTGAGAGCCGTCGCCGACCTAGCATCGACTATTGAGGGTTTCCCCCAATCAGAATCGCCCACCGCCCCAGCGAACTCAAGCTCTAAGCTCCCGGAATGTTTGGTAGTGTAGTGCGCGTAAATGTGGGGGATGAGGATAGGATAAGGAAGAGGAAGGAAAGATCGCGCGCGAGCCATGGTCGGTTTATTAGATACTGCTCCGGCATTCGCCTGGTGGAGATCGCCGGAGAAACCACACAAAACACCGATCAGAGTAGCCGGCCTATATAATTCTTCCAGACTGCGACTGAACTCGACCTAGCTGAGTAGCTAGAGTCGAAAGCTTTGCCACTGTTGGGACACGAACCTTTGACCTCCCGGTCACAGGCAACGCAGTGACATCAGTTGATGCCCTCAGCCACCTCTCTCGGCGACTTGACATGACGTTTGACAAAGTTGAAGGCGAATTACTCTATGTTCAATGACAAATAGGCTTGGAGCGTTATAACGCAAGTAACAAATGAGGTGCAGTAGGAAGCGGGGCGCTGAATTCCCGTATTCGCTCGGCAGATTCTCACTTGGAAACTCTTTGGACTCCTCACTTGGAAATTTGAGAGGGATTCGCTAAGTAGTATAACTTTGCATCCCATCAACGGAGCCGGTATCTCGTAATCCGGTGGACTTCCTGATGAGATGTCCAGAAGGAAATTTCCAAGGACATAGGGGTTGCCGGAACTAGGCGTTTGCGGGTAGGCATTAATCCTGTTATCAATTTAAGAAGCTGTGAGCTCTACAAGGAGTAGGAATTTGACCAAGTCCCGGCGTCAATCTCCAAAGCCTACTGTGAACTGAGCGGTGCATGTAGAACCGTAGTACATAATACATTTCACAACTACTAGGGTAACACTAATAAGAGTTACCCTACGACACCGCTTGATATACACTTTGTTAACTTCCGCTGTCATGAAGCACCTTTGTGTCAATACCTTGAGGCTTAAGATTCGTGTTCGCCAACAACTATCAATTTCCCTTGCCTTCCAGTAGATGTAGATTTTATAATCTGCACACGTTCTCTTGAGGTCTATGTGATTGGAGAATATACAGTGAAAAATACCCTCAAACAATCATTCTCCATAATGCAGCAGAGAGTCGCGCGTGAGGGCACGATAAGGAATAAGCGCGAAGATTTGTAGCGTAATTGCCAATGAAAATGGTTTTTATTAAACTATAGCAAATATTTTCTTGAAAGTTTGGATAAAACCATCGTTGTTACCGTACTTCTACAGAATATAAGAGACCACTTCCAAATCTACTGATATAAGAGATATGGCAGGGATTCCGAAGCTCAAGAAAACTTGCACATATCGCAGTTCGCTTCCGTACATCGCACAAGGTTTTTAATTATTTATATTAAAAAAATAAAATCTTTAATAAAGGGCACTGTACGTTTCAATTTAAATTTCAAGATAAAAACATATTTGATTGCAATGAATTCACATATTTTTGTTTCAATATATTATTTTAATAAAAATAATATTCAGTACCTATCACCATTTGTTATTACTATTAATGACTCCCAGAGAAAATTTTTACTTCATATCAGAGACTGGTTTTTCAGTATCCCTTATCAGATTTCTACAATACAATATCCAAACTTTTGTAAAAGCTACCACTCCCCCGTAATTTAAGACAATTGTCGAAGGAATATGTTATTAAAAATATTTTTACATTTTCGCAAACCAATAGTGACACACAACAGATCCCGAGAAGCTCGACTATCTTCCTCCTACAGTAAAGTATATTGGAGAGTAATACGAACAAATGGAATTGACCGAATAAAACAGTAATTTCTTCAGGACTCCGTGATCTAATAGAAAACAAATTGCCTTACAAATGACAATCATTACTGTTATTTGAAATGCTGTTCATTAAATGAGATGTTGTATGTCGGAAAGTAAGTGATCAGTTATCATTAAGTTTGCAAGGCAAGTTCACATTTAGAAATTTAAAAAAAAAATCGTGCATTAGTTTACAACATGCCCGCCACTCAATATAGTCACATCACACTATGTATATTGTGTTTATTATAATAATGCGCTACATAGTGAAATTTGCAAAATTAATGGAATTCAATAATATATTCTCACTAAAAAATAACTAATGAATCCTTTCCCAAATTAGAAGCTCAGAATCTCTTCGACAGGGAACCTCGGCTGACATGGTCAATGGTCGAAAATTGGATTATTTTCCTGAATTTATTCGTTTAACGACGCGCTCCGAAAGGGCCCCTTACGAAACCCGCGCCGAACCTTCCGATCCGGTCCATTCCATAAAGGACCGCCGCCGACAAATCAATCTCCGCTCATTCTCCACTCATAAATCCGACTAAACGCCTTATACGGGCTTATGGCTGTCCCTTGTCTTCGCCATACGCACACCTTGTCAAGAAAGGCAGCGGCGGGCACGGGGCGGCTCGGCGGCCTGAACTGACCTGGCAGTTACGAATTGCCAAGAACAGACACCGCACATCACACAACCGCTACGTTCCCGCGCCGCCCGGCCACGGCAACGGCGGCGGCGGCGGCGGCCGCCATGTAAGGAAGGAGACGCAGTCGGAACCACGGGGTCTTGCACACGCTTCCACACCGGCTTCAGCTCGGCCGAGTCGCTCCATTAGGTTGGCTGGCTGCTACTCCTCCACCACCGTCGCAGCGCCCCGCCCTCTCCCCTCCACCCCACCCCCGCTCCCTCCGTTCAACTCCACCTCCACCGCCTCCACGTTGTCACGGCGCACCTCGCACGCGCTTCATCGCCGGCGTTTCCGACGCACGCGCGCGCGCGCTCACGCGTGTTTGGGGATTGTAATCGCGCGGCTCAACCGGTGCGGTGGCGGTGCGTCGCGCGGCCGAACGGCACGCAGGAAGGAAATGGATGCTCCTTGTACGGGGCGGAAGTTTTGCGGGCGTGCGTATTGAATCTATGTGTCAGCGCTTTAAACAAGTCCTTTATAAACCCCACATCACATCATTTTGTTTCGTAACGCTTTATTAATTTATATATGCGGCACCGTCAACCTCTTCGATTGAGATGATGCTTTTGCTGCCTCACAATCGTAATGGCATCACCTACCAACCAGCGTGAATGAAAGAAACTATTAGTTGTGCTGCAAATGATTATTTTAATAAGCGGATAAAACATATCACTAAATCAAACAATATAATACAATAATAATAGTCAGATTTCAAAAAAGTGACTGGAAATTTGACGAATTCTATTCCGTATGTAATGTTCCTAGTATTGTACCCTGGATTATTCACATTAGCTCGTAGCTGTAGAATTTCTCAGAGGCATTCACGTACGGGCTATATGTATTTGTCCACTCCACTCAATACCTGCCGCCAAATAGTTCGAAATGTGACTTCCGAACAAATTACATGTAAAAATCTGTTAAATTGATATTTTCTTACGTGATAACGTTTGCCAAAAAAAACTCCTATTTTGATAATTTGTTTTTATCGATTGGAAGAAAATCGTCTACACTTTTAAAGCGCGAACAGTTTCATCGAATTTTAATAAGAAAAGTTCACAGCAAGGATTGAAATTCAGGTTGTTTTTTAATTAGAAACACTGATTTGTTTTTGTGACGACCCGGAGCGGGATGCAGAGACCAGGAAATTATTTTCCACGAAGAGAGTACTTACATCCGTCAAAAAAAATCGTTCACGATGATCACTATGGATTGTATTATTTTTTGGAGGAAGAGTAGTGTATATTCCTTCACTTTAAATGTAGAGAATGCAACTTTTTTTGTTTTTACACCAAGTGATTTTCAAATTTGTTTAACGGTCTCGCTGGTGGTTACAGCATGCCACGTGTTCATTTTACAAATCTTTCGAATGGAAATTGTCCGCCCTGAAACCCGCCAATAGGCATAACTATGATTGTTTCTGGAGACGGAATCATCTCAGCCATAGTTTAAATAAAATTAGACACACTCGAAAGAAGTGGAACTTGTTTCACGACCCCGCTTCGTATAGCGCAGACAGCAAGCGCAAAAATGAAACGCGAGATTCTAGCCTTTGCTTTAGGTAATACGTGATCGGCCTTCAGTAACATACTGTCATATGTCGGGACGGTGTTTCACTTTCAGCCGTAAATGTAAAGCTCTCTTCCCCGCTTAAGTGTGACAACTGTATACACGTATATTCAAGAGTGTAGGCGGAAGAGCAGGCCCTACTGTCTGAGCCTCGCCACTAAATGACCTTATGAGTACTATTACTAGCTACTATACTGCAACTCATTGAATTGCATATCAAAGATTTCCACTATGCACAGCTGCAACTAGCGTTTGAATTTGCATAGTTTAAATTCACGTCGATCAAGAGCTTCCCATCCTAAATGGAAAAAAATATTATCATGAGCAATCTAATCACAATCTTCTAGAAAATGGCTACGGATTATAAAAAAAGATGTTTAAATGATGCTTTTTCCGCAGGTAAATCACCGGCATTTTCAAGCTATTAGGAATCAGGAAGTATGACAAGGCATCATCGATAAATCGCCGTGTTCACGTATTTCTACATTAAAAGTTACTGAAATATAAACTACGACGAACATATATGGAAATTCTATATAACGAAAATGAGAATTATAAGCTCTGAAAAAAATCTGAGCCAATTTTACTATCGCCTCTGTGCGACAGTAAGGAAGAGGCATCAACTGAAAAGTACGATACTCTTACTATTCGACTTCTGTGTTTCGAGCATTAAGTCTTCTTTCAAAAGAAACATTACTCAAACGCTACCAATTTCACATTACAAATTAGCATACACGTGAAGTGACCGTCTTACTCCCAATTTTACGCTTTCACAAAAGAAAATGATCGAGAAGTAGAATTGCAGGACGACTTATTTGGAGGCTCATACGTTCTTGTTGAACCAGTCCAGTTTGAAAAGCGTATGACATGCATTACCGTAAAAAACAGTGTCAATGAATCAAATCACAACTACTTCGTAACCAACATCTGCAGAAGAAGAAAAAAAACGCGTGAAGCATAAAATTATTTAATGCGAAATTTGTGGTATTATTTTCCCTCAAAGGGATATTTCAGTTATCTGGAAACGAATCGATCCTGATTTAGTCACCAAACTGACCTTTAACACACAACGTCGACAATATTCCGAATAAGCATTATCTATTTATGAAAATGTGTTGTGTAATTGTCGGTGCAGACGAAAACTGACCTTCAAAAATCTTTACTTTTTAGTTAGGCAACATAGCAACTTTTGGTGAAGCAACAGTCAGAAAATTGCCTATATTTACTAGTAAAAAAATCAAAAAGTAGTTCACAGGATTGTCAGTAAAACAGTCTTCGCCTGCAACATAAATTGCTCATCAGAGATTAAAATCGATCTGTCAAAACAAAAAATTTAAAGATCTCACTTTTCCTGTGTAACAAGATCTTAAACGTCTGCATTTTCACATAATTTTCTTAACTAATTTCCTATTATCCCCACCATCATTATATTATTAGTATTTTTACACAGCGTAGTAATACATCCGTAAAATGGCAGGCTGACAAGTATTGAAAAACTTCATGGAATTTCAGCCTCATGTTCGCTTACATTTCACGACGGCGGCATCGCTATTCCTCAGACACGAGTTGAAGAAACCAGGAGAGAAACGGAAACATTCGCCCCCTCCCCGTGAACGCACGAGGCAAAATCAGGGGGGAACGCACCCATGGCGCGCGTGCCGGAGCCCCCCAAAGCCGCCGCGCGCGGTCGCTCGGGTGTCGCCCGACCTCTGCGCGCGGGAGCCATAAATGGCGGCACGCATGAGTTTCCTTCCAGGCGGCGGCGGCGGCGGCGGCGGCGCGCGCCGCCAGCCACGCCGGCTCCTCGACGGAGAGAGAGAGACAGAGAGAGGAGACTTTCGAGGCTACGCAGAAGCAACAGCCTCCGCCAAGAAACGCGCGCTTCCGCGGAAACGACAATGTAGAGCAACGCACAAGGCCTTCCGACGCCGCGAGTGCACAAACACGGCTACACGCGTGTTCCTGGAGCGAGCGTGCGGTGGAGGCGCGATGCGTCGCGTCGCGAGGCCCGGCGGCGTCAATGGGGTTGGCGAGTCGTCGCGTCGCGCCGCGTCGGGAGCTCCACCTGCTGGGCGATTGTTTCGCTTCCCATTGCGACGCCTTGGCGCGCTCACGGACGCAAATTCCGCTCTCGGCTTGCAACTGTTAGATCGAGAGCACATGGAACGTATATAGAGATCCACGCTTTATACATTTTCATATAATTTGAAAGCCGCAATCTTCTACCAAGATTTATACACTCCTTGTGCTCTGAACCAGCAGAGACCTGCCCACCGTGTATGATTGATAGATTGGTAATCCCGCGATATATTATAATTCTGCTGGGAAATTACCTCCACATGTTACATAAATAATTCTTTTAAAATGAGTCTTTCAAACTAAATATGATGTAGGAATTTGGTATCATGTAAAGGCTGAGTACAAGGCGATTTTTCATTTAAACACATAGCTATCAGAATAACTCTGAAGAAGAAAGCCACAACATGATGGTCGAAACGTCAGGTCGATCGACTGAGTCGCGGCTCACCCCGGACAACCAAGTATCCAATGACTCCGGTCGCGGAAGCCTACAAATACACGGTCGGAGTGAAAAACTGGGAGTCCTGACGTCGCACTTTACATTACGAACGATCCTGAGTTAAACAACTCGTGCTAGATCATTATTTTTGCTAATATCCCGAAATATACTCTGAAGTTATTTTGACTTAATACTTTCATAATGTAAGGAACAGTAATGCAGGTCTCATATTGAATCTTTAACATTTCATTTAGTTTTCTTGTAAAGATACATGAAGGTATTAAAATACATACTCCAAACCAAGTGAGTTCCGAACGACGGCAAATTTTAATTTTTATTTACTAGACACGACAAAACGTCAGTTTTCAAAGAAAAACCACTAAATATATGTGAACTTCAGTTAAACTATAGAAAGTTTTGCTCAAAATTTGGTAAATGCGTTCATTACGTCTTTACGCATTGAGGGCATTTCATAGCTGCTCATTTATTTATAAATGTTCAAGTATTAACCATCTTCAATTCTGCTTTTACCTTACACCGGGAGAGGTGGCTAAAGGCACTGCAGGGTGATGTCACTGCAGAGCCTCTGACCGGGAGGTCCTAGGTTCGAATCCTGACCAGAGGATTTTCGACACTAGCTAGAAAGCTAGGTCGAACTCAGTCGCTGTCTGGAGAAGAATTCTAGCTGTCAGGCTGTTCTGATCGGTAGTTTTCTGTGGTTTCTCCGATCAATACCAGGCCAGTACCGTAGAACGGGACCTACCTTGTTAAAGTTGTTTCCTTCGAGCGAACCTGCTCGCGGAGGAGAGACTGAGGAGGAAAAGCGTGCCTGAGTGTCGCATCTCAGGCGAGTCTACTGCTCGCATACGAGAGGTCGACTCTCTACCGGCATTCGCCTGGAATCTATTCAAGCCCTCATGGGGCAATTTCACCAAGTCGGCATCTAGAGAGACTGGACCGAAAAAACGGGCCACGGACCGCGCGCGATCTTTCCTTCCTTGTCCTAACCTCATCCTTACTTACACACACTTACATGCACTACACTAACAAACACACGGGAAGACCTGTCGGGTGCTTACAGCTTGTCCCGGCTGGAGCAGTGCCCCGTTGGTGGGAGATACCTGGTTGGGGTTAGCCAACGATGTCGGAGCCGGGTCTCACCATCCGGAGGCCACCTCCCGAAAAAACTACACTTACGGCATAAATGACTTCAGCAATTGACACACCCGGAATCATCGATCAATCAGTTTACTTCGACGGACTTCAAATACCTACATTTTCCTACCAAGCGAAATGAAAGCAATTGTACACGATAATAAATGAATGCAACTTCTCTAAAGAAAATAACAGTATAATATTTCTCAGAAACTTACATAAACGTGATCCACCGTAGAAATATCATATTGCATGTATCAGAGCATCATTCTTAAAATCTGAAGGAACAAACCTACAAACTCAAGTAAGCTATATGCCACTCAGAAATTAAGCGATATTTGAGAACATACAAAAACAAGTTGACTCTTCCACTCGTGAAATTTTTACCACAGCTGTTGAACTGTCCTTATGGTATACACCAATCAAGGCGGTGTCTACTCCAAAAATTATCACATTGTCTTTCCACCTCCTCCCCGCTGGCGAATCCCAACGTATCATACGAAGCGATGTCGTGTGACCATGGACCAGTTTATTTTATTCGTAGAATAGTCCTCTTCACTAGGTACAACGCATGCATTGGGCATTTCCACACAAATTGCAATGCGACCAGAATTACACGGCCTTCAAGGGTGGGCTAAAGTCTTTTCACTCTCTCTTTCCTTCCCAGGACAGATCGCATTAGTGGTTTGCCTTCGCCTTCCACTGTATGAAGAATGGCGGAGGTGGTCTTGATGGGTATTCATTGGAGATGAACGGAGATGATTTAAATTTGGTAAAATGTGGTGGTGAAATGAGAAGCCAACCGCGCCAAACGTTGGAAATGCTCATACCCTATACGAGATTCGAACCCGAAGCATTCGGCTCCGCGTATTTTAACTCTGCTCCCCATGGCCTGGGAAAATTACATGGCGAATAAAATTTATACATACTCCTAAATATTAGTTTGTTACGCAATTCCTTAACAGCGGGTTTTTCAAAGCCTCGTTTTTATCATCATATGATCGACTTCCAGATCGCTCACGGAAGAGGGAGCTTAATGGCGCAATATGTAGCATATTCGCATTTCACTACTAGAGTTCAATATCCACCCGCCAATCCATAAGAAATTTGTGGTGGCAAGGTGAGCCCTTTAAGGTTTTCTCGAGGTTTCCAGTTTCCTGATTTCCCGATTGTAAAGCCGTTGCCGTCCGTTAGTGACCGATACTAGCACCAAAAGCATTCGTGAGATTTTGTCCAAATGAATATTCCCCGACCAATATGGCCCAACTCCAGGTCCTGCGATTTTGTAAAGAATTACTTTGGTGTACTTCACATGAAACCCTGGGAACATTTTCAAAATGTTCCCAAACAAGGATAAAATGAATTTTCTTTACATTTCTAGTAAGAAAAGCGTGAAATGTACCTATAAGGTCGGACAGATTCTGAAAGTTTAAAATTATTTGGACCCCCTCGTACAATCACAATATTGACGCAACATCCTGGATTCCCAAGGAGAAAATCTCGTGGTAGGTACGAGTCTCAGACCCTCCCCCGTCCTTCTACAAGACAACCCACAAAATGCCTATCCCGTTTGTCCATTTAAATACTGCGATGACCAAATTTGCGCAGGTAATCTGCAGCTTCCGGCACCATTTGGGACAACCATCTTTGGTGCTATGAATGAAAGACAGCGTTGGCGTGTACTAACGGTAGATTCTGGTGATGTGACGCGATGAAATGCATTGGCTCGGTGTTACTTTGCTATCGATTTTCATTTAATAAATACTGAACATTCAACTACCTTTGGGTGGAACCTCCAGCGGATTTTTTTCCCCTAACAAAATGTTTAGATTGTGCTATGCAAGCTCTTAGTAAAAATAAAATTTAAACAAACTACGTAGTTGCCTAGTTCGTCCATTCTCGGGTATATAAAATTGGATGAAAAAGTATCCACAAAAGTACGTTTTTCTCATCTTAGTTTCATTACAAAATTAGGTTCCATTGTCGTTAATTCGATGAATCAAGACTTAGCGATTCATTTTCGCCGCAAAAGCAGTGTAGTAATTCAGTGTTTCACTATTGTAGATGACTTAACATCCCCCTGCAAAAAAGCGGGTTTATGGCGCTTTTTGATTTTCTTTATTTTTTTTCTCTCTCGAGGATTCTCTTACAATTTTCTTCAAGGGTAAGAATAAGATGGTCAATTCCTGTCAGTGCTGTATCATTCTGACAGATCTGCAGTTTACCCGATTACTATAGAATTTTCTTACCACAGCCTTCGAAATTCACGTTTTTCGTTAATATTCCTAGCATAACCAACTGCTAAACTGCAAAAGAATTACTAAAATAAGCTTCTACAGCATCCACCACTCCTCACAAGGTAAAAGTCGATTTTTCTTCCGCCATAACTGTACTACTAAAAACATCACAGGCTAAAATAAAAACATCAAAGGTCTTACATTTTTTTTTTTTTTTGGGAAATAAGAGTTTAAAAAATTAATAAGCACAAAACTCTCAACCAAATGCATTTCGATACTAGCATTTAATGTAGCACTCGTAATCAAGCTTTTTCAGTATGTGCTATTTGCGGATCACATCAGGAATCCAGTGTGAAAAATCTCCGTAAAAATCATTGTCCTTTTTGCTCTATTGTATTCTCCTACACAAACAAATCACTCTCCAATTTCCGCAACACATTGACACCGCAATCTGCCACAAAAATTAACAACAGCAATTAAACGCGGGGCCCACCACTCACTCGGCTCGTTCGCATTCAAAGGACTCCGGTAACATGCGAGCTGTGCGCGAATTAAATATTCGCCCGATGACTCAACGTACTTAACGGGAAGTAGGCCCCGGCGGTCCACATTGGCTACCGCAGACCAACGTGGCCATAGGTGCAGCGGCATACAGTGCGATAACTGGTTTGTCACAATATTTCCTCCACGACATAGCAAAATTATCTATATCAGATTACGCCTTATTGCATATTGATTGAGATTATCCTGGCAGTCTTAAGTTTGTTCAAGCATGGCACACTGATTTAAAATTAATTTTAATTTTTTTATATGCGGTTAGTTCATAGGCAAAATGTGACTAATGGAAAAACGAAAAATATTTCAAAATGAACACAAACTTCTGTTCTAGAGACATTTAAAATTATGCTTACCTACGATTGACAACTCTCCGACTTTGACACGAAAATTCATAATTTCATAAATAACTCCAGAACTCTTATTTAATATTAAAACATGCTGATTAATGCAACACGCACAAGAATTTAATTTCAAAAGAATGTATGGGAAAAATACAATTTAAACAATAACATTTATCCCCAAAGCACTTATTTAGTAACTACTTCACAGATCTCAAGTTAATTAAAATTTATTTTAATAGTTAAAATTAACTGCATTTTCCTACTTCTAACGAGTTGAAAATGGATATGATAATGTACCTCAAAATGTTTTCGTCGGTGCAATAGATCATATTGCCTGTCGAAGGCTGCTACTATTTAATTTAGAAAGGCGATATATTCGCTTTCTTTATTTTCCAGAAACCTTCCTCTTCTAGTCAAGTGTCTCTGAACTTAAATAACTAATACGTTATATATTTAAAAAAAAAAAGTACTTTGCAGTGCGTATAATGCATGGTTTTGAAAGGGTGTACGTGGATGTAACGCACACAATGTAATAGGAAATTACTAAACACCTTAAACATTGAGACCAAGATCACAATTCTATTACAATATGAGCAATTAAAATGCTGTCAATATTTGTAGTAATATTTCTGTAATTTAATGAGAAAAAAGGGGTTGTTTTACTTTTGCACAATAGTTCAATAGGAGGGGAATTGTAGACAAACATGTGCTTAATTCTTCATCCACAGAAGAAAGACCCTCATGTTTACTTTACTTTCTTTCTCACTGAGCGATTATGAAATAAAGACAAATTATTGTAATGCAGCGGAAAGTAGACACATTCCATCGGAAAGTCGTATTGTGGCGCCGTTATCAGAAAAGTGGATAAATCTTGTCCTTCTATGTAGAAAATTACTTCATCTAACGCATTGTATCGCCAGAATACACGCTCTGTAGGTCCTTTATACCGAAAAGTTGGTTTACGAACGTGCGTGCGTCCTTCCGATCAATGTGAGCCTTAACATTTCTGACAATTTTCTCTGAAATTGATATTCCTTGATCGATCTGGACAACTCTAGGTCCTGTGGATTTTTAGCTGATGTACTGATTTTTGGGGGTAAATCTCCGTAAAAAAGGGTTACTTTACAATTAAGGATAGTTTTTGCACAATTTTTGCTTGAAGTAAAAGCAATTTAAATCTCGTGATGCTACCACAGCACATATTTCTTTGCCTTAACGGTAACTATTGCAATTTTCAAAAATTCTGAGTTCAATGAAAATTAGCTCTGTGCCATGTTTTAAAGCACCCTTCGCTTTATCCTAGGGGTGGGGGTTGAAAATATTGGAATATTTTTGAGATTCTTTTATCAGTTGCCTTTACTTTAAGCAGAAATTACCCCAAAATATTATTGTAGATACATCATTGAAAACTGAAGGTAGGCAGTAGCTTCTACGAGACTAAAGACTAATTTACTTCTGCAGTAGGACTGCCCCGCTGCAATATTCGCAATGACGAGTGACAAGTGTTCAACGAGCCAAAAATGTTTGAGATCCACTTTTAAAGATTTCCGCTTATTTATAATGCATATGAAGTTGCAAGTTTGTGAAGGGGATAGAAGACGAAGAAACCTATTTGGTCGCGTTCTTGGTGCATGGTCAAGAGGACTCACGACACGTTTGGAGCACTTGGTTTTTAACGCCATATTGACAATAAAAATGTAAGCCTTCTTGTATTAACAGCATATGTCTAGGAGCAATACCCCATATTCTTCGTAGGCATAAGTCTAATATCAAATGAAGACTTGGGTTTTTCTAACGAGTATTGTGTGAAAAACTCAAAATTGCTAAGAGGTGAAAAACGCCCTCATGACTGTTCGGAAGATGATGTTACCATTTGGCCGGGCGAATCTTGGCTTTGCCCGCGGCGCGGCGCAGATGGCACGTGGCGGCGCGCCGCGGCGCGGCGGTTCCAGCGGCCAGCTTCCCGGCCGACCGCCCATGGTCGTCGCCACCGCCATGTTGCGACGCTCGAGCCCGCCCTCACTTGCGCCCGCCGCGGCCTTGGCCAAGGAATTAGCCAGCACTCCTTTTTGGAAACGGGCTCGTAAATGCGGGTGAGTCAACAACGAAACACATTATAGAGTTCCACGAGAGTTTGTTGCATTCGTTGGGAGCAAAATATATGTAAACTATTCACATTTCAGCAAAATACGGAGAAAGACTGTTGCCTAAGAATTGAAAACATTTTGCACTACAAGTAATTGAGGGCGATTAAACAACCCTCGCTTTTGAAGAGGGTAGAAGTAACGACTATTTTTTACGAAAATGAATAAAGGAGGTAACGGATAAAAATAGAACGTTCTTCCAGTGTTTTTAATATCTAGATTTTAAACGAAATTAAAAAGTTCTTAAAAATAAAACTGTATTAAAATAATATTGAACATCGACGTTTTGTAATATTTAATTTTTATCCAACACATGCATGTTCTCATTTATAAAAAAAAGAATATTTTTTACAATGTCAAAGACTATTTTCTCTCTCCAAATCTTCTGACTAACAATTTTTAACTTGCAACTGCTTTTTATGTTTATGGATGTTACCAACAGCCAGCAAAAAGAGGTTTAAATAGGCATGATGAATATGGAAGTATAATTACAATAATATTAGCACAAGCTGACCAAAACAAAATTCGTCTTCGTGAGATATGCCTTCGCCTTCGTGAGAAGCCCAGCCTTTTATGAGTAAAGAACATGAAAAAGGTGATGTCAATGTTTCACTAAATATACTCTATTCTATATTACAATACTTTTACCGAATACGATTTTCATGATACAATGTCGATCTTATCTGGCAAACCCGAAATAATTGACGGTTGAAAACAAATCACGTGGTTCACGTTTTGTATTCATTAGTGCGATAGGATTGGTAGGCGAAACCACGACCGTTTTCACGTTTTTTACTAATCCCCCCCATCATGAATTAAAGAAATCCTAATGAATGTAACTATGTCATATCACTAGTAACGTCTCTTAGTTTATTTACTGAAGTGTGCGTATCGTTTTCTTTTCGGAACCATTCTCTTATTATTGTTGCCATACCTTAGCCAAGTTCGAAAGGATAGTTAAATGGAGGCAACCGGAGGCAAAAGAGTACCACGCAAAGAGAAAGCTCTGACATCATGGGAGCAAGTCCCGTGACCACTAAAGGGGAAGCTAGAGAAAACCAGACAATTCTTTGCAGCGGCCGCTCACCCGAGTTCGTTACGAACGGTTCTCTGGGAAATTGTACCCGAAAATCGGTATTATTTGTGAATTTAGTAGCATGAAAAGAAGGCGACTTCCGCTTCCTCTCCCTTCCGCTTCCTATAATATGAAAATTAACTCCTTGTCCAAATAAATATGCAACTCTTTGAAAATTACCAAAGGTACTCTTCAATCTCGATTCTGTGAATTGCAATTTAAAAACTTGCCGCTTTTTGAGAACGATTTTTCAGTTTTGAATTTTTACATTGCCTATCTACACTATAGTATGCGGGGGACATGTATTAGAATCACCTTATACTTTTTTAAAACTTTAATTCTTATCTTATAATAACAACACGATGTCGAATTTTCGGATCTAAAATCAATGTTTAACATTATTTTGTGCCGTAACTTTGTGCACACGCCAGGATTAAGGACTATTAGTGCTTTTCCAAAGATAGTCCAGATTGGTGCAGGTTGGTGCAGATTGCTGCGAAGAGATACTCGCAGTTACATATTTGAAAATCGAGGTGTTGGTTGGAAGAATGGAAGTACGTGTCAAGCATCCCTTCCAAAAGCTTCTGAGCTACAACTGTAGATAAGGAATAGAATATAGCTACGATCATCTGAAGATCAATGTATTTTAATGTTGATGGTTCTGCACATAAATTCCTGCAACATTGCAAAATGTTCTGGAAAATGGCTGCATTATTTCTCTTTTTTTTCCTTCTTTTCAGTAATAGAGGAAAAAGCCTTCATAAAATGGTGTAGTGCCAATTTTCATGTAAATCGATGAACTTATGAAACTTGCGAAGTTCAAATTTATTTCAAATCTATCTAACAACCCATGTATTGAAGTAGATATTCTCAATTCAATTTATTCCTCAAATTTTTAATTTTTTATTGATGATATGCACATTTTTTTTAAATCAGTAGTTGTGTAATTATGGTACACAAAGTTCAGTACTATGCATTTGTGATTAGAATAATGAACATAATGTAAACTAAATCTAAAGCCTAAACAGGATATTTTCGTAGGTTCAGGTCTCGATCTTCATTGATGAGGTGCAAGTTGGTGTAGATACGATTAGAGAGAAATTCTATGTGATGGTGTTTTAATTTTGTTTATGATGTTATTTAGAAGATGACCCAGGAGGCTCCGGTGACAATTGTATAATACTTGGATTTTATTTAGATTGAATTTGCCCGCGTTTGTCCGAATTGGTCAAGCATAAAGGAGAATAGGACTGATGTTTTTTTATGAGAGTGGAGCCAGACGCAAGTCAGCAACTGATCCTTAATCGCCTTTAACATCAATCCACTATATGGGTAATCAATAGTAAAAACTACACTATATAAAACGTATGAGAGAATGAATAACTTTTTAATTAAAGAAGGAAATAATTTTTAGAAAAAGATTTTTACCGATACAGTAATGGCTTCTGTGATATGATTCACAATTTCAGAGATAAACCGATAACAAAACTCGCAGTAAATCGTTTCTACTCGTACGTATTCACGTTATTATCAATAGCATGCGAACTGAGCATTTTACGTTTGAATGTATCTTACTGACGCTTCCAGAATGGTGAGAAATTGGATAAGCCAGAAGCACTAAATCATGATGAAGAGGAATGATTTGGTGGCTCGGGAAACCCACATGGGGCACATTACAAGTATAAATTTGGCAATAAAAATAAAAAAGATAATTAATCAAATCATACTAATTAAGTAAATTAGACCAATCATGAAAATATACTAACAAAAGAAGGTAAATAAATACGTAATAATCGGTAAATCAATGCATATCGGAATCATTATTACGTAATATACTTTTTTCAAGGTATATTAAATAAATTTGCGTCAAGAATTTTTTTGTCTGCCGATATATTTACTTCGTTCTTTGAAAATTGTCGATAAATTCCCGACTCGAGAAGCAAGGAGGGGATTTTTCTGAGAATTTCCAAAGCAGGAGTCGTATTTCATAGGACTACTCCACGAATGAAATTATGTAAAACAGTTCGAAAATGCGCCAAATATTGAAAAAAACAAAGTAATGTTAAAATGAAAGTTAATGTTATAGTACATACGCGGTTTATTGAACATCGACGTAGCGATCGACGTATACCGCCTCCTAAGATAGATGAGTCACAGTTCATGATTGGCCAGTAGGGAGAAGCATTAAGAAAAATCGGATAGAAAAGCGATTAACTTTTTGAGGTACACTGTCCTAATTGGAACATTTTGTAAGTATAGTTCAACATTATTGATTTGACTGGAAAAGTCATAAAAAAATTCATTCATGACAGGCCGCTTGTGGTGAACCCTAGCGCCCCGTTAGGGAAATGTAAAGAGTTTCCACACACCACCGCTAGATGCCGTCACATCAAATGTAAACACGCCGCCAGCGTCAGGCAGTAAAAAACTGTTGACTTGCTTTGCGTTTATCACACTCACCATAACCGCATTAAATTAATGATAATGAGAGCAATAAAATAACAGATGTATAAACTTACAAAAAAGTAAACCCAGAATGAATATTATGTACGCTAATATGGTACATTTTCTTCCCTTGACTGGCACAAGTTCTTACTCCAAAGAAACCTCTTCCGACATCCCATACTACCGCCAAATGGAAATAACTTCAAGTTTTAAAAATTAACTGTGCATTTTGCTTGCGAGATAGTTTGCTGAAGAAATTTTCGTCACCTAGTATTCTGGAACTTTCATTAAGTATTGTTTTCTTACTTTAATCCCAATAATCGTCCGGTTTGTCTTGCTTCAGCGAAACCGTGCTGTGGCATTTCATTTTTTTATTGAGTATTGTATTGCCGAATTTCCAGTGTGTAACGTCGCACGCAACGCGTCTTACGCAGACGCACATAATAGAATTGCGGACATTAAATGTACCTCACAAGCGGATTAGTGAACGCCATTCTTTCTCACACTATTTCACAGAGATTTGTCGAGTCTCCAATAAAAAATAATAAACACACACAATCAATCACTAATTCATTCTGGTTTCCTTTTCATCACTGCAAATTTAACACTTACAAAAACAATTCAAGTTATTTAGAGGTCTCGGCACTTAGTGCTTATTAATTTTCAAAAACCTATTAACAAATATTAACATTTTACCACAAGTTTTACACTCCATGGTTTGCCACTTGCAAGTTACGGCCACCAAGATTGCATTTCGTAAAATAAATTCTCAATTCCTTCACGAGAACACCTGAGCAATAGCTAAATCTTTCTATCGTTAACAGGAAGGCAGTGCATCGTTTTAAAGATTTGCGAACACCGACTAGATTGATTGCTTGTTAGTGATTCCGGGCGCGTCAAATGCTATGGTTATTAGCCCCATAAATGTAGTGCATGTGGGACGTGGCTGTAATTTCCCCCCCCCCCCCGCTGTATGGCGATAGCCGACGCCGACCTACCGTCGTCGGCTAGGGAGGTTTTCCCTAACCAGGAATCTCCCCACCAGCGGGTCAAGCTCTAAGCTCCAGACCGGTCTCCCGGCATGTATGGTAATGTAATGCATGTTAAAGTAAGTGTGTGTAAGGGGAAGGATAGAACAAGAAAGAGGAAGGAGAGATCGCGCGCGGTACGTGGCCGGTTTCATAGGGCACTGCTCAGGCAGCGAACGCCGACTAGAGCTAGTGCTAGATATTCATAAAGGACATTAGTCCCTCAACTGATTTCAACATTAATCAATTGTAATAAATATTATTGCACCCTCGACTCTACATTAATTTTGTACTCATGATATAGGATTCTGAAGAAGATCCATAATCATCACAAAAAATAATTACTCTTTAGTTAATCCAAATGAATGCTAATTTAATAAATTTCCAATAGTGACAGAACTTAATCTTGTTTCATTTAAGTATATGCTGTAACTACATTCACTCTACTGCTTTTTACTTGAATTATAATTCACAAAATGTACCAAAAGTGATTCGAAAAATTCGATTTAAAAATAAGACTAAATTCAATTAAAATGGATAATTTCTTCCTTCTGGTGTACTATGTCGGGAAGGGATACTACAACCGGTAAAAGAAAACTACATATTTTCCCATATTGATTAAAAATATTTCACTGACTTTTTTTTTTTTTTTTTTTTTTTTTGTAATTGACGCTCCATCCCGTTGCAGCGGACAAAGCCTTCCACACGGCAAACGCTAGCGCGTGCTTCTGAAGGGAAGTGGCCCGCGCACAAGCGCGCCCACATTCTCTAAAAATACTTTCGTTTTATGGTTCGTGTGGCCATACAGACCAGCGACTTATCGTTATGCTTTGGGATTTTCAGATCAGGGGCGGGCTGGCCCCCACTACGTCCACTCACTGAGCTTAATATAGAAATCTATTTATCCCCCGCGTAAGTTCCCACTATCCTATTCTTCCTGAGTGTACAGTGAACGTCGAAGATCTGAATTTGGAAGGCCCGAACAGATCCGGCGGTCAGTGGCGCGTTCTGGCGAGGAAAACAGACACCACATCAGCAACGACATCATTCTCCGATAAAAAAAAAGCTATCAAAATACACATCTTGTTTTAGCCAACAGTTTTAAATGCGAATTCAACCAGAAAATTAGTAAACTCACACTTGAAAGAAGACTGAATTCAACTGAACAATTCGGTAAATGCTCGTGAATTCAATAAATACCTTTTATCTGAAGTGTGTGGTTGGATTCATTGACATTTTTGACTTGAGCACATTTCGCAAGGCTAATTCATAGTCCAAACACATGAGAACTTCTAGAAATGTTCTTATTCAACAAAATCATATCCAAATAAAAAGTTGCCATTGGCAATGCTCTTATTTCTCTCCTGTTCACTGCATCACGAACACAAAATACTTTACTAAACATGTGATAAGTTGACATTGCGTTCCTTAAAATCATTCGATGGTGTTAATTATCTCTTACAAGCACTATGCAGAAATTATCAAGTTACGTTCGTAAAAGCAGTACCGAGAGACGTTAGAAAGCTTGTTTCGATGTCCAAAATGTTTTGATAAGGCATAGAATCGTTTCTTAGATAACTGATCGTTTTGGAATATTGCTTATTCGACATTGCTGATCTGTAAAAGTTCAATGCACATTCTAAAGTCGTCACTTTTTGTGAAATCACTCGCATTACAAAGTTACGAGTCACGGACCGCCCATAAATTCAAGAACCAAGAAACTGTCTACTATCATTGGCGAGGAAACCTACTCAGACTTTTAACATTGTCAATTACTCTCAAGATCTTTTTCTTATAGTTTCGTCCATTACCAATACACTTCAACACAAAACAAATTAGAAGCACTGAGTAAGGAATGCGATAGGGATCTATCTCAATTATATGACATCATCCCTAGTCAACGAATTTTGAAGTTTATTTCAGCCTGACCGTGCTAGGAAAAGTATAACCCAAGGTTTTCGATTATGGACAATAGAATGATTAAAAAATTAGAAACATGTTTTACGCCATGAATTTTATTATTCCTTTCAATGTTTTGTACTAATAACCTAACTACACTGTAAACAGGCTCAAGAGTAAATTTAAAACCTTTTTTTATTTAGTAGATGCCGAAGGGACATAGTTTTCACAAAAGAATATCCTCTCAGATTATTAACAAAAAAGGGACAAGGACTGCCGATTTCTACCTCCCTCATCAAATGTTCTAAGGGAGTCATAAATTGCTTAATTACATTGTAAAATCTTTAAAGTGAAACTCATTGAACCGAGTACTTTCTTTGTAATATGATGAGAGTATTATTGTATGGAATATACGCACAAATATGTATATTGCGATATAAGATTGAAACAAGCGTAAGTAATATCAACGTTACGAGTTTTTCGTTCCATAGTTTGGGAACTGTTAAAATTTATATTTTAGTTGTACTGTTAACACTTAACATTTTCCTTGCTATGACGAAATTATTAGAGGTACATAAATTTCACCGTGAAACGGAGAATCGCTACGCCAATGTAGGTCATCCCATTTAACTCGGAAATAATAATCGTATTAAATTTAACATTTGAAATAAGACTGTCTCTACAGTAATATGATATATACCTGTAAGATTAAAAATCGATCGTGAAACGTTTTCCAGTTTTTTGACGATCAATTCTCAAAGTTAAGGAATAAATGGGGACAGCCTAAAATTTGCAGCACATTTTAAACTTAGAGGGACATCATACATTATGGATTATTAATAATTACTAGGGTGCGTATTTTGATGACCTAAAACATCGCCAAAATTGATAATTAAAATACTGTTAAAATGTTTTTAAAATGCCCTAAAAGCAAAGAAGAATGAGAAAACATTTGATTAAAACCAGTTCAGATAAACAACTCTAGTTTTTGGATATGTTACTGATGTAATCTAGGTTGCTTCCTTTCGTACAAGCTTCAAGAGCTTCAACTCTGCTTGAAACATTTTGATTTGGGCTGTTTTTACCGGGATTGCTCTAACGCGAAATCGGCTGAACAGACAATTGCACTGACGCCACAGTAACGCCACAGTAACCCTAGATGACACTCTCATAGGCTGACAATTTCTGAGCGAAGAAATCGAATAGACTACTCAGGAATTCTGTGAAGAACATTCGTTACATCTCGTATGCATTATTTGAAGCAATTATCATTAAAATTACATTAAAAAGGATGAAACCAGCGAATAACACTTTAAATATGACGGGGACGGGGGAAAATGACTCATAAGTAGAAATTGACGCAAGATACAAAATATGAATTACAAAAAGGGGTAATTTCCTTTTGGCTTAACATAAAATTAATGTTAATACTAAAAAGCATTGCTCCAAAAGGGAAAAGAAAAAAATGACATTTCATTAAAACCCTACCCGTAATAATTAGTTTCCCGTAACTAAGTCAACTTCGGGAATTATATTTTCAACCTTGAGCGGCATTATAATGCATTTATATTCGCTATTCATTCACGCACCAACCGCTATTTGCGTCACAGATATGCTTATCTTCAAATCTTGAGATACCAATAACATCGCTTCAGCCGTACGCAGATTACGAACTAAAAATTACTGCTCTGAACATGTGCAAAACAAATATAAACACATACTTTCCCAAAAGAAACTTTACGATATTTTTGTAGGTTCTCTTGGAGGCAGTGAGACGAAGAGCCGACAGGCCGGCACCTCCTGCCGTATTTTTAGCCCTAAACGGATGACGCGCGAGCGGTGTTTTAGCAGAATGACGAGATCGTTTCCTTCCGATCCTGGAATAAAAAACCGCTCTTCCGGTGACGCAGCTCAGCTGACCGCCGTGACGAGCTGGCCGGAGCGATCAAGAAGGAAGAAAGGCGGAGCGGGGCGGGGCGGGGCGGGGCGGGGCGGGGCGGGGCGGGGCGGGGTGGGGTGGAGCGGAGGGGAGGGGAGGGGACGGGCGGACGGAATGGAGCGATAAGACTCCACACTGGAAGCGACGGGGACGAATGCGACGAGTGACGGACACGGGGATGGGGACGGGGATGGGAACAGGGATGGGGACGGGGACGGGGATGGGGACGGGGACGGGGATGGAGGGAGGGGAACGGAGCGTTGCGACGGGCGGGGCGGAGCGGAGCGACGGGCACAAGGGCGAAACGGAGCGGAGCGACGGATGCCACGCGGCGATGAGGAACGCAACGCGCATGGGGAGGGACGGGGAAGGATTACGGGGCGACGGGACAGTAAGGAACATCGGGGCGGGCAGTGCGATGAGACAGGGACAAGCAGTCGGGCACCGGGGCGGACGAAACTGAGCGACAGGGATGTGCGGTACGAACGATCGGGTTAGAGCAACGAATATGACGCTGCTGCTGCTGCCGCCGCTGCCGCTGCCGCCGCCGCCGCTCCTTGAGGAAGCGACGACCGCAGCGCCTACGTGGTTGGAAACCGCGAAGCGAGTGATAGGGGCGTCTACGCAAGCAGCAGTGTTCACAGGCATCTGAAAAGGGCCCGTACACGACAATAGGGCACGTCCCATGCGTCAATATTTTTTAATGTCTGTTACGATGCATTTATTGAAATGATTTTAAACTTTTGTATTTCTATTAATAAATAATATCTGTGAAAAAGACTGCACTTCCTTTCCTTGCAATATAAACTTAAATTATTTTTAAAAATTCTTAATGAAACCATATCTAAAGTGGCAGGTCAAGACAGTTGCATCTCAATGAGAGTATAATTGTTATTGTTCACTGTATTACACATCTACGTTTTCGTATGGTTATAGTGTTCCTTTCACATTGATTGTCAAGGTTTTTTTTTTTTTAAGCTAAAGCAAGTTTCAGTAATGGCAAATGTACACACACGGCTTAATTAACTGAAGAAAAATAATTAAATTCCCTATGAAAGTTGTAATACATTTTAAAAGCAAAACAAAATATCATGTATGTGATTTTATATACCAATGAAATGAAAGATTTGAATTTTCCTTGCCAATAAACACGAAAAGTATTTCTTCTGATGACAGTTTGCCTACTCCCATCGAGAGTCCTTGAATACGCTACAATCTGACTATTAAATAAGAAGTTTCTTATACTATTTAAAAATAATAAAAGTAGCAATTTAGTTAACATGAGAAAGTACCTAAATTGGGGTATTTCATTGGTTTATGCGATAACTTATCGCCTATCGCCTTTATTTCTTTCAGGAAACAATACTAATTGGTAAAAGAATAATTGTATTTTTTGCAGAATGGAAGAAATAATGGAGTTTATCGAGTTAAATGTAAAATATTAATGTGAAATGAAAGGTTTGCACATAGGCGCCAATTTAACATTCTGGTGGAAGCACTGTAACCGAGCACTTGCACTACTGGCATGAGCGTTAATTAAAACAAGATAATCGGCGTGATTATGCGAAATGTGCCGAGGCGTAATCCCAGTACAGTGAAGTCTGAATGGCAACACTCACAACGACCGATTTTTCTTTGAGGAGACACAAATTCGTTTATTTTATGTAACTCGTACTCGTACTCGTTATGTTATGTAACTCGTACTCGTTATTTTATGTACTCGTTAATAGACAACCTCCTTCCCCACCACAGACTTCAAAGAAATTTTCTTAATTTCCCCTTTCCTAAGACTATATTCGGGAAAAATTTTGGCGCCACGGTGAAAGGCTTTCGCGCGACGTGTTCTGCGACTGAGTTTCAAACCTCGATGAAATTGGGGAAGGAGGGGATTCCGGAAATCATGTAACAATGCCACTGCTCGCTTCGTTTTGATTTCATTTCTTGAAATGTGACACCGGATATGAAAGTGGCGTGAAGTTGTTAAATCCTTTGCCTCCTTACCTTTCGTTCCTAAAGAACATCTTCTACGGAAGGAAATTAATATCGGAAATCAGGGTTATCTACTTACCCCTAACACGCGAGAGTTTTATTGAATCCTAAATCGGTGCCAAGAAATTACCTATCACCTGTTTTGTTTTAATTGTGGAAGCAGTGCGAGAAAAACGAGTTTTGAGAATAAAAGATGTAGAATGGCCACACACATCCAAATAACACGAGGCACATACGTAAATATGCGGTCAAAATAGGTAAATAAACCAATGGGGGCAATATGTTTCGGTTTTGATAATTCGTGCACACGAAATGGTTAAAATGTTCATTAGGTGAAAATTCTCGGCACTTTCTTTAATATCCGATATATAGTAAGAAAATACCCTTTTTCACTTAATATAGGTTTCAATACTTTTGTCATTTTCTTATTTGTGAATTTCATCGTTTGTAGCAATTTGGAATTATCAAAACACAAACAAATTTCGTGGTAAGCAAAGCCTTTTTAATTGCACCCGAATGTATGATTTGTGATGATAGCGCAGAACCTAATTATACTTATTGTTTAAGGAATAATCAAACGCGCCGTTTCCCCCGTAGTGTCACCAAAATGTGTTTCTTAATACGCCAGAAATCAAAAGTAAACACAACAAATAAAGGAATGAAGATAAACCACAACTTTCAAGCATTTGGCGTTCGCGGATACTGACCACTTTATGAAGGTTCATTGGTTCATTCCTCCCGTTGATAAGCAGTGGTTCGAACACTTTCGGAAAGATCGTGTGTATTCCAATGAAAATGACACATTGTCTAACAGTATAATGAATAAACATCAAAAAAATCACTTAAAAGACGGATTCAAACAATCTAAGAGAATTTTTACTCGATGACTAAGACATTTCATTTGGTAGGAAAGTTAACCAGAGACCGTTTTTACCATATATTTAAAAAAAACACACTTTGCTATTTTCTAGACATTTCTTATTAAATAAATGAAAGAAGTTGTCCGGTATTAAAAGTATATTTTAACTTAAAATTTTATTGATAGCGCAGCTATTATCAGAGCTACCTTGCAGCTTCTGGGCGGAAAGCAAAGTTCTCGTGTTCTGGCCATAACTGTTTTCCGCCCAGAGGATGCATGATAGCTACGCTATCGAAAAGATCTTAAGCTAAAATATGCTTCTGATACCGGACAACACCTTTTGTTTACTTAATTATTAGAAAGTGTCTACCTCATCAGCGATCTTATTAATTAACATTTCTTTCTAGTTATAAAATTTATGGGCAAATAATTATTTACAAAAAACATATTAGTCTGAGTTTCAACAAATATAAGAGAGGCTTTTCTATACGCGATTGGAAACGTTTCTCATGAAAAACGAAGAGTTTTCACTCACAACACGGGTTTAGAAAATCGAAAATCAACGGAAATTACCATTTTTTTCTTTTCTTGAAGATGTTTCTTCAACAGCGAACCAAAATGAAGCCATTGGAATATTTTTAGATCTTTCGAAAGCCTTTGACGTTATGGATCATAACATCATGCTATCATAATTACCTTCTTATGGAATTCGTGGTATCGCCCTAGATTGATAACTTCGCACCTTAAACATCGATCTCAAAAACTAGAAATACCGTACTGACACGAAAGGGCATTATTTACTTATCTTTCCAATTCTTTACGAATTGAATATAGGGTTCCGCAAGGCTCGATCTTAGGTCCTATCCTTTCTGTTACACGTAAACGATATGCCGTCGTCAATTAGAAACGGAAGAACGGATCTGTTTGCCGATGACACGAATGCTCTTTGCAAAAAAGAAACAATACTTAGTACGATTTTAGAAGTTTCAAATTCGTTTTGTAACAAATTAATAGTTAATGAAGGAAAAACAGTTTTAATGCATTTTTGCATTTCAAATCGGAAATCGTATGCTACATTGAAAATCAATAATATGCAATTAGGTGATGTTCAGGTAACAAAATTTCTAGGTTTCTCAATTCAGACAAACCTCAAATGGAATATACATATAACAAATTTAAACACTAAATTAAGTTCATTATGTTACGCATTCAGAATTCTATCAAATTCTGTCAACCTTCATGCAGCTCTTTGCGTGTATGTCCAAATGTACATTCCCGCCTGAGATATGGTATAACATTCTGGGGAAACTCCTCATGTACTCAGACCATTAGATTGCAAAAGAAAATTATTCGAATAATGAAAAAATGCCATTCGCGTTACCCTTGCAAGCCTCTCTTCATTGGGCTTGGAATCTTACCACTGCCTTACCTAGATATTTACGAATCTGTAATATTTGTCAAAAGTGACTTAACGGTGGGAACGCCGTAGAAACCACGTCCAAGTGTCAGTATCAACAGCTCACTATCAGAAATCCACATACAATATTCGTACATGTACGTTATTTTACAACGCATTGCCAGATGACATTAAACAATACAAGTCGGTTCACAAATTTAGTTTTAAGGTAAAATATTTTCTGGTGCATAACTCTTGCTATCCAATTAGAGATTATACTGATCAAAGAGAAAAATAATGTTTATTTTAACAAAACAGTTATATATAATGAATTACTTTATATTTGTAATTTTTTTAAAAGACTTAATACGTTTGTAACAAATAATGTACTTCAGCTTCCGAGTCAATGACCACCATCTCGATCAGGTTTTTGTCCATTTTCCCTGCCTGATCCATTGAGCAAATGATGATATGACCCCTTGTTTTGCTTTTGGACGTAAATGTAGCTTCACTATGAGCACGTTTTGTTGAACTCTCCTTTTGCTTGTAATGGTAGGAGTAGAGGGAAGGGGAGTTACTATTTTGTTAACAATGCAGAAAAATCAAATTTGTATTTCGTTTACCGTTGCATATAAGTTTTCTATAGCTCTGGAAGGATAATGTCATTTTTTTCCCCTTCAAATATTGCAAATCTCGCGCTTTTTTTTTACCATCAACTTTTACTCTTTTTTCAACTATTTATAGTTAAAATGAAGGGAAGGGATTCTGGAACTCAAGCGAACGTGCGCAGATCTTCTCCCCCGTTCGTCACATACAGTTTTTACTGTTTTTTACTAAATAAGTTTAAATCTAAACCCGCTTTATGAGCGGCGACGGTGGATAGCTCGCCTCCAGGCCACATTGGCGTCGGAGCCCGCGCTACGGCGCATGGCGCGGCGCGGCGCGGCGCGCGGCCGATCGCGAGAGCCCCCGCTGCAAGTGTGCTTGCGCCGACACGAGAGTCACACAACAAATAGGTTAAGAAAGAAACGGCCAACGCGGATCGCCGAGATCGCTAGGTCGGGAGAGCAGACAACAACGGGTCGGTACTAGTAATGAAAAGTCGCAGGTTCACGACCGGCCTGGTGCACTGACGTTCGTAAACTACGAGGAATAACAGCAGAATACAAGACTGACGATGTGAAAAATTGGTGCTAGGATTGGCGACGGTTGAACATCAGTACTTTTAAAAAATATTACTTTATTTTATCATCAATCTCAATCTAGAATTATCAAAAGGCGTTTTGCGTCAAATGAACTATAACAGTGAAACCTGTTGAAACGTCAATTAATAGTTCACCTCCACTAATCGACATTTTTCCTGAAACCGATTTTTTACCATTAGTTTGTAAATAAGGTTTTAGAAACTTTTGTGAAACTTTAAGCTGTCATATAAAGTTTGTCGAAAACTCAACCGTTATCGGCATTTTCAGAAACGCTCCAACGCCATTTTCTCAATAACGGCTCCAAGTTTTTTTTCTTCAAACGTTTCGAACGGATAGTGCTAATTGCCCTGGTTAATGTGACAAAATTCATTTCGTGATATCTTTTTATTGTTTCTTTCCTTCAAAAATTACACAAATGGAATTAATTTGAAAGATCTCTCACGCCGTTGTGTGTGCGAGTTAAAATGCTTCAAATGTCTGCCAATGAAGTTTTTCCAAACCTCAAATATATTCTGTGAATAAGAGCTTTAAATTTCGAATTTACATTAGCGATTAAATGCCATTTTCTTAAAAACTGTTCCACATTTTTCGAAGAACATTGCCATTTATGACATAATTTTACTGTTCTTTAACATCCTTAAAATAATGTTTCCGTTTCAACTATTAGGAAACCGTAAAATTAAAATGTCAAAAAATTTACTTTGGGCGGCGATTGATGGCAGCTCGCAAGGCTATGTGTCAAGTTCGAATAGCTAGCAGAGACCAAAGGAAATAGACAACTAATAGTGGAAAGACTGTGCCATTCTGTAGCACCACTATGGAGCGTCCGAGGTTAAAAATGGAGTACGGTCTCTTTTGGCGACATGCAAAACGTGACGCATTTCGGTTGTAATGTTTTTGGCGTATATTAATATATAAATAAATATATAAATAAATATATATAAAAATAAATCCTGCAATGGAGCGGAGAGCTAGTTTAGCGTTGAAGCAGTTTCTCTCGAAACCTTTCAATTTTATGAAAGCGTATTTTCTTCTCTTTCCTCAAATCTAAAACTATTCCTACGAGACTCCGATACACAGGAAACGTTTCTGTTACGCTTCTCACATCCTTTGTGCTCCGAAATGTCATAAGAAATAATATTTGTAAAGCCTACCACTATTTCAATACAATATCGAAAGCTCTTGTTCCCTTTAGTAGTAGAGGATTCATAAGTTGATTACCCTACAAAATATTTAAAATTCCTTTGACGAAAAGATAAGTGGGGCCCACGGGAACAAACTAATTCGCTTCACGGGAAATCGAGCTGCCTCGCGCCGGAAGAGCGGACGTCATCTCCCGGCAGGCGTCGAGAGCGAATCCCGTTCGAAAATATAATTATAGTTAAATAGTTATAAACATTAATAACAATTTGTTTTCCCCACTATTGAGCACTTAACCACTCTTGCTCTTTTCGGTTGGTGGATGGATAATATATTCTAAATTAAGTTTTCAAAGAAAGAGAAATTGAATTTTAAATTGTAAATTAATAAAGTTAGCACAACCTAAAAACCAAAATGAAAAGTAAACGAAATTACATTTAACTTTGACGTAATTAAACTATTAATCTCAAAAACAAAACAACGAAACACAGGCGAACAATCACATGTCACCACCAAGGAGGTTCGATTCACATCCATTCCGAGACAATCTCATGTGAAATATGTTCCTACAAAACGAGTTTGGTTGCTTCACCACGACTAGTCCAACCCCTGTGAAGTCTCTTAATCCCTACTCCCAACCTAATTCCTTCCCAATTCTGGCGGCGGGGAAGTGACGGGAACGCGTGGCAGAAGGCGCGCACGCGGAGATGCTACCTGGCTGGCTGTCCTCTAGACACGTGACTGCGACGAGATATAACGGATATAACAAGAGTAATGGAGGATTACTCCTAATCGCACCTGTTACTCTAGGATTACTCCCAAACTAGAATTTTTTGAGCACAGTATGACCCGACAACCGAAGCATGTGGCACTACAGCTGTGGCTGATCTAACAGCCGAACGTATCCCTTCCTACAAAAATTAATAAATTCTAAAGGTATTCACCATGATTTGATGTGAATGTATAATGTATTCGAGGTATTATTTTACTAATGTAATTGTTGTTATGAAAAATTATGTTAATGAGGATTGAAAACAAGTTTTGAAATCTTAAAAACGAGAGGGAGAGATTTTTATTTACCGGAAAGAACAGGCCCTGTACGTCATTCATTAACCTCGGACGCGCTATAATCTTCAAATGGTATCAATGAAAACGGAATTATAGATTTCTCCGCACTTGTGTAATCGCCAGAAGGGAAGAGAGAACAAGAAGGAACTGAGAAAGGTGTACCAAGTACAGACATCTCCATCCTCAAAAGGGATCAGAGGCCGTTCACAAACATACAATGATACTTTTCGTGAGCGAACAAGTCTGTAAACATGAAACATGAAAAATATCAAAAATCTTCACTAGTATCATCTTCCTTTCCCTTTTAGATTTTTAACACACCCTGACACTGGAGCATTCAAGTCCACAGAATAACAACATACAACCGTGCCTTAACCAGGCTTGCAGGTATGTTTCCAGCTTCATAGAGATTGGCGGCAGGAGGGGAAAAGGGAAAATATTTATGAATGGGCACAAATAAGACAGAAGCAGCACACATTGAGCAAAATGCCAAAAATAAACATTAGAAACTAAAAAGGAGAAATAAAATTCTACCGAAACAACTCCACAAGTACAATTAAGTTATTCCTACTGTTAAAAGTCACAAAAACGTAACAATAAAAAGGCATTTTTGCCGGTAGGATGGACTAGATCGGTAAGGCAGACGTATCGAAGCAATCTCAGACCGAAGAATCTCGTGTTCGAGCCCCGCCTCGGGCATGGTTGTATTTGTGTTTGTCCTTTCACATCCTATCATCATCATATTATGTCATCTTTACAGATACCGTTAAATGCAATATTTTCGCTACTGACCTAGATGTTATTTCGACCTTAAATAACAAAAAAGGAATTTTGCCAAACTTCCGAGCTCAAGTAATGAATAATTCGCGCGTGTGAATGAATTCCAAATATCAATTTTAATTGTGTTTTGTCATTTGTAGTAATTAAAATGACAAAGAACATACTTCGGTTCATAGCAATTAGTACAATTATATTTTAATTACGCAGAGCAGAGTGTCTATTATAAGAATTTTATATACGAATGACACTAGTACAACTAACTACATGACACTCGTTATGTGAAATTGTTCATAAACTGGCAATTTATGGCATAGATTATGACTTATAACCCGTTTATGTCACGAATAATTGTGCCATCACACCTACAGCCAATTGCAGCTACAGAATCGTAAGGTGGAGACGGTAAACCCTACAGACGACCACGCATTGTCGAATATCAAATGTCAATTATCCGCGAGTTGTTTCCAAATATTGACTGATTGTGTATTAAACATATAATAATGTTATACAAAAAATAACGGATGCAACTGATTTATGTTGCTTAATGGCATTCGTAAAAATTTAAAAACTCGCTCCTAAAGTAGCTCATTTCACACATGCACAAGTGCAATAAAGCATAACATTAGAAACTAGTTCCATAACAATTCACTAGAGCACTACTGTCATAAAGACATTATTCCATATTCCAATTTTTCACAGGAGAAAGAAAAGCTTTTGTTAAAAAATAAAAATAAAAAAGGTAGTCGCCACTGTCTTAATTACAATTTTCATGTAAAATACAAAAGGAATTTAAAAATTCAATATTCAGTAACAGATTGCAAAATGTAAGAAACGTCTACCTTCAATATTAAGAGGTGAAGGGGACGTTCGAAAAAAAAAAAAAAATGAATTTTTGCCTTTTCAAAAGTCCAAAACTCATAATGAAATTAGGAACTATATCACATTAGGAGAAAATAATATAATTTTACAAAATATTTGAAGAAAATGTTTTTAATATTTTTGAGGAAAATCTTGTTTACGTATTTTTTAATTGCCTTGATTTTAGGAAACCTTGTGCAACATTACTGCACACCCGGCGCGATTTTCATGAAACGTTAGGCGAAAATACTTCCGGCAAATAAGTATTTACAGTTCGCTCGATGATCTCCCCCCCCCCTTGGAAAGAAAATTCTGGCCAAGGCACTGACCGCTGCTAATTAGCGAGATCGACGCAGCGTGTATCAAAAAAAATGAACTCGCTGCCCTTAAGTCCACCTTTCCAAGGTGACTGCAGGAGTTTGGAATAAAGCCAAAAATGTTAACGTCACCGCTCTGCAAACATTCGAGGGATGTATGTGCTTGCCAGTTACAGCAATGCTTCTCCAAGATAAATAATAAAATAAACCGTGAAATTATTGTCGGGGGCCACAATATGTTGTGTAATATTACGACCAATGTAAAATATAAGAATGCAGGTCGAATAATCGCGTTGAAAAAGATAGTAGAATATTTTCGAGATAATCTTCTAAGAATTTATAGGGTCGCGGAATATCAGTCTAAGCTCAACGAACGTAACTGCTAAGCAAATTGAATGACAATGCATCGAAAACTGATTTCATGTAAAGCACATCACACGAAGTCAACTTCCCCCTCACATCCCACGCATTCACGAGCATTTCTCGAAAATCGTACCTCTTCATGTAGTGACTAAGTACGAAATGAATGACTCGGGAAATGAGAGAGTAACAAATTGGTCCGAGTCTGATACAATGTGGCTAACATCATTTGTACTCATATGAAAATCGTATGACACAAAAACTGGAGACTTTGGCCTTTGGCTTTGGTCAATTTCGCCATAACCGATCATCTCATATTACAGGTGAATTCGTTCATTCCGAAAATCTATTTAAATATAATTTTCCAATACAGACACGTACTAGTGACAGTTGGAGACTTTACTTGGGTTGATGGTTAATAATAGAACTACCACATACACACAAGAAACAATATTCACAAAATAAATAATGTATCATAATAAATTATGTATTAAACACACCCACATTTTTAGCATGCCTCACACAGGCATGAAACACAAAAATGTGAAATAAATTTTCCCTGAAAATTGTGAAAGTAATTTCTAATGAATCACTCCGAAATTACTTTAATTTAGATGCAATTTAGATTTCCCAAGGTTTAAGGATTACAACGAATAACATTAGCGTTAATCTTTTGCTGTTTCCGCAAGAGAGTTACTTCGAGCATGCACACAGTCTATTTGTACCTCGAATGTCAGGAGTTCCAACATGTTCTGGCGGTGGCGGTGATTCCATGCCACTCGAGTCGCCACTGTCCGCCCCAACGTCCGACTGGGGCGACGTCCCCTCTTCCTAAAAGGGCAAAAAAAAAAAAAAACATTGCCATCACTGGTTTACAGCGGAGACACTCCTGAGAAACACCAACACACCAAAGCAAGCACCAGACAAAGCGAAAACGTTCTTACAGAAAATAATGTTTTGGAGCTATTTCAGAAAATTACCGAAAATACCGAAAGTACATCATGTCGGTAATTATTAATTTAATAATCATTACTTATAATTAATTTTGATTAACGAATTAATCTCCCACTTTTCTGTATGCCCGTCTTGGTTCCAGTTAAACAACACTTTCTGGAAACTACATATTGTATGGGGGATGTAATGGCGCGCGACAACTGATCTAATTAGTCCATTACTTACCCAGAAATAAAGCATGAGAAAACTGAACTTCATCTCCGTATAAAGAAGTATAATCTACAGGTTCTCACTTTCTCGCGTGATTTGTAACCGCAAGATGATACAAAACCACTTCCGAAGCGTTTTTAACAGGTTATTTTTTCTCCGCTGAGATTCGAACTCAAGTTCTTAAGTTCCACGCACGACATTCAGCCTCACAGCTACGCTCAGACGCGTTTGAGTGACACATTTAATTCGAGAACAAAGAAATATTTTCATCAGCAATTATTTCAAATATTCAGAGATTTTCATCGGCATTATTTAAAGATTTTGTCTAAAAGAACAGACACATTCAGGGATATTCTCTATCTTCAATTTTATAATTTCGAATTTTTTGAAAATTCAGTGTTCATCAAAAATAGATTCAGGGCCATTTTTTTAAGCTTACTTTGGTCTATACGAGAAAAAATGGATATTTTTATGAGTATTTTCAATCTGCATTTACTTCAAGTCAATGTAATGCGAAAACTACTCTTATTTTCAAAAAACTCTACATGAACTTATTTAATGACCTATTTCTTAGAACATATTTCATTAACGAAGATTGCCTTTAATACTGTCGTATTAGGAAAACGCCGAAACAATTATTAACTTTTACAATTTTCGACAATTCAGAATACAACAAAAATGTAACCTACGCCTGATTTTTTAAGTATACTTCATTCTACCCGAGAAAAAAAATTAAGCCAAATATATGGAGCCATATTTCAGAAAATTTGTAAAATGCTGAGACTTCGTGTAAAATACCCCAAAAATAAAATAAGTTTCATATTCGCATGGCTTCGAGTTCGGCCACTTCGATCAAGGAATGACGAATTTGTTAAAAATCGCCCCAACGGATTTGACGCTAATTCAGACTAGACAGATGTTTGCCTTCACCCATCTTTTTCGGTATCAAGTACCCACAAAACAGGTTAGAAGCTATTTACTATATTTATAATCAAGATTAGGATTAATAATCGCCATATGCCGCTGCTGCATTTCAATACTCTCTCTTTACTACTACCGTACAACAGTTCTTGGCAGTAAAATCGTGTATTCCACTTAACAGATATGACATTTCTTAACAGAGTCCAAAAAACTAGTCATTTTTTTTCAGTTGACTAAGAGATAAAATACTGGACACATAATAGCAGATAACATATTATTTTTTTCTACTTCGCCTATTCACATCTAGGTAAGGTATCCGGCGTTGCCCGGTATTATCACAATCAATTAGGATGGAAAAGGAATTTATTTTACCTACTGTGTAAAAGGAAGCAATTTTATTTAAACCTAATGACTGGGGGGAGGGGGGGTATCTTGGCCATCCCTGACCCACTCCGACCCATCCACCATCACCGCAGCGCTGCAATCAGGCATACCTTAATGCGCTGCGGATTGCCAAAAACCCCTGTTTCACCTTTTAAAATGTTGTATTTCGATTAATGTTTTCTTAGTAGTTACATACATGTGAAAGAAGCATATTTCAAACGCATCCTTTAGATTTTCAGTAGTTGTTGCCGGGCGTTGTTCCAGTTTTGTTATTTATGAGTCACACGTTTAAAACTTAACTATTTTTGGAAACCTTGAAAAGCCATTTCCTCTGGATGTATACATTGGTAAAAATACATAAAAAAGGAACTCATGAATTCAGAGATTTCTTCGCAAAACCATTATATCATTCCTGGTTACGTTAACTAATTACCAATTTCTGCAACATTTTATTAGTTAGAACAAAAGTTGCAAAGTCGAATACTGTTATAGAAAATGCAATTACTTCATTTTTTGAAGCAGGACACATTGCAACTTTTTTATTGGAGAGTACATGAAACGCAATAATTTTCTAAAAGCCAGAACTTTAAACATGGCAAAGTGTTAATACATTCTCAACACCCTACAGACCAATTGTCATGGAACTTGCACTAACATTACGCAGACATTAGTCAGAGAAACGCCGGCTTCCTGCATGGAATGAAAATGGCATTCGCCGCATATCAAGAATGATTCACCATTCGACACGACCTCAAAAAATAATATGTTCTTTTGCACGTCGCTTGGGAGTCAAAACATTGTTAAACTTCTGTTCGCTCTTCCGCTGACTCAACTTGCGCGCCCAGCCATCCACTCCACCTAGGCAACGCCCACTGATCACACCGATCATTAGCATTACTCCTCCTCATTCCCAAATTACAAAAGAGGGGTGCCGTCCAACGACAGGAAAACTGACTGCTCTGAGACGTATGTCTACCGCATTGCAATGTTGATTAGCACATGTACGCGAAATATTTTACATGCATTTTAGCGTGGCGAGTTCTTTAGAACTCTTTTAAGCAATAAGTTAAACTGTGTATATTACTAATCTACTACTAACATATTTTGCGTTTCATACTATACATTTTTCCGAACTCTAGTGATAACTCATACCTAATCAGTCTAGTCTGCCGTCGCCATGAAAACCATGAGACACCGCTTAACCGTCAATTCCAACGCTCCATCTCCCGCAACAATTCTGTTACGTTATCACTGTACCAAAACAGTTTTTCTTTGCTCTAAAACACAAAGAATACACCAAGTGCTTCAATGCTAATAAAAGCTTTCGCATAAAAGGGGCAATCAAAATATATTAATAATATATTACAACATAAAATTAACTCTGTTCTTCAATTCAGAGGTTCAAAAGCTAGACTAGGAAGAAACTCTCAAATATCATGCGAAAAACTTCACTGTCCTTCCTTCAGGTAGTCGAAAAATTGTGTTTCTTATACGGGAAACTACGCCTGCGCTTGCTCGTGGAGTTTCCAAATAAAATTGTATGTATTTGGGATTCCGACTATTCCGAATTAAGGTTTCGCGAAGCATCATTCGCGAAATATCAATGCAAGTACCCTTTTATTTCACTCAGAAGGGCTTACACGAAATTGCCATAATACGGCGATTGCCATAATACGAAGAGATTTCACCGTCTCGTACATGTGGTTTACAGAAAGTATTGTTAACGCTGCAAAAAATGGACGTCGAGGTGGCGGAAATGCACGTTCTATGAGTCCCTAATACCGAAAAATTACTGTGGCTTTTTCCTTAAAACGACCGTCCTACAGACCATAAAAAACAGTAGAAGCGCAAACTTCATGTGATTTCCACCAACACTTATACTCCCCGAGCAATCTGACTTCATGAAACGACGCGGCCCCAAGAATTTGAAACGGATCTCTTAATGATTGGGGGTAAGAAAATCCAACGGTATTTTCAAAATATTCACAAAAATAGCTGAAATTGTTTCTAGAAACTCTTAACTCGAAAATGGCACAGTTTAGTAAAAAGAATAGTTCGCTTAATAACGTGCATAGATTCAATTTTCATTATAACCTCGAGAATTTCGAAAATGGCAAGTTCAAGATTTCTTTCGCCCCCCCCCCCTCGTTCAACTACTTTACTAAAGGTAGTTTTTTTTTTCTTAATGAAATCCATTCTTCAAAAGTTGATCATTCAATCACGTCAGGTACAAGTTTTTTTTTAAAACGGAAGTAATTTTGAGTGAATTCGAGACAATTTTGAAGACAGAGACTCCACGTTTTTGGTTTAACCCTGTTGTGATGATTGAGCACAATACACTCTATTCTATAGTCATTTCCAATAAAAACATTTCAAATTTTCCAAATTAAATGTATTTTATCAAGTCTCCCGCACTTTCTTTGATTAAGAGTTTGTAAGAGAGAGTATTAGAAAAGAGAAAGCATTACAACGATACTAATTACAATATTATAATACTGCATAAGCATTACAAATAACACAAAAAGTACGAACTGTTTTAGTATCCCTAGTTTTATTAAAAAAAAAGACTATTTTGGATGAGTCCTAAAAAAAGTTTTCTCAAAGAATACAGACAGCTTGGGTTTCAATCAGCTCTTGACACTAAGATATTAGAAACCTTCGGCATCATTTTAGATATATTAGTACAAACATTCTTCGCCAAATAATTATAATCAGCATATTAACATAAAAGTTTAATTTACCAAGTGAACTGGTGCACTAGGTAAATTTACTATTAATGTACCAAGGAATCATCTAAGCAAAGAGTTTCTGCAATTTTCTGAAAGCTAAAAGTGTTGAGAAAATATTTTTTTAGAAACTATAAACTTTCAATAAAATATTTTTAGAAACTAATTTAAACTATATTTTTACTTCATAATCTTTCCAAATATTTGTTTTTGTAGTTTCTGTAAATAATCAACATTACTTCATCAATAAAGCCATACAACTTGCACAAAATTGCCATCGAAGTTCAAAAGATTTCAAAAGCGCAATAAAAATGAGAAAATGGAAGCTGAATTTAAGCACCATTGAAGTATATCAAAATACGCATTCTCGTTTGTTTCTGGATTCAATTAGACTAACAAACTTCAACGATGCAAAAAATTACCCATTCCTTCAGCCGCAGCTAAGATGGATCCCTCAGATCCAGAACATAGGCAAGAAAAAAAAATTCATTACAAATTTAGGAATCTCGCAAACTATATACCTAGGATAGAGAAAGTTATATAATTCTGCAGCGAAAAAAGGCTATTTTACGTTAGAAAAATTCTTATACATCCCAGATACCGAAAAATAATAATTCTTGTTCCTGCGGGTAGTGAATTGGGCAGTGAATTACTTTCTTGAAAGCACGTTGTGAAGTCAGAATCCAAATTTTGTGGGTCATTAATACCGAAAACATGGTGTACGGCAAAAAAAACCGGCCCTCCGCCCGTCCGGGAACAACGCCAGCGGCTAAACCGTAAATAGAAGTTTCATAATAATAATATTCCCCATCGATCTGGTTGCCGTCGCGGCCCCTTAAACCTATACCGGCTATTTCAATTTTGGGGGTACGTAATATGAAGCCTCAACATTTTAAAAATTCTCTTAAAACTGAACCAAATTTTTGGATTAATTTTCTTTATCAAACAGAGCTGGTCCTATTTTCGTTGAATACTCAAAATTTTCGAAAACTGCAAAAGTTAAAAATTTATTCGGCGTCTTCCTACAACTGCGATATTGAAGGCTTCTGTTTTTCTGAGAGAAATGTGTTCTTCAAAATTCAATCGTTTAACGAGGTCATTAATTTTTTTTGAATATGAGTAGTTTCGCGTAATTTAACGTGGAATAAAGGCATTTTCTCAGAAACCGCACCTAATTGTATCATTTACCTTTTTAAACGGATAATGTACTAAATTTCATGACAGCAATATTCTGTCGATTTTTTAAAATTTCTTAAAATGTTATTAATATTCTTTATAATATAATATAATTGACTCTCTCGCGTCATTAATATTTACATTAGGTGCGTTTTTAATAAATTTTCGTATTTGCGAGTACAAGTCTTCAAATAATTTCTTACGAAGTATCTCGAAATTTCAAACGTCTTCTGGGAAAATGATCTCAAAATTGCGTATTTTCAGTAAGGCTCAAACGACATTTTCTCGAAACAACGGCTCCAAATTTTTCAATGAAAATTTGCATTCAGTACCAGCATTTGCCTTCTATAATATTCTTAAATTGGAATTTAAATATCGAAAATTAGTGAAAATAGATCTTTTAGGCGCAGATAGGTAGCAGCTGGGAGAGAGTGGGGCAAACCGGAAAAACTAACCGAAACTAAAGAGATTATGTCACTAACTAGTACGACAAATGGCCACTCTGCAGCATTACTAATTTTTTATTTGCAATTCATTAAAAAATGACGAACATCAATAATAGGTTTTGCTGTCTGAAATGGCGCAATGTCAGAAAGCAAATTTAATTAATAAATTAGATATTGAACAGGTTTTTAAAGATAATTTCATTAACTAGCACTATCAGCACAAATTCAACTCCTACACAACAACGTTCATGAATTTCAGAGACCTTCCATTACAACGGCAGTTTTAATTCGCTGATTAAACATTCGGTGCAATAGATTTTTCTTCACAGAAAGAGAGAAAAAAGAGAAAGCAAGGGAGATTTATTTTTCACTTGCCTTCAAGCTACAGCAAGGTAGACAACATTTCTATTTTCAGATGTCCTGTGCCCACTGACACGTCTCGCATTTGTTTAGATGTGAAGAAAGAACCATCCCACATAAGGAGAATAATCTCATTGCTCGGCAAAAAACAATGTAGCGACACACCGGACAGAAACTGTCGATGTAAGTTAAAGAACACAATGTTACTGAGCAAAGACTTCCACACCAGTGTTTTTACTAGCACTTCAAGAATCGCCCAAATATCACTTCAAAGCAGTTTTCTTTCAACGGGAAATCTGTTGGCGTTGCAGGAATCAACATACAGAATAAGCATGTTCCCAAAGAGCTCATTGTACCAAATGAAATACAGACATTAAGCAAAATTCAAAAATTAATGGTTTTTGCACTGAAACAAAATTATTTGGTATTAATTCTCGAAGAAGCGAGATTCTGATGATTCATACATAATGAAAAACGACAAAACTCATATTTTCAGAGAAAAGAACGAAATCTATCTCCACAATTGTGAAATCTCCGCTATGTTTGGATCCTGATAGTCATATAACCCATAATTTACGTAGATTCAGACCACACACCACCACAGAGGAATGTGTGACTAGCCAAACAGAGTAATTTCAGAAATAGAGCAGGTCGCATCTATTCCACGGAGAGGTCAAGTAATTATTTTAACGCCTCCGAAGATATGATAAACAGAAGCCCCCAATGATATAATACAAAAGCAGCGAAGACCCTTTATCGTGAATGTGCCGCTGGCGAGGGCAAATAGCAAGGATCAATTCCGCAATGACGCACAGATAAAATCGTTCGATCTTATGTATGTTACGTGATGTCTGGAATCCTCGATGCACACAATGCAAAAGATCAATTAGAAAACAATGCAATATTCGATAACAGCAACGCCTACGCGAGGTCAGTGAAATACCCTTATGGCAATGATGCACTCTTTACAGTCTTAAGTTTTGCATCCGGTACTAACAAATATTAATTATCATATAGTATTAAGACAAGTTTGACTTTTAGAATTATTTTTCCATACATTGACGCTAAGGGCAAACATCTACTCTCTACTCTTTTGATGAAATACTTCACAAAACTCCCGTGTCTAAAGCAGAAGTTACAATGATAAGTAAATTTTAAATTTAACATTTAATATTTTAAGTTGAAAAATTTATGACCATCGCTTGCTAAGTATTATGAGACAACAATCGTGCATGTGGCAATAAATTGTCGTGAATACACTAATACTGTTCACACGCTTAAAGAAATTTGATGAGACAGTCGTTTTATTTTGCCATTGCAGAAGATATTTACATCAAGGTTTTTATGGTGCAAGGACCGAGACATCATTGGAATATCATACAATCCCAACATGTACGTCCTTCTTCAAACCCCACACGAAAGAATTAATGACGCGAGTGTGCACTGTTAAAGAAAGATCACCAAAACAAAATTGCAGTAAACCCACCAGAAACTTCAGGGGCTCATTTCCTGCATCTCTCCGTTGAGCAAGAAAAATCATTTGCATAACAAACATTAGAAATCGCTGAGAATTTTTTTAAATCGTTCGTAGTTTAGAAGTTTCTTGTGGACACTTCTTTATAAAAATTATTTTTATTTACGTCCCTTTTTTAGTTTCAACTCTTAATTTTCAAAAACATAAATTCCTATTTTAATACACTATGAACAGTACTCAGAAGTTGGAACCATACAATAATTGTATGAATTTTGTTTAGTCGGATTGAAACAAAAAATTCATTACAACTTTAAAAAATGCAAGTTTCAGGAGAGACCATTTACAGAATTTCGAGTATTCCGTATATATATGCGTGGATGGGTAAGTGCGCTCTGTAGTCGCCATGTCGCAGACACTTTTGATAGTTAGCCTATTCAAAAAAAAAATAAAAATAAAAAAAGGCCTTTTTTTCCAGTCCAATAAATAGAAAATCAGCATTTTCAAGTTGTGATAGACTGCCACCAAACCGACCTCTCCAGTCCTCTCACACAGCAAAAGCTTTGTATCGTTTTATGTTGAAAGTGAGTCTGCAAGAAATATCGCACCTCTGGTCGGTGCAGTGTTGAATATGGGAACACTTAAAACAATTATCCTCCGATGGATTTTTAATGAGTTTACAGAATAAAAAATTAATATTTTTTTTAATTACTTGAGCAGTTAGGCTTTACGAACATTTAAAAAATTTGCAAAATAATTCTTGAATTTAAATGTGACATGTGGAAAAACAACATTCATTTTGGTTATCTACGACGGCTAATTAAAATGCTGTAATAAATGTTATGATTCCAGAGACATTGTTTAAGTAATTTTACCCACTGTCGACAATTTAAAAATCTGGGGTGTATATGGGGAAAATCCTATCTAACAAACAACTCTCTACTAACTTTGTATACCGATTTCAGCATAACTGTCTCTCACCTCTCGGAACTGAGCTGGTGGATTCTGGCTATCCGTAGCCGATTCATAACAGCATAACTTTTTGAAATAGTAAACACAATGAAATTAAAAATATTTTGCAGATATACTATATAACATCGTTACTCACACAAAACACAGAATTACTTAAAAATGTATGTATACCTCAAATCGATGACCCCAACCCCATTCCCCTATCCTTCGGCTCGCCTCCGACTCCTAAGCAGTAATTTCACCGCCGAGCATCAGTGCCCAAAGTGGTTGCGTGTGTGTGTGTGTTTTTCTTTTTTCTTTCTTTCTTTCTTTCTTTCTTTCTTTAAGTTTGTTTACACAACGCCTCTCTTAACCCTTTTTGGGGGCGTTGAGCGCCTACCTTGGAGTTATTCTCCATTATTAATAGTAAAGTCTCGTCACGATTCAGTCAGTGCCTTTTATCCCTTCGGTCAGGGGCTCGCCGCCGTTAGATACTGGGTTTCCTAGACAGTCACCCAAACAGGAACACGCGAGGTCCCTTAACCTCCATCACTACACGGAGAGTAGTCAACGAATTCGGCCAGCGAAGCCGGCCATTGATTCCATTTCTTCCGGAAGTCGAGGTAATGTAAGTGAATTTGGACGATGTACGCTTGTACGTATTCCCTTTTTCAGAGATACGTTTGCAGTCATTATGAATTATTGACGATTGGAGTGACAGCCAAATGTTTATTAGCTGCAAATATTAAAACTTAATTGTAAATTTCTAGACGATACAACCCACAATGCATCTATTATGGGAAAGATATTCCATCCAAATTTATACGATGAGGAGGAAAAATAAGTTTTCAGAAGTACAAGTACATATATTTCGAAAATAGCTGCTCCATTAAGAGGTTTTAAAGAGAAATGTACGAAAGATATTTTCTTTCCTTAATACCAATTCAATTAGTGTCAGTTGTAGTCAATCATTAATATCCAATACTTATGTTAGTAATTCTATTAGATGTGAAGTGGAGTGTTCACAATATACGTACACGTGAGGAGGAAGTAGATTTTTGTTACAAAATTTTACGGAGTAACAAATTAAATATTTGAGTTCGTATTACTTGAAAAAACTCCACACCCAAGCTTTTAATATCAAAACACTAATTTATAGGTTTCGAGCAGAATTAGCGAAAAACAATTCTAATCAAAGGGTCTACTAGCCAACAAATGGTTTTAACAAATGATTTAAGATGGAAATACAAGCTACAAACAGTTTGGCATTTCGGTGCCCACTGCCAGTAAAATTTAGCAACCTACTTCGGAAATAAAGGTTGAAAACACACTACTCGACAGCCCCAACCTCGCCCCTGCAGCCCCTGAAAGCACTAGGGCAATGAGAATGGGCGCGCGTAAAGCACAATTCACTCGGGCGCTAATGGATTAAGACGGAAATTTAAGCTGCACAAATTTATGTAGTTTAACGAACGTAGTTTGTGCCCGTTGTATTAATGTGAGTACAGTTCGTGTATTTGAAATGTCAGTTCTTTACAAAGATTTTATGATGATTTTATTTCAATGATTTGGTTTAATTCAGACTCCCCGATGTGAAACGGATTCAAAATTAAATGAAATTTGGAATATTTTCTTTTTCGAACGACAAAATGTATGAATTAAATGATTTTCGAATGAAGTTCCTAAAAGGAAAAGTGCTTTTAACCCGTCTACGGTTAGTCAAGCGTTCTCTCTCTCTGTCACGTCGACGAGTGTATCTGTGACAAGATCGCTACGAGGTTTTTCATGGAAATAAATCGTCTATATCAATTTTTCAATACGAAAATTACCTACTCATAAATACTCAGCGGCGACCAAAATCTACATTTTTCACGAAGGTTTTACTTCAGGAAAAGATATGAATTACAACTGGGATGAACAATGTTAATATGGCAATAACAAATTAAACATCCCTCATTAATTATTCCGAATTTTTAATATCCTTAGTTCTCAAAGTCATCACAATTCCAATAATGCAAAACTCGTCCTGTATTATGTATGCATTAACAAAAATAAGTAAAATGTATTAACAAAAATTAATACTAATACACACAGACTAATTTATTCTTCATTAAAAAATAAAAAACTGAAATGAAAATATAAAATTCGAAACTTCTAGCATTTGCATTAGCATTTTGTGAAATATTTATTGAATACAACCAAATTGTATTTGGGCTACAAAACGGTACCTCAAATAGGTGTAGAGAATTTTAAATTGCATTTATCCTTTTATTAAAAAAAAGGTATCAATTACCGTGAAAATTCGCTATTTTCAAAATATTGAATATTATTTATATCAGACTGCAAATCTACGTAATAATTGCAATTACTTCCATTTCAATTCAAAATTACTATAGTTGTTTCGTCATAATTCGTAAATTACGTTTTTGGTTGCAATTTGTTTCACGTTCACCAAGAGAAATTAATTATCCAAGATTTAGTATAAGACAATTAATGATGACCGTTAATTCTGATATGATATGAGTTGATATAAGACTTAATTTTGTTTTGCAATTTCGCGATATATTTGTTTTTTCAAGAATTGTTAAGTAATATTTAGTAAAGAATATTTCTTGTGTTTAATTTTAATTATGAGGCAAGATATAAAACCAAATAACTTGCAATACACATTTATTATTTTGAGTATTTATGCTGCAAATTAACGATCGTCTATAACTTCGTGAATGATAGAACAGCGTAGATTTCAATAGTGATCTCAACTACACGTGGTGCGTTTATACACATACATTTAGGGTACATACATATAGGGATTCTTTCCTCGCTTTCGTGAATTAAATTTTCTCCCAATTGCAAAAACAAACGATTATAGTAATTGAAATAAAGTACTCAGTGCTTACTTTACTGCGATATTTCAGTAAAATATTTATCATATATTATCGTTTCTCCTTTATTTGGATATTTGAAAGGAACCGAAGTGAAAATGAACGTGATTTCTAAGAATTTGTTGAAACAATCAAAAAGTAATAAGTTTTCTCCTTTCTTAAAACAGTTGTATTTATTTTTTAAATAGATTTCGCGATAATTTAGAGTATCATGAACAAGTGCCACTTTTTTTTTAAGCAATTTGCAGAGAAAATTTTGATTGAATTTGAGTCCCAACAATGCAATTTGCAAATAAACAATGAAATCTGTTTCAATTTAGAATATCGCCTTTATTATTTATACAAAACAAAATTATACAAAAAATTGATATATTGGATAATATCAAACGATCGGCCCTGGACATTGATTCGACCCTTGACTCGAAAATATAAAATAGTAATGACACACGAATAAACTCTTTCTTGATTACAAGTTCGAGTTGATCTGAAGTTTTTTTTAAAACCACAATGAAATAAACGAAAAACAGGCTTTCTTACGAAATAAACAAGTTCCTACAGAAACCGACGGACCGGAACTTATATCGGAAAAAAATTCTGCCGAAGAAAATCATGTCGTTACTATCGCTTTGCATCACGAACTCTGCGACTTCAAAGAGAGAACCATCCTCTAGCAGGCTTTGTTAGGTGTACTCATTCATTCGCATCGTGCAAATGAATGAGCACGGGAAAGAATCTGTCCGAAAAGCGGAAAAGAGGGCGCGGTTCGAGCCCCGTCGTTGGCGGGCAGCGCCTGAAGTCCACCCGTCCGCCCGCGCGCGCGCGCCCCAGTGCCCGCGCGGGGGCACCTAAGAGCGCAGCGCCGCGCCTTATAAGGAAGTTCGTTTGACGAAAGCGGCGCCAGATCGTGTGCGTCCGTGCGTGTGCGCGGCGCGGCTCTGTGTGTGTGCGTGTCGCGAGAGGAGAAGGGGCGCGGCGGGCGCAGCGGCAGCAGGAGCAGCAGGGCGCGGGTGCGGGGCAGTGGGGAGGGGAGGAGGAGAATCGCGGGCTCGCGCGTGTGTCGAATTACTATTTTACTCCGCACCGCGACTCGGCTCAGTCGCTCGACGGAGGAGCGACGAAGTCGCGCGCAAAGCGAGAGCGGGAAGAAGAAAGCGGCGCGAAGGCAAAGCAAAGCGAAGCACAAGCAGCAAGCTCGGCTTAGCTATCCGCTTCCCCTTTTAAGGCAGCTGCGGACGAACCTCTGCCCAAAGCGGGAACTGAAACGGCGTGGAGCCCGGCGCGCGCGCGCTCGCGCGCAGACTCTCACACACACATTCGCACTCCCCACACACACAGGCGCGCGCGGCCGCCCGCGAACGCGCGCGCATGACTACAAGCGGGCAGAGTGGACCTCGGCGGCGGCCGGGCGCGCGTCTTGGTTGGTCGCCGGTCGGCCGGCCGGTCCGCGGGGCGCGGGGCGGGGCGGGACGGCGCCGCGGAGTGTGAGTGTGACTCATGCGCGGCGCGGTCTGGGGCGGCCGCGACGGCCCGCCGCCAGTCGCGCGGCGGCACGGGTGGCGCACGCACCGCTCGGCGCGGCACGGGGCAGCGGCGGCCACGGACCCATGGCGACAGGACAGGACACGGCGGGCCACGCACGTCCGCGCCGCAGGAAGGAAGAAGTGCGCATGACGCGCGTGCGCGCCATGGGAAGCAGGCGGGGGAAGGGGAGGTGGAAGACGTCGAGAGGGCGGCGGCGCCGGAGCCATCCGGTGTGTCACTTCCCCCCCACCGCCCCGGCCGCGACGACGCCCCCTCGCTCGCTCCCCTGGGACTTCCGCGCCCGCCACCATATGTTCCTCGCGCCCTCCGACACACGGCAGCCGGCGGCGGCCGAGAGAGGCAACCGACGCGCGGGATCCCGCACACCCAGGCGGCGCGCCCACGCGGTCGCGGCCGCCCCGCCCTCCGACACGTGCGAGCGAGCGAGCACGGGGGATGGACGCAAAAAACAGCGGGGCAGATAGTGGCTAGCGCATGACTAACGCCACATCCGTGTGTGCAGTATGACATATGCAAACAGCAGAGCCGCGCTGCGCCGCCTCGCGACGCACGCGTGATGCAAGCAGGGGCGTGATGTGACAGACGCAGCGGCGACCGCAACCGGGAAGACGGCCGTGTGGGGGCGCGCGGCACCCGAGAAACCGCTGACCGCAGCGACAGCGAACATGGCGCAGACGTCACCGCCCACCGGTTTCATCAGCAATGAGCATTGACACCACAACTTCATTTGGAGTAAGTAAAAATAGCCGGCGGCTAATCAGCTGCGCGTCTTATCAAGGGCTTGAAATAACTTGCCGTGTGCTAACATACGCATTCGCAAGTGTTGCGACTTCCTTTGGCACATGTGTCTTGTCAGTTATTGAAACCGGCACCACCAATCACACCACTCAAACATGACAAATACACACACACACACACACACACACACAAATAAAGGTACTTCTTGGTGATTTTGCACTAGGCACACACATTTTACATATAAATATGCAAATTATTTCAACATTCATATTATAACAATTATAAATTAATTAAATATAAACATTTATAAATACAAATAATGTAAAAGTAACAAAATAACTACAATCGTTTAAATCACTAGTATAATCTAAAACAAGATCAATTGAATTTTAGGCAAATAGGGGAGGATAGAACATAATTCATCAGGGGGAAAGGACGAAGATGGAGAACATGTCACCAATCACATTCGCGTTTTTTGCTTTCTTTTCAGATCGCTTACTTAAATTCAACATTAAATTGGAAGCCATATATTCCATAGCATAACTCATTACCAGCTGTTGGGCAATAAAATGACAATGTACCTACAACCGTAGGACGAACATTACATAAATCAAACGCTTAATACGATTCAGATAAAATATGAATTGATTCATACATTTTTAAAATGTATAAAGGAAAGTATATTTACAACTGCAGAACCAGTACACCAATAAGTTGGTTGAATCAGTTATCTTCATTATTTGCATTTGCCACTGGGAGGGGAAAACTTCAATAAAATGTTAAACTTCACCACATTGTCTAAGTATAATTTAAAACTAATGTAATCTCTTGTTCGATACGAAACAGATGTAATTTACAAAAAAGCGTTCCAGAAAACCCAAGATGTGAGAATTCAATTTATTTTTTGTCCAGGCGTGGGCTTTGTTGCTTCACATGCCCGTAAAATGACTGTCGCCCCCAAACATTGACGCAACCGCTCCCGCCCCGCCTGCATACAAATCTGTTTTCAAACACCGACTCTTCCCATCCATCATTCCACCACTCCGCCTGCACAACTACTACCTCCTGGAACAGGTGCCGTTCCCATCCGAATTCGGTAGCGCGACAGGTAATATCCTCGCCCTTTCCCGCCGGAACACGCGGTCGACTAATGGTAGGTTTGGTCCACGTAATTCATTGCCAAAAAAAAATATGGAACCTCCAATTAATCAGCATTATATAATATTAATTACAATAATCGCTAAAATTGACGAGATGCTAAAGAAAGGGGTGGCTCAAACTGGATAGTTTAAAGTGAGTGGTTTGATGAAGCAAGTATTTTTAAATTTTATTAAAAATAAATACAAGAAAAGATTTGCAACAATACATAATTAATACACATCGTTGTTTTAAATTTATTTCCCAAATCATTTAGCATTTTGGCCCCTCTTCTCCCGCTGGTAAGACCCGCCCGCAACAGAAGCGCGCCTTCCTTCTGTTCACAGAGGAGCGCTTATCGTCCTGGCTGGCCAGACAGATGACGCTATTAGAGCGCGCGCCAGAAGGGCCCGGCTCCTCGACCACGACGGCGGCGGCGTCAGAGACTGCGTCGGCGTCAGCGGCGCCAGCGCGGCACCGGGCGCGGGCGCGGGCGCGTGCACGGGGCGACGAGAAAAGGCTTCACCAACCGCCCGGCAACTCGGGACGGCGCGGCGAGGCGGCTGCCGCCACCGCCCCGCCGCGCCGCGCCGCCTCAACCGCCGCCGCCGCCGCTTTCGGCGACCAGATGAACGACAAAACGCGGCGCCGCGCCCCAGCCACGCCCCCCCGACGCCCAGCGCCGGCGCCACGGCGTCGGCTACGCGGCGACACACGCCCCGCGCGCCCGCAAGGTAATTAAAAGCGCGCTAATCCCGTCAAATACTGGTAAAATGTGAACAGGTGTTTGTAGTAAGTGTTTGTCCCCTCTAGAGACCCCGCGGTGGAAGAAAAGGAAAGATGAAAGGAGGCGGAAGAGGGGAGTGCCGAGGCGAGGCGAGGTGAGGTGAGGTGAGGTGAGGCAAGCGTACGGCCGGTGGAAAGAGGGAGCGGTGGGAAGGAGCGGGGAGGGCAGGGGCGGGGAGCGGGGGATCCGGTAATTGGTCCCCCCTTCACAAACCACAGCGGCGGAGGCGGCGCTGGCGCTGCCGGTGGCGGTGGCGACGGCAGCGCGCCGGGCGAACCGGGATATGTAAGACGCCGTCGCGCGCGCGCGCGGTACGTTCGCCCCCGCCATCCGCACGCCCGCGGTCCGGCAGGTCGGCAGGCCGGAGCGATAACTCATTCTCGACCGCTTTCATGAGCCAAAACGCCGGGCTGCTGGTCTGTCTGTCTCGGCTCGGAAGACGAAAATGTGATAAGTGCAAAAGGCTGTTCGTTACATAGTGCACATGCGGGTATTAACTTACAAATTTTTGAGGAATAATAAAAAAATCAATAACAAAAAATCTTAATATCGCGCATTCTTCTAAACACGTACAATAGTCCTATTTTTTTTTTCGAATCAAAAATAAAAGAGACACTGAATGCATAATTAAAGTTCATTCAAAATTTTACCAGTACATTCAGCTTCATTTTGTCCCTTCTACAGAATTGCTTAAAAATTACTTCAATGAATTCTATTTTCTCGGTTGTTAATGAAGTATAAAGCATGCTTTGACTCAATATTTGTACAGATGGGTTATCATGAAACGCCAGTGAATTCAGAATAAAAATGTAACTTTCTCGTCCCCAGCTCGTTATAAATCAAGGAAAGTAATATAGCAACTAATTTTGATTAATAAGTTCACCAAGGAGCATTCCATAATCGCAACGCAAATCTTCAAAATATTTCACGGGAGCTACGACAATAAATAGTCTTTTACGCCATTTCCATTTCTTTTATCAAAAACTATGTATTGTTAGAGAACTGCCGCTTATACAACATGATATTCAGATAAATTATATTCTATAAACAATCTTTCCATAATGTATAGGAGGGCTTTAAAAATAGTAGTTTTCAACGTCGAAAAGTGCACAAAACACCGAAAACATTTCCTAAAACAACTATAGAAATTGAAGTTCTTGAATGGAAGAGATTTTTGAATTCTTTTATACTGCGCGGCACTCGTGACACACAATTTAAACGGTTTGCCCGGCGCTAAACTGCAGACAGACCGCACCTCTCATTCACGCAGAAGCCTCGCCACTCCCAGCAACTTCGAGCATCAATGAAGTAAACACTCGTTTTTTCCAGCGTTACAATATGTTTTCTATACTACGCAAGTGGCACAAACGGAAGTAAAAATAACATCCAACCTCCTTAAGAAACGAAAAAATAGTAGCTTGCAAGGGGGGAGGGCTACCCCTTCAAAAATTTTGAAAGGGCCCCTCATAGACTTGCGTAATAAAATATTTTACTTTCATAAACATGTTCAATCCATGATTTTAATCGTTTTTAAACCCGACAATTTGGAAGATTGTTATAAATTGGTGGAAGTAGCCATCTGCTAACCTTGTAAATAGTTCAATATAAAATCATTTGTATTTGTCAATCATTAAGATTATGATTTCGCTATTTGTGTAGTACGATTTATTTAATTTACTGGTAACATTTCTTATGTGTATAAAAATATAATGTAAATATGTGTGTAAATATCATGTTGTACAGGAAAAGGGAACCCAGAAATGAAGTTTGTCCCACCTCCGGTTTTAGGCTGAGCCTGCTTATTGGAAAACGTGTATTGATAGTCCACCCGTCTGTTTCCAATGCACTGAACACGCGGTTATCCCAAAACAAAAAAATGAAACCCAAATTTTATTTCCGTTCATGTGTAATATATTAGTTACGAACAATGGCTAATTTACTATTCCTTATGCAAATTTGCATTCGATTTCCCATGGCGCAAAGACAGACATCATCACAAGTCTAAGACGCTGAGACAATTCCGAATATCTTCTGCATTTGGTTCCGCGGCGAGGGTGCGCGAGCAAGACAGTCGGCGTCGAAACGTCGAGGGGAAAAGCGAAAGCCACGAGGGCCCGAAGAGCGCGGAAAGCACTTAAAACAGGCTGGCGCCAGGATGCGCTCCCGTGCCCAGACAATCAAATACCGCGCGGAGTAACGAAGCCAATTGAATCTTTTAGTTTGGGAACGTTGCTTCTGGTTTGAAAGAATCCCCATTTTGCTGCTTTATTGAGATTTCCGACTGTCCTTTTCGGCCAGGTGGCTGGACCCATCGGCAGCCGTTTCAACCACCCGTTTCCGGCTGGGTCGTGGAACTGATCGTCCCTAAGTAACGAAACTTCTCCTCGAGTACGTCGTATTTGGCTCTGGCATCGGAACGTCACTGTGAAAAACGGCATCGCTAACTCTGAACTCTGCTGTTAGAAATAATTCTTGATTTCTTCAGAAAACGTAAGATTATTTGCTTCTGTGTCAGTAATATTTCTGCATTGCGATTAAAATTCCCGAAATAGTTACTTTGTATCTATTCATTGAAAGAAGACCCGGTGCATTTCATTTACACCATCTTCACGTTCCTAAACCCATAATGAGATTTGATAATTAATCTATTTTTGTAAAATAGGATTCACGTACAGGAAAATACCACTTCATAGTGTGATTACAAACATGAGCGGAAAATCAATAATAGAACGTACTATACCGTAAACGACAATTTATTTTGCTATCTTGTTATTAGTTTTCACATATCTGAATAAATGATCGCCTTTCAATTTATATTCAACTAAACGAAGTGATTCTGTGACAAAGGAGAATATGATAAATTGCTCTTGATAACACTCGTGTGGTTATGAACATCCCTTACCTATTTTAAGTAGCGTGACGTGATCTAATCTATTAATATAGTTTCCAATAAGCAACCAAAACAAAATTCGTTTTGTGTTCCTTTCAAAGGTCATTCGCATCAAACTGAAAACAAAACTGTATCATTACCTTTCTGTACGCGTCGGTGTTTTGATATTTTTCTAATTTGGAAACATTTGAATTACGAACGCGCTCATTTCTTTAAGTTATGTTCGAGACAAAGTAATTATACATGTACTTCTCCCTTATGCTTTTACGCCACAGAGACATAATTTCAGATTTACAGAAAGCATCATGAATGCAATGCTTTGTAAAGTGCAACGCTGATTAAAATGGCTTACAATAAAAATTACCCTGCTTTTTTCAACGCTTACGTTTCGTTATTTCCTATAACATTCCCCTAACAACTCCACGTTCTGTTCGGATACAAATCTTTAGAATTTCAAGGCACCACAATTTTACTTGCGCGCATACTTCTTGCGCCATATAGAGATAGTATTATTACTATACAGCAGCGGAACCGGAGAGTTTCGTCAGAAAAACTCATATTGTGGGTCACCGACACAGGAAAAATAGATCATTCTCGCTGCTAGATGTAGAAAATATCTTCCTCTAATACGTTATGTCGACAGAATCAACTTTTTGCAATACCAATAAATTTTTCCTGGGTTTATGTCTAAACGTCTGTCCACACGTCTGTGTCAACAATGCTAGCGGGTAAACCGTAGGTAGGCTTTTCACCAAAACGTATTTCCCAGTAGCTTTCATTGATGTGAATTTGAAACGTATCTTTTGATTTTGAGGGGTTCTTTGCTCAAAACTGGTTCCAATTTGATAGTGTGAAAACCCGAACGGTATGTCACATTTCATAAATTCTGAGAAAACGTTTATTTTAGGCTAAATTTCACTGGCAATGTATTTTCGTGGTTTTAATGAACGATTGAAATGCCGTAGTTTGCATGATGAAACACAGCACCACAGCTTTACAGTAATGACGTCAATAAACAGACTGCTCTGAATTTATAAAATGTCACTTATATAGTTCTGGTTTTCACCCATTCATTTTTCATTTATTATTTAACTTTTATAAAAATGACGCCCATCCGAATTTCCTTGAATTTACTAAAATAGTAGAAGCTTATTTTTTGTGTCTTCCTACAACAATACTGAATATTTTAGTAATAAAAGCTCTTCAAAAAATATAATAAACATATTTTTTCAAAATATCGCGCAATTTGATGGGTAATTTCCCAAATAAATATTTCACATATCGCGCACAATTTGGCGCGAAAAAAAGCAATTTACAAACACTATTTCCTCCGAAACAGGTCTTTTTTTTTAACTTTTTCCGCTCTATCTGTAAAATACGTTTACAAAAACTGTCCCGGCCCGATCTTTGTTGAACTCTGAATTTTTGAAAATAGCAAAAGATAAAAATAATGGCAGAAAGTATGTGTTGCTGTAGCCCAACTGATTTACCGTTGTTAATTAGAATTCTCACAATAAAACAATCCTAAGAAGCAATTTCTTTCTATATAGACAAAACAATTTTATCGTGATCTAAGTTTTCGTAAAAATAAGGGCAAGCAATTTAATGATTTATTTTTTAATATTATGAAAATTTAAACAAATATCCATTCTTCGATTATATATGAAGTTATTCCTCGATCTTTACCCTTCAGAAAAATTAAACTTCTGTCTTCCGTCGTTTACAAAATGGCTGACATGAAGCTGAGTTGCCTCGACCCTTCGAGAATGTTTCTCCACGGCGTGAATCATATACGTTATATCGCGATATTCTTTCTATAACGGTATGTAGTACCTGATTTAGTAACTGGAAATGCAAAGTAAAAACGGAAGTAAAAATGTATTTAAAAGTAATTTTAAAAATATTACTTATCAAGACAATGGTAACAAAACAATTAAACTACAAAAACCGTCTAGGATAAAAACTTGTTTCCGCATGCCAAGTCACTTCTTAAATTATCTTTTACTCAATATTCAGCATCTAAAACAGCAATAAACGCTATCGGAACTTCGTCTTAAGATGCGCGTGATTCGAACAGCAAATTTACTTAAATGCATCATCGTGGAATATCGTATGGAGATTGTCTGTTAGGACAGTATCGGCAGGAGATATGAACTAAGTAATCTGATACAACCCTCATCTTCCACTTCCTGCGTGAATATTTCAGCTCATGATTCCAATAACTCACGTAATCTAATAATATCGCAGTCGCGTTCCAAGTGTAAATACCCAGAAAAATGTATTGCTGACCAGTTACCCAAAATCAATCCGGTATTAAGAATTTCTCGCTTTTTATGCAATGCTATTCTTCTTTATAGATACCATTTCCGAAGTATTTCAATGGAATTCTTAACGGACAACAAACAGTAAGTTCAACACAGCAGCAGACGCGGCCATCTCTGCCCATTCCCGCGCTGCAGAAAAATGGCTCTTTAGCACATCTGTCCCCATTCGATACGAAAGCTCGCGTGGATAGAATTCTTTGCGTTCTCCGACAGGTCTGCCCAAAAAGCCGGCTCAGACCAGATTTTCATTCGACTCCGCGCCGCGGCTTGCCATTTTAGGAATCGATGAGATTCCCAGCCAGAAAAGAACTACACCCCATTTCTAAAATATTCTACCCATTCGAATGCATTTTAAACATAAGGATTAACATTTAAGGTTAAATCAACGGGTTTCTCACCACGCCGCACAAGTGTGTTGATTGCAGATTAATGAAATACCGTATCATTCATGAAAGCGCCGTCAGCTGTAATAATATGCAGTACAAACTAACTACTCAAAACTATGAGCATTGCAGGAAATATATAAAATGTTATACTACGGTCCTATTTGATTGTGAACATTAAAATAATTTAGAATAAGACTTCTCCCAGGAGACATCCAAAATGTCGGATCAGTTATCAAGTTGTTTGTCAAATTCAGAAATTGCATGTAATCATAAACCAATTACAATAGCAACTACATTATTATTGCACTGTTATTCGAGTAGGTTTGCAGCTCAGATTACAAAAAGAAATCCGATAATCTTATAATTTTAGGAAAACAAATTGCGCCTGTCTAATTATTTCCAAGTATAATATTGTTCGTGGATCTCCCCCTCCTCAGACGATTCCTATTGACGATCTATTTAGTAGTGAGTATGTGAAGGCATCCTGTTTCTGAAAAATCGAGTTTTTTAGCTTTCAGCAAATTGAAAACGCGCAGACCACGCGAGCGATGCATGTATTATTTTCTCATAAGAAATTCAAATTACTTAACAAAATCACAAATGTTACCTCGTTACACTTGCGTGAGTGGACCTCGAGGAAAAACATCTGACATTTTCATTACTTAATTGACATGTGCACGACATGATTGTGGGGAATGTTAAATTATTATTATTATTATTATTATTATTATTATTATTATTATTATTATTTACAGTTTTCGCTTACACAGACTCAAAATATTATGTTTAACATTTAGTAACCCTATTCCCTATTACTTTCGTCATTTATATACTTATATAATATATTGGAATAGTTTAAATCTTCAAGAATTCTAGAGGGGCATTCCGCAACAGTAAGAAAATTTGTGCACAGTAATGATTTGCTTGCAAAGCAACTGTGTGGAAAATGGAAATCAAGCTACATCTCAACCCTTTGTTCTAAGAGGTCTCAGATTCGACTAGCGGTCTTCATAGAGCGTCAAATATCAAGCCTAAAAAGATGGAAATAATTCAGCTGCTAAAATATTAAACTTTTCCAAAAGATATTAAACAATTAATGCTTGCAGATAATTGCATTTCTGGCACGTCTTTGATTTTTTCGCAAATAGAATAAGGCTACGACACGTGGTGTTCGCAAGAAAATTCTCAGAGTATACTGTCACGGAAGCATGCCGAAGGTGACGTGACAGGAACTGGAAAGCGACCACGCCCAGTTCCACGCTGCCTTAACGCCCGACATCCTACCCAATGGAAGTCGCTCTGCTGCATCCACGCAGAGTCCGTTCCGTTCCGTTCCGTTCCCCGCGGAAGTAAAACTACATCATACGCAAACGCAAATAACGTACGCTATGGGGTACGTACGAACCCGGCGTAGGGCCTAGAAAACTGCTTTCTGTAGTTAATTAAGGGATCTGCACCATTTGTAGAGTCATTAGACGGAAGAATACGACCAGAAAACTTATTAGAATTACGGAATATTTTAAACATTTGAGGTTGGAATCTATTCTTTGTTCTCACTGTAATTAGATTTCATTACATTTTGCACAAAGCATTCAAAGAGAACCTGCGTAACACAATTATTTCGATTCAAATTCCGTAACTTTAATACATGTAATATTATTTTACAAGTTTTTATTTTTTGAGTTTTCTTTCACGAGATTGTTTAAACCAAATATATTATTACTTTCCGTAAAATTTAAAAACATTCTATCAAAATGCATGGCATTACAGAACAAACCTAGTACCGTTTACTGACATACGACTACGATATTAGACCTTGCTAGCGCTAAAACCAACATGCTCTCTGAAAGAGATGCAGAACCTACGCACAACAGGGATATTGAGCATATTATTAATTTAATTTGGTCAAAATGCACTGTAACGCGCAAGAGGTCCCCGACACCGCAATATATTGCATGCGTGTAACTATTCCAAAAGGAGACGCATATTCAGAGAGCTGGCCGGGTGCGACTTGCATTGAACGCCTTCGCGAAAGTGAACGAAAACTAATGGAGCTACAACATTTCTCATGGTATTTTACCGGTTTATAAATAGTGTACTAGTTGAACCTGCAAATATATCTGCCCAAGCTGGAACCAACTTGAGCGTATTCGCCTTACGATCAGTACTTTTATCCATTATGCCATCGCCATATGCCATTATGCCAGCGCTGATGTATACATAAGCGTTACCGACGCATCAAAGGAAGTTAAACAATTGCAATTTACGAAATTCATAGGTTTGAATGACGATGGAGCCAACGGCATATTAAGTGAACTTTTTTTAATAATCGTAAAACGTTTTTTTAATAATCACCATTTCACTCGAAATGACACGAAAAGTACTCTTATCTTAATCAATTATTAAAATGATCTAATTTTGAAGGGCAGATTTCATATTTAAAAACCTCTATTTTAAGTAATGTAGTTTTAAGAGGGCGTAGAAAGAAGTTGGAACTTCTGCAATTTTCGAAAATTCAAAAATTTAATGAAAATCCCACCTGCGACATTTTCATCAGTATACTATGCTCTTTCGAGCAAAATTAAAAGGAGTTTAAAGATATGTTTGAGAACAATTAGCTGGGAGTTCATGTACATGTTCACAATACTCTCAGAAAAGCTTGGGAACTTAATCGGAGCTTCAAAAGGATTCTAGATCTTTTTCACTACGAAGCATTTCCTACATGTTCGCTTCTGCGAAGGAGGAATACCAACAGCCGAATTCGAAAGAAACTGAGTGGAAAATCCAGAGCAGCAGGGACTAGTTCCCAAGTTTTCTGGCTCTGTGAAGTGAAGATTATCGTCAGCTTTGAATTATCTAAAATTGTAATGAACATTTGTGCCTTCTCTGTCCACAATGATTAGAAGAAATGCAATACACGTAGGCAAATAAATTTGGCAAAGTTGTTTCTCATTTAATGTGGGATATTGACAGTTATTTTCGAAAGCTAAAATGCTACTATTACACATCACTGGTCGAGGGCTTTACAAGTAAATATATGCAGTCTCTCTCAAAATAAAAAATAGATATTAAAAATTCTATGTACGACCTACGTACAAAAATGCACGTTTACTCTAATACCTAAAATCCATTTTAGATACCTAAAGGTAATGTTTCGTTCAAAAACATGCTTTTTTGTCACTATACACCAGTTAGGTGCAAATGCTTTAAACGACATTACTCGAGATCTCAAAGAGATAAAAGACTGTAGTAATACGCAATAGAAAAGAGTGATGACTGAATTCCATGTAGGTACTAGTAAGTTACGCATATTCAATTTTTTGAGACCTAATGCTTCAGACTGGAAATCTTATCTAATCACGATATAAAATCTTACTAATTTGCGACAAAATGACCTTTTAGAAAAACATTTTCAGCGAATTTTTGAGGTAAAGTTTCAATCCAATACAGAACTAGCATTATGCAAAGAAAGCATTAAGGCAATTATGTCTTACACCCGCGTTTGAACTCCATCTCATCAAGATAGTTTTATTGCGACCCAAAATGATTGATTGGTTACAAAATATGAAAAGAAATATTTCAATTTATTATTATCAACTGAGCTGTATCTGTACGAAAAAAGAAATAAAAATAACTTATTCACAAATAGTCAAGATTAAAGCAAAAATTCGTGAGGCCGAGTCCAATATCAGATTAACTCAGAACATTATTTCGAAAAAAGTGAATATATTTTCAAATATTACGAACAGATTGCCAGTTTAATTACAACTTAGTTTTACTTAAAGACGGAGTTTGGTGTCTCCGGGATTTATCGTCTGCCTTGTGTAGTTTCAACGTTAATGTCATGCTGCTGCTAATATAAAACGGTCATTCATTCACACGAAATCCTACCAATAATGTAACAAACTTTGAAGGACGAAAATGTTACGAATTTTACTAATACCTATCAAGCGAAACAGCCTGATGTCTCCGATTAAGGCCTCCATTCATGTCTTACCCCCGTTCGAAAGTGCCACATCTTACGCTGCCGATGAAGCACTCCTCTAACCAACAAAGCGGATGGGTGGTGACGGAAGTGACGCACTTTAATATTCATTAAAAGTAAAGTGACGTTGCTCTGATGCGTTCATTTCCTAGTTTGCGATAAGACGCGCAAACTTTTAAATAGGCAGTGGTTACACACACAACTGATTACACACTTGTTGCGGCATTGCACAAAGAACAGCGTTTGTTTTAAAAAAGGTTACGACGGACAAAATCACATGCTAAGCTGGGAAAAACTCAGTACCCACGCAAATTCCCTCAATTAACCCGAACACCTACATAATGAACGTAATTTCAGAAAACCCGATCACGGATCGGAAACTGAAAGCGACCGGATTACACACGGAAATCCATTGCCTGTTTACATTGACATTTGTCAGGAAGATTTTTTTGAGGACACAAAATAATTTGTAATATTAATGTCTTTACATTTTACCACTTTTAAAATGTCCGCTGCACTCTGTTTCAGGAATGAAAACGGCGGCGCTGAAGTTTCAGAAGCCATAAGTAAAAGTAATTCTTATAAGCAAGTTAAAATATCGCAAAAGTGATCGCTCTGATTTATATACGTTTTACTACCTTCACCTCCAAGTGAACATTTTTGGAAAAAATAATTGTTCCAAATGAAAATAAACTTTTTTAAATTTTGAATATGTGTAATTATCTGTAATAAAAATGTTCTAAATAAATAGTTTTAAATGCAGAATTTGTTTATTAAATATTCTAATTGAACCATTCCTAGTTACAGTAACAAGTGTGCTCCTCATCAAAGGTAAGTATATACTTTTATTTTGAGCAGTAGTGAAGACAGGCTTTTGAGCACTCTGTTTAAAAAATATAATTTGAATATAAGTTGGTGAAAAAAACCTTTGAAGACAATAATTTATTCCTGAATTATTCTTCCCGCAAATGTCTTTTAGGCAGGTAAAAAATGGATATGCACATTGCAAATTGTCCAATAACAATTTGCATCATGCCAACATAAAATGTTTTCCAGAAATTATAAACTAAGAAAAAATGAAGTCACTATCAAAAATTAGAATTCAACAAATTTCTACAAAAACGAAAAACTTTCTTTCAATAATTTCATAGAACGTAGTAAAATGTAGTGTATATATGAAATGCATTAACCAAACCATTTCTATCAAACAATCCATAACTAAAACAATACTCCTTTGCAAACCAAAGCAGCAAAATTTGTACAAAAGAATTCTTTATAAAATGCTGTTTATATCCCACAACCTAAAACTACCAACTAAAAGAGAAAATGTCAGAAGTATTTTATTTTACTGTTATCCTGCCAATTCTTAAAATAGTTTTCTAAAAAAGTTTACCCCGACTCGAGGAATATACAAATTTTTCTGTTTTTGAAAATACATAAAAACATTTTTTTCCAGAAATAATTAAAACAAAATCGGAAAAAATTCAGAAACTTTGCAATCAAAATCTGAAAAAATTGGTTTGGTACAACTTTGACTGATAAATAACGCTAAACCTCAGTTCAATCAACTTCACCAGTCACTGCAACCATTTTACTGTATACACAAGGAATAAATCCCAGCCTTCGTCCTATCATTTTATTGACACTACTGTGTAAATTTAATGTTAGCTATGGAATTAACCATAAAATTACATATTTTATCATTCTACAGGTGACCTCTTTATCTCTGGGAAAATAGTAAAATGCTCTCCTATAATCAGTTGGATTGTAGGAGGTATCCATTATAATATACTATATATTAATATTATTATTCATCCAAAATATTCATTAAATCTTAAATAACTATACAAGCTTTGCCTATGAAAGGAATCTGGTTCCAGCCACTACAAGCCATATTTGAAAAACAACAAATCAATAAATAAAATGTCCATGAACTACTCTAACTTAGCATAAGATGCTACAGCCAAAACATGCCAAATACTTTTGAAGCAAAAATTTACCATGCATAAAACTGGCTCCTCTACTTTTAATAAGTATTACACAAACCAACTACAGCAATTCACAGCACTTTGGCAATTTCAATATCTAAATTGTGCTTTACAAAATAAATTAGTTGTATAGGGAACAACATTGCAAGGGGGAAAGAGGGATACAAAAATTTTCTTAAAATGCCTATCAAAAAGGCTATACTTTATTCACATATGAGATTTTTCAATCAAGGAATGTTATTCTTTCATATTTGATTCCAAATAGAAAGACTATTTTTATCTGCTTCTCTAAAGATCAAATGAATACATAAATCTTGTTTCTCAATAATACCCTGAGTTTCATCAACATGTTCATCATTCATTAATATAAAATGCATGCTAATGAACAGACACTTCAATGGAACACATCACTAGAACATTCCCACTGGTCATACAGGCTAGAGTGAAGAGAGTATTGCATACAATTTTGTTTGTATACATGTATGTAGACCTGCTTAAAAACAATTCTTTCCACTTCACTCAGACATACATGTACACATCTATATGAAATGATACCTGCTCACTTGCTCTGAATCTTCAAAGTACACACACGCAAAATGCAGATTCTGTTAAATCTTACATAAACATTTTTCACAACGATGATGTATATGAGCCACTTTATGATGTGCAGAATTCTGGACAAAGTTCACATTAGCTCTTCTTAGCCCATCACAGTTAACCGAAAAATCTACGCACATTTTTATCACAAGCTACGGTCTCTTATGATGGCAAAGTTACATGTTTAGAACTGAATTAAAATCTTTCAAGAAGTCACATTAAAACAAACAAAATTATATGCATTTCTGCAATTATAAGTACTTTTTACTACAGATTAACTTATAAAAAGCTAGTCATAAATTATGTTTTGACTAAAATCACAAATATAAAATTAAAAAAATGATTAGGAATTGGTGTGTTCAACCAAATTCCTTTGGCACTACTTTGTTAATGCATATACAAGGCTCACAACTGCCATATGATAACCACAACCCTTAACTTCTCTCTCCCTCATTCCACTCCCACAGAAAAAAAACAACTACAAAAAGAATACCACACAAACAAAAGGTCCAATCGTATCAAATAAACAGTCATGCACAAACACACATTCAAACATCTGCAAGAATGTACCATGCATTCATACATTTATGATCAGCACATCCTTAATAAAGAAAAGCAAGACTAGAGACAGATCATAAATATGCTCTCCCAGAGCCCTCTCAAGAATCAGATCATATGTAAGGCCAAAAGAAGAAAATTCACTAGCATATCCAAAATCTTCTTTAATAAATTACATCCCAGCCAATTCTAATAATCAAAATTTATTTATCAAGGATAAGCTGACCAAGACAAGTCACTATGTGCCAATAAAATCTTTTAGTTAAAAATAAATCAAATGACAGTTTTGCAAAAAATGAAGTAATAATTTTGTAGAACACAACAAAGTAAAAAAGGTACAAAGTAATACACAAACAAAACATAACAAATAATAATATGTTTTATATCATTGTGACCACACCAATACTTATAGGGATGGAATATTTAATAAAGATTTGTATTAGTTTATTTCAAAAAATCAACTTTAAGTAGAATGAAAATTCAAACTTCGCAAAATAGATAAAAACAAACTGTTCTGACCATCTTTAAAAAAATTTATCATTTCATTAGTCTAATTGAAAAGGAAAAAATATAAATATAGAACTGCAGTCACAGTATTCCATCCCTAATGCAAAACACTACTAAGTCTTGAAATATAATAAAACTTGCATGCTTCATGGTAAACAATACTGAAAAGCAGTACATTCAGAGAGAAACCTATTACAGCAAATATTAACACAGAATTTGACAAGTGTGTCTTGTTTTTAAATGCATCCAACCAAAGCATGCACGATTTGAATGAAATAAAACTTTATAGAAAGAAGCATCCAAATATAATCTACTAATCAATTTTTTATCATTTACTTGAAAATTCTCTCCTGGTTATTTTGGTTTTTGTTTGTCATATTTAAAACAAAGTATCAGGCAGCACTAAAAATATTTGAAACAATTAATTTAAAGAGTAACAATCCAATTAACAATTAGTCTACTTGAATTTGCATGGTCGCTTCTTCCTATAAGATGTTTGTAAATCTCACTACCGTTGAGGATGTGAATGAGACAAATGTGGATGGGGAGGTGGGTAGCCAGGGTGTGGGGGGAGTGGAGAAGGGCAGCTTCCATGGGGTGATGGCTGTGGATACCCAGCTCCCATCATTGGCCCTGGACTTGAACATGGTATCAAATGAGTAGGAGGAGACTGTGTGTGCGGATGAGGGGGTGCCATCATGTGATGGTGGGGTGACCCTGGATGTTGTTGGAAATGCTGAGTGTGAGCATGGGGATGTTGTTGGGTAGGACCTGCGCCCATGTGTTGTGTGTGTGAATGAGGTGAACCGCCATAAACCAGCTGCCTTACTTTCTGTTCCTCGTCTCCAATGTTGTACGTCAGCTCAGTTTCTTCAAAACCTGTAGCTGACATTCGTTGGTCTCCACCCACACCAGTAGGAGGAGGATCCGGAGAATTTAAGCACGTTTGAATTAATGCTTTTCCTGCTTCTGAAGTAATCATCGGTTGTAATTTTCGTGTAGCGAAAGTGTACACGTGACCGGTCTCAGAAGCGACTAGCAACATCACCTGGGTGCCTGTCAATGTTGACAGTTCGTAAGCCTAGAAGAAAAAAACACGCTCTATAAGTTTCGGATCAAACGTAAAAATTCTGTGGCGTCACAGATAACAAAGATGACCATACTACTACCAAACACGACAAAAACTTAACATCGGCATTAGACTAACAAAATTTGTTGTTGACTTCATTATTAAAAAATTTGAAATTTTGTTCCATTTCCAAACAACTCCTCTTTATTGTAAAAAAGAATAAATGATTTTGGCGTGGTTGCACTCCTAGTCTTTATAATTAGACACATCGTTAACTATAAACACAGAGCACGTGACTTTACCTTTTTCATTATGCCAGTCTTCCGTTTCGAGAAAGTAGTATATCTTCTAAGCTTGTTATCTATATATTCCATTTTTATTTTGACACGGCCTTTAGTCTTCTTCCCATTCGGCGGTGGTGTTTTCTTCTGCGCCTGAGAAAACCCATCATCCCCAATGTCTGAACCGCACTCCGTAGACATGCCCAGCCCACTTTGAGATGACATGCTGGATCTTGCAGCCGACACTTCTGGATCAAAACACACATCAGACGACGGTCTTTTCAATCCGCGTTGCATTCCCGCACTACACGTACTTGGTAACGACATCGTCGATCTTGACACACCAGAACTAACAGACGTAGAAGGTCTACTGTGCGTAGCACCCCCGTAAATTTCCGGAGACGTTTCACCACTTAAAAGCGACATACTGTATCCCATATATCGGGAATCCCTCCCCCCTCCTGTAGGGGTCTCCATCACTGTACCGAACTAGAAATATCTCAACATTGTACATACGATTTGCTAACGGGGTCAAACATGCAACAACCCCACCACGCCACAGCCCCTCCAGCCGTATTGCCACTACAGCGCGACCAGCGCGACTGTTCGTAATTTGACCTCCGTGCATCACTGCCGCCAGCAAACACGATGAGTTACAGGAAGAAAGTAGTTTCAAACAAGAATGAAAATAACTCTTTTGTTACGCCTTTTGGATGATTAATATAATATCTAATATTCATTAATACATTTTATTCATGCCAACTTTTGCTCTTTAAGCACTGCTGTGTTAAATAATATTAGTATTGTGGCGGAAGAATACAAGTTGGTCTATAGGCAGAGCCTCACTTCCATATTTAGAAGTCACCGTTGCCAAATTAGGTAAACTTCTCCTAATACGGTAAACAAAGATCCATCCTTATGGGCAAACGCAATGATTGTTAGAATCAGTACATACATTTTCCTGCCGAGTCCGAAAGTTGGGCATTGAAGAACATTTTGATGGATTTCACCTTGAAATGGCATAATTTCCTATTTGGTAAAATTTTATTGCGGAAGCAAAAATCTTTTTAATTGTTTTTGCACATATGAAAGATCGTATGGAGAAAATATGGGGGACTTCTGCCCAGCGCAAACGTTATCTATGAATAGACGGTAGTTCGACGTCTGAAAAAGAGATCAAAAGACAGCTTATATCGCATATAACAGTTATATTCTACTTTCGGAATGTAATTAGAGAAATCAAATGACATAATCATTGATGAGCTTTTGAATTAACGCTTAATTTACAACCAAATGCATACCGTGTACGACACATCATTGTGTTTTCCGATGATGACCCGATTTGGGCACAAGCATGTGCGCGCTCAACGTGAAGTGAAGAAGTTCTTTAAGCATACCAAAATATCTTCCTAAATCGTCACACACCCTCTCAGAATATGGAGATAAATAACTTGACACTGCACCCCCAGAATGTCTATATTGGAGGTTGTTAGATCCCAACAATACAACCGTTCGGTAAAACTTGGCATTAATAGCGACCATTGAAGGAATGATTCACATGTAATTAAATGCTATTGACTCTTCTAATAATGTAAATTGCACGATACGTCTTCCGAGCGACAGTAATCATCATCCCAATAACAAACAATACATTTTATTCTGCCAATGTTCTGCCCCAAATAATTACAAAGTTAGTATTACTAATGATCACTCATGTGTGGTGTTGTTTTGTTTGCTTTTTCATTTTCTTTTTTTTTCTTTTTTTTTTTTTTTAATATCATATGAGCGTACTTCAAATCTCGCACATCTGATAATGATGTTGCTCTTTTGTCAAAATTTATCTTGAAGAGGTGGCAGCAAGTTGTTATATAGCGAAAGTTTACTACGTAGGAACTTTATTTACAATAATTTCCTTAGAAAATTCACTTACATTGTGTCATACAATTTAAACACGTTACGATAATGTTAACGCGACTTTTGTCAGCTTAGGTTACGAGAAAAAGAATAAGTAGTTGCTCTTTCGCAAATTGCAATGCAAGTGTCGCAGGTTATTCTCTTGCAAAGGTTCAAATCCTAATTTTTGTTAAGGCTTGTGTGTTGTTCTGCAATGTTCTAATGTAATTCTATAATAGTATATTTTTTCCGATTCCTCTCGGTTGAAATCCGTGTGTTAAATTCTGATTCATAAGTTATTGTCTTCCAACGAACAAGACTTCGCATGTAGCTATATTTTAACCCACCTATTTATGTCCTTTTCAAAAATATCGCATTCGCCCACAAGAGGGCTGTTGCAGTCAACACTTCTAGACGGGCAAAATAACTCTTTCTGTTTTAAAGAATATGAGTTCAAGTTTATAAATTGTTTAGAACGTAGACTTTTGAACTGACGTCCTTAAATATTTCAAACATTAATAATGCCAGGTGTCTTCTTTCCATTGATATATCCTCAATATTCTAATTTACTTTAGTGAAAGCTAGCATTACATGGATTTGACCATTTGCAGTATTTGCTTTTAACTGTCTGGAAATTAAAAATTATTCATAACACAGGAGACCCAAAAACTTGAATTAACATCCATAGACAATGAAGTGAATGTTGCATTTTTATCAGAATTAAACCAACACATTAGGAGGACATGGACATATTGATTGAAGATAGAGATATAAAATTAAATATGTATATTGATTTCAGATTTGAAACCTAATATTAGCAAAATTTTTTAATAATGTCCATGATGCATATAACTTTACCCTAAATGTTCTTAGTAACTCTCTATTGTGGTATTGTAACCACAACACATCTGTATTCAAGTTGTTCACTTTTTTTAAAATTTGTATTGGGGGAAAACATTTTTTAAACAATTTTGAAAATTATATTAATATTTTAGTTATTTTTAAAAAATGTTAAAGAGGGTCATGGCAATAACAACAATCATAATAAAATATTATTTTGATAAATTTAACTGAATTATATGATTTAAAACTTTTTACATTTTCGTAGAAATGTTAAAGCACCACAATAATAAGGATAAGATAATAATCAGAGAAAATAAAAATCAGTAAAAGTATTTTTGCTAAAAATGTTTAATATTTAATTACCTATATTTTAATACATTTATAAAATGTAAAATATAATCTTTTAATAATTAAAATAATATAAACCTTTGCATATACAAGATCACAGAAAACAATGAACAAAGAAGAACTTTTATGATTAATATTTCTAAAAGGATTTCTACAAACTTCCAATATCATTGAATCTTTTTAGCTTTTCTGGAAAATTATCTTTGTAAAGCACTGGATCAGCCCGAAATTCTACAGTTTGTAAAGGCATTGTACCATAGAGAGCAGCAAATCGATCAATGCATAATGAACGTTCCATCATATGATTAATATCAGCTGATAACATTTCTGTATTGACGCATTTAGGGCATTTGAACTTCTTCCGTGGAGTAACCTAAAATAAAATTAACATGATTAACAAGATGTCTCTGATAAGCAAATAAACACAAATCTTCTGATAATGATTGTTACAATGTGACAAATGTGGAAAAGGTATTGACATACAGACCTTTATAGGAGCTTTGTTAGTAATATTGGCAACCAAAAAGTTCATTGCAATATCTTCACAATTCATATGATCATCAACCCACTCTTTAATATTTCCTGGCATGGATGTAGTGTAAAGATAACTCCAGTACTGAAAAATTGATAACATACAAGATATTATTACATATTAATATATACTTACTGAACAACACTATTTCTTAACAACAAAATTAATTTGGCTATTGATTTCAAAACCATTAAATTGACAAACTGTATTAAATAACACAGCTATAAATTACTTTCACCATTTTCTCATTCTGAAATATAAATTCATATATCAGTATTTCTATTCCCACATGACAATGTCCACTGGCGTACCGGGGGGGGGGGAGCATATCCCCCCCCACTTCAAATGGCTTTGATTTTGTTTACCTTTCTTTATTTGACAAAACTGATTTAAATATTTATTTTTGTATGAATTATGTAATTATTTAAACAATAATATTGTATAGTATCATATCTACAGTACATAAATAATACACAATATAATAGCAAATGTTTATTATTTAACAACAATCTATGATGGTCACCACCAACATGATCGGCTGGATCCGCCCCAAAAATGTCAATGATGACATTTAACTAAGTAAACTTACAAGTGGTTTGTTTGTTTGTTTGTTTTTTTGTTGTTTTTTTTGTTTTGTTTTGTTTGTTTTTTGCAACTTATGTGCGAGTGTGTGTGTTTTTTTTTTCTATTAATATTTTTTTCATGTATTGATAGTAAACTTTTAATTTATAGGCTGAATATTTACAACTCTGAATATTATAGTAAGAAATAGTGACAGCATCTACCAATATTATTACTCATTTTCTGGAACTGATATTTATTGTTTAATACTTCAAAAGCAATAAAATATTTAACATTATCATCAATAAAAATCATATTTGATTGCTTAAATGACAAAAGGAAATGAACTAGACTAGAATATTTATATATATTTTTCTTAAATTCATTAACATATAACAAATGGTTAAATGTGAATGTCTGCATGTATGTTGGAGAGGGGAGTACTAATAATTCTGAATTCGTTGACAAAATTATTAGAGTTTAATTTTCTCTGTAAGCCAAATATGCAGGTATAGGTTTTCTGAGATTTAGTTAAATTTTGGATGCTGTTTTAGGCCAAGTTTTTTGATGTAATAGACGTCTTCAGCACCAAGACCTTTTTATGACCTAATACGCTATCTACCTTCTAATAACATCACCTCTCTAAAGCATTAATATCACTGTTGAATAATACCTAGTAATAATATAGCAATTTTTTTGTGCAATCAATGCCAAAGTAGTAGTTCAGATCTTATTTTGTTTACAGCAAGTAAAGTTGTAGTAGTTGAACTCTCTGGAAGGTATAAAAACATATCGCTGCAGTCTTGTATTAAGTCAAAAATCCGTGAGTAGAATCAGCATTACAATGATAGATAACAACAAAAGAGAATCACAAATTGAGGGAGATTACATAAGATCTCCTTCCACGACATTAAAAAACTTAAAAATTGCGATTGAGACTAACTTTAGAGGGAAACAAAGCAAGATTAATAATGAAAAGTTTTTTTTAAAATGAATGTACACTACAAACTGCATTCTGATTTAATGATGACACATTACCCTTCATACAGGATGACATATTCATCACCAAGAAAAACTCTCATTAAGGGGAAGAATATTAGCGTTCTTCCATGGCTAGGGAGGTCCCATCATGTATCCCCCAGAAGACTTTTGGAGTTTCATGAAAGATAAGCTAAAAATGAACGATTCAACTATACACTACAGTGTGCAAGGAAAATCTCTGCACCGAGTCCAAACACAGCCTCCTATTAAAAATTGTATTTATGTTAGTAGCAATCAGATTACTGGGAAACAAATGAAAGGGACAACACTTCCAGCAAATGTTATGATAGTGGTGAGTACATAATTTGTTTTCTTTTGTTACAAGCTTTCAGCTTGTAACCATCACAATTTCTGTTCTCGCTCACCATCAAGGTGTCTGCAGAGACTTTCTTGATGCACTGTAGTAAACTGAGGAAATCAACACCATCTGGTACCAAGTGTTGAACATCAAATACGTTAAACTTGTAGAAAACATACTATAAAGACTGCCAGCCTTGTTAAATAATAAAGTGGTTCCTGCAAGATTAGTTTATTATGAAACATTGATGTAATGATGGGTACATGATTACGAAGTATATCATGATTGGAGCAAGGAATGAACGACTGTTCAACTAAACCTTATCCAAATGTATTAATACTCATTACATTGACTTTCATACAAACTTTCTTCCACAACTAATGATAACTATTAAAAGCTGAACTTTGTTTTCAATTCTGCCTTTTCTCATACTTTTAGTAATGTTAACTTCACCTCTGGTTCACTCCCATTCAACATTTTAGCATTTTGCTCTGCCTGTGCAGTTTACTGTCACCTGGCTGTAGGTCAATGGTTGAAATATTTACTAGAAGAAAATAAAATAACTAATTACCTCTCAATGTTTGGTTGACCTCTGTAAGATTGGTATAACATATATAGTATAATGAAGTTGTGTCATAATGACTATAGTGCAGATTTATACGCATTAAAAACAATGAAAATACGAACCTTTAAATACGAATAGAATAGAAAATAGGTCTCAAAATGAACAATATACAGAAATTAAAGTGCATCTTTTATTTTACATCAATAACCTACATTTCCTTTTCGAAATATAAACAATGCATTTAATTCCTAGAACAAGAAATTACCATACATTTTTCTTTGTAATTCTTGACTCTTATTTTGAAAGAATATTTTTATGCATAAAAAATGTTATTTCCACTTCGTATGTATTTAGGGGTCAATATTACAATTTCTTTTACAGTCAAATAATATGCAATTCACTTGCAAAAAGGCACTTTTCTTTTTTATTATTCTGAAACCTGGATTTTATTCTTTCATTTTTTTTTTAATTATTACTTTGAATAGCTCTACTGGTCCTAGAGAATTTGGAAAGAGATTGCCATAGAATTCAAAGTTACTGAAGTGGTCAGCTTTAGATTGTATTTTTGGAGTTTGGTGATTATCTCAGGGAGAATAATGAAGTGTGTACCAATGGCTGATTGCTTTGGATTCCTTCTTCCTTCCTTCTGCCATTCTTGGCTGAATTAGTGCATTAGCTACGTCTGGATTCAGTAAAGGAAATACTTTCTTAATACCTTTAACTTGTGGTCAAGTGCAGCACTGAGACATGTTCTCACCAACGTAGCTAAGACACACTTTGATGGGAACAGAATTCTAGAGCTTTGACAAAAGCTCTCAAGAAATAAATTAATTAACTTTAGGATGCTATGAACATATATCTTTGGCAACATGATACACATTGACAATGAAAACGCAAAGTGGCACATAAAAAATCTCTATTTTTAGTTAAGTGAATATTTTGATTGTCTGGTGAAGTACTTTTTGAAATTTGTACTAGTACAAACAGACTTTTGTAAATAAAGTAGAATTGATAACTTTGGCTCTGGTTTTGAAATAAGTGTTTCAAGTGGTTGATAAGTGTTTTTCTTGGTGGAAACTGCCCTCCTGCAAAATGACATTTTCTAATGCATGTCACTTTTCCTGTGAACCAATTATATACAATAAAATCTCTCTAAACCGGTACCTGTACAAGTCGGAAACATGTCTTAACTGGAAAATTTCTCTGGTCTGGGAAGTTAATTGACATTTTACACAGCGTAAAACAGAACGTTTTTTCATGTCCTACATAGCAAAAATCCTTTAAAAATGGAAGTCCTGTGACTTTTATGCAAGTGGCAGAGAGAAGTGAGATATATTCTTAATAAAAAGAATGCATCTGCAAGCCTGTTTTAAATTCTCTATCCCTGCAAAATGTGATTTAGTTGTAGCAGCCGCACATAGAAGGAAAGGGGATTCAGCTGTCAGCACAGAGTTCACCCTTGGGGTTGCTTGTCTCTCAAGGTTTAGGCTGTTGGGGAATTCCTTCCTTCCAGACTCTGGATGTGGGACGATGTATAGGCATGGCTTTTATTCACGCACCTCCCTGCCCCACATTAAAACTAGAACCCCTTGGCCAGATACACATTGCTCAATGCCATGCGAGGATATCAGAGTCATAGTACTCTGGGCTGTAATGCATTGTACGTTAAAAGAGACAGCAAGCAGTACGAATGCAGCCACTAGGAAGTGATGCATATTTTAATAAGTTTCACAGTCAGTTGATTGAACCTTTTTTTTTTTTTTCTTCTTCTTCTTCAACCAGTGGTTGAAAAAACCATAAAACTCTTAACCATAGATGAAAAGGTCAAACTCATAGAAGAAAGTCAAGCTGTCAATGGAGAATGTTAAATATTTATTTATTGGTAAATTTTCCCCTTAACTCATAATATATTAATGTATTTTAATAATTATAATTAAGTGATGTAATATACTACTTTCAGGATGGAAATATCGACTAACAAGTTCATAAAATGGACAACTTTGCATAAAATGGAAACCTCCCTACACCGGAATTATTTTTTGCCTCAGTCAATTCTGGGTTAGACAGATTTTACTGTATATGCACCATTTCAGAGTAGATAACCTGGAGAACCACTACTACTATCTTGTTACTGGATTCTTGGCAAAAGGATGTCCAATTGATTGCAAAACAATTCATTCAAATAAGACAGAAAGACTATGTAGCACATGCCCAAGTGCAGCTTATTTCTCATGAAAAGGATTGGTTGAGAAAAAACAGCAGAATACTGCCCATTTCCTGAAATATACCACTCAATTCAAACACAAAAGACCCAAACTTGAAAGCAATCTCGAGGTTAATATTTTAGAGGAAAAGATTTTTTTTAAATATATCAAACTTATGCCATCATATGCTCTTACAGTCAAATAATTCTTAATCATCACAAACGTGCACAATAAGATATAGTATATCGACTCCAAACAAAATAAAATTAATTTGTGCTCTGTAAGCATATCATTATATTAAAGTGTAAAAACAAGAGCTCTGAAGAAATCAAATCATTAACTTCAGGATGCTGTGTACATATATCTTTGGCAGCATGATACACATTGATGAACACACAAAGTGACTCATAACAAAATCACAATCTTTTAGTTAAGTGAAGAATAGTTTGACAAATTAGAGTAAAAGAAGCAAATATGGTAAATTCCCAGCCTAATAATGACTATCATTAGGCAACAAGCTGCAACAATTTAATAAGAAAAATTATGCAAAGGGAGTAGGAAAAAACAAAGTACCTTGTGGTGGAATGCTGCTCCAGTTAGCACCATAGATATTTGATTTGTCCATTCTGATTCATACTTCCATTTTAAAGTAATATTATCCCATACATGAGTACGGGATGGAAAACCAACAATTCTATCAGGAAATTCACGCCAAACCTTGATAATAAATAAGTAAATAAATAAATGTGTGTGTACAGAATAAGAGTAAAATATAATTAATGTGTATTTTTCCACAAGCTAAAATAATGACATATTCTTAATAACATACAAATGTATCAAGTGCAGATCCACAGGGTGGTAAATGAGGGAAATTTCCCCACCCAAAATTTCTTAGAAACCACTATTTTTTAGCTTGTCACAAAACTTTCAAGCAAAAATATTTTGTATAAACATTAAAACAAATAAAATTGTATCACCACATGACTTGAGTTTAGCCTGTGTCATTCTATATAATCTGTAATATGACAAATTCGACCACAACATTTTGAATAACAAAATTTCCCCTCCCAAAATTCATCTCTGGATCTGCCCCTGAATGTAATCTACAACTTATGAGATGCACACTTCTCAAACTTCAGGGACATGGCCTAGAAATCTAATGTTTTCCTCAATTACTTGATCATGCAAATACACACACTTGTATGTTGAGAGATATGGAGATATGCCTTTATCTTCCAATTCCATTTCTCAATGGAATTGGAAGATATGGAAATTTTACTGAGTGAACTGCAGATGACAGAATGTAAAACAAATTAATTTTATAAATATTAATGTACACACCAAATCATATTCCACTAAACAGGCCAGGAGTCTTCTACTATTCACTTTAAATTTAATTCCTTTATGGTTCACACTTCTTTCGGTTCAGTAAAAGTGATGGCTATACAATCAATGAGGCCCATTGAATATGCACTAAATCAAATGTTACAACTTAAATGTTGAATGTCATTTTTTAAATAAATGCAATTTAGTATTTAAAAATTCAAACTAACACAATTACATCAAAAGACGTTAGCAATGCCATTATGCCCATCACATTATGCTCGCCAAAGACCTTTCAGCCCTCACACCAGCAACCTGGCTTGGCATGTGAGCTCCACCTCCCACGCTGATTTATAAAAGTTCCATTCAGAAATAGGATACGAAGTATGTACATATGCAGTAGATTGCAAAAATTTCATACCTCATAGCCAAATTCCAATTCATCTGCAGTAAGCATTACAATATCATCATCAATGGTCAAAATGGCTTCAGTCTCTATTTCTTCATAGGGATAAAAGCGATTGGAAAGTTTATTTTCCTTGGTCTGAATAACCTTCAATGGTTTATTGATTTTTGGCCACATTGAAGCTAAAGGACAATGAATAAAATCACTATTTATGCTATTATAAAAAAATGTGAAAATCAAATTTATTACAAAATTACTTACGATGAGGAGGAACTTTTCTTTGGTTATTCCAAACTACAAGCACCTTACTTAAACTCGGAGCTTTAACTAACTTTTGAATGAGAGTAAAAAGGCTTTCCACACGATCATATGTTAATACAACGGCGGTAAATCCTTGTGATTTAGGTGCTGTCAGCTGAAGAAACAATGGTGATTTAGTGGCCAACTAGAAAAATAAAAAGGATCCATCACAAAGTATCCAAATGTAACACGGCATCCTGATTACATAAATAGCAAAATTATGTTAGCAGTTATCAAAAATAAGAAGTATCAAAAAAAGTTTTGTACAATTAAAGAAATTTAACCCTCACATATTTAGATATATATATGGAAACTCCACTAGATCTATAATAGTGTGTCTGTAATTAATTAAATTCCTAGCTTACTCAGAAGTCTGAACCTGCAAATCACAATTGCAAAATCTTACTGGATTTGGTGGCATGTTCCATTCTTCATATGTTCGAGAATGTTGAGGAAAAACACGCCCATTCAATATTTCAAGAGTAGTCATGGTGATAGTTTTAATGGATGAAAAATATTGCTTGTAAAACCACTCAACTTGAACCTGCAATTCTAGGATATGGTCATCGGATAAACTAGTCAGCACATCAATTACACCTCCTAGATCATCTTCTGCCACAAATACAGCAGCTCTGAAAATCAGAAATATCATATAGTGGGTAGGACAGGTTGCACATTCCTAATTTACTAAGACATCAAATCCCTAAAAATTCTCTTTTCACTTGCCCCTGTGATAAAAAAGCATCATTTTAATGATATAAAACTACTCCTTTTGCCTAAGTAAAGCACAAGTTTTTCACTTTCTTTCCACCACAATTTCTATAACATTCAAAAGTGTAGTACTCTCCTCTGTCTGGCCCTCTATTTCCTACTACCAAACAAATAATTTCCATCTATTTTACAGCATCATTCATAGAACATTATTTAGAATTAAACACGTCACTTCTTTCAAGATGGCTTCTAGTAGTAGAATTACTATATTTGGTTGCAGTACTATCAAAAATATACAAATCTGTAATACATGTGATAATTTGTACACTACATTCATATTTCATATCCATTTAGGAGTATGTATAACACAAACCTACCTCCTCCAATCTAAAACATCTTGAAAAGGCATAACAATAGAATCAGCACAAATGACAGGAATACACCCAGCTGCCATTGCTTCCAGCAAAGTTGGCTGCGCTAATCGAATACCTCGAACAATGAGGCAAAATTTTGAATACTGCAATAAAAAAATAAAAAAATAAAATAAAATAATAATAATAATAATAATAATAATAATAATAATAATAATAATAATAATAATAATAATAATAATAATAATAACAATAATAAAATAAATTTGAATAAGAAGGTGAAGAAAAAATATTACTGAAACTTGTCAGGAGTAAAAGTAAGGTAGAAACAATTATAAAATTCTTAAAGAACCATATAAAAATCATGGTTTTGTTTCATTGATTTTTAATACACATATTCTCACTAAATAAAAAATTTAATAAATATTTTTGTGATTCTAACAAATTACCAATTATTGCACATACTTGCAATATATGAGGATATTGGTACACTTCATGTCCACGACAACGCACAGAATAATTTCCAGATAATTCACCATTACAGCTCTCCATTAGCAACATATCAGGATGCTCATCAGCTAAGCGCTGTAAAACTTGCATATATTCTTGATGTAAATTTGTCTGAGAACTTGTCAAGAGCCACGATCTAGAACAAACAAAATAAAACGAATTAAATGATTTACAACTTTAACAATTCTGTACACTTTATCCAAGTACATTTATGTGAAATGAAGTGACAATTGAGCTATTTTAATATTATTAGTAAAAAAAAACATGTACTCACTTCAAAGGTTTATTTTGCAACTCACACAAATGATTTACAACAGGACTGTACATTGGAAAAGACACATCAAATCCAACTCTGTAGGTCCACGTGGAAAATCCTGCACCAACAATCATTGCTTTACCAGAAGACAAATCCACAACAGTATTATAATCAGGTGCAGATCCCGGTACCATATTGAATATAAGATGGTTTTCTCCATTAGACCAACTGACAAAGAAAAAACAATCATGAATATAATGAGTAATTATTTAATTTTTTAATTCATTTATTTATTTTTAAATTTTAATAATGAACTTACAATGGTAAAGATGCTAATGCTTGTGAAGTCTGTAGAGATCTAAATCGGTTCTGATTGAGAGTATCAATGGATGGTATTAAGATACAAGCTTCATCTGGATTAGGAGTATAATATTTGCTCTCTATAATACTTTTAAGAATGAAGTAAAATTCTTGGCTCATTTGACTAACAACAGGTATATCTTTTTCATCAACATACTTCTTCAAGGGATAGACATAAACTAATATATGATCATTTCCTTTATAACCACAACGATACACATTAAAGCAATCAAAATAACTGCATCGTGGATTTCTAATTTTTGGCACTAAAGTGTCCGATACAAGTATTTCTTCAAGTCTATCAATATTGCTAAGAGAAACATGTTCATGAACTCTTTTATGACCCTCATACAAACCAAGAGGAAGGTAGTGAACTACTATGATAATCGAAAAAGACAGAAGCAGTACAACAAATAAAGCAAGAAAAAATGGTCTATAAGGGTTAACTAACAAACTCGTTTTACTGGACATGTCAATAAATAATTGGAATATATTGTCAGTAAATAAGAATACAAAAACTACATATCACAATGATTTTCGAAGAACAAATTTCGAGGTTATGAATTGAAGATATCTACATGCCAATACAACCAAACAGCGTATAAAGAATAGTTTCGATGAAACATACACTCGTAGGAGATTTCATTTTCCCTCACGGATCAACAACTATTCTCCAAAAATATATGATGAAATAAAAACGAACACGGGGCACGTATTTGACACTTCAGTGTTCCTCCCGTTCCAATTATCCTACCCCTCCCACATCCAACCGCCACCCACATTGATTATGTTCTGCGTGTTCCTCCTTGAGCGCTAGCACTTTTCAACTAAATTCATACATAAAAAATAACTTTAAGATCAGTTCAAAAGTCTTTAAGATTTCGACAGACCTCTTTGCGCGTCAGAGTCGGATTTCATTTCAACTCAAGTGTAATTTTCAATGCGCGATTTGTTAACGAGATATTGTTTACGATTTACACAGATATCTCCATGATATTTAATAAATAGTGATAACTACATTGAAAGGTACGCAGTGCTTTCCTTACGTCAGGATCTTTTTCCTACCAAATTGGCAAGCAATATTTTCCAACAGGCTTATTTCGCTAATCTCTTACAATACATCTAGTGCAAGAATTTATGGATTAAAAAAATATTTTATGGTAGTAACTATAGTTTTCACATTTGTTTGTTGATAGTTTAAAAAAGATTGTCTTCTTAAACATGCGCAGAGTTGAGAAAGGGGGGGTGGGGGCTTGCCCCCTCCTTAAAGTTTGAAAGGATGCCTTAGCCTTATAATTTCTGTAAATACGATACAGCCCTGATTAAAATGATGTACAAAAACCACAGAAAAAGTTTAGAATATACACCGAAGATAACAAACAACCGGTAGTTTAATCAGAATTACACATTTGAGGGGGTAATATTGACTAGGGATATGAAATTTGAATAATTTCGGAGTTTTCACAATTGTAAAAGTCAACTCTTGCTATGCTGATAACATTAGCATTTTATCTCGCTATTTTTCAATAATTATTTTTTTAATTACATTTTTAATTTTTTGATTTAAAAAAAATTAACTAATATGTTAGCAGGGGTACGAATTACATACAATAAATGGGTTTCAGGGTCCGTTCCAAGAAAAAAGTCATTTAACAGAGGTGTTCTTTTACAAAAGTTTCAATGTGAAAAATTGGGGGGCAATGGCTACTCGCGTCCACGACAGACCCTAATTCTCACGTGCCCTGTGGGTGGAGCTAAAGAGAAGGGCACCAGCTGCGACAATTGGTATTCTGGCGTGAAACTACTCTATGGAACTCCTAGATAATTTTGCTCATAGCGACTTGGATCTCTTAGAGGGCCATACCACTAGAAGCATTGGAGGGTCGCTTCGAATTTGCCAATGTAATATTAAAGGAATAAGCAGATGGAAGTGCCAATATCGATCATGAATTCCCTTGAAAAAAACAAGAATTATCGTCCGAACTTCTGAATAAGCGTGTGAAAATGATAATTATTTACTTTTTAAAGCAATAACGGGAAGGACTCCTTGGATGGTTTATTAATTGGTTAGTAATTTCGGGCACGAAAACGGCTACGGTTATTAGTTCGATAAGTGAAGAGTATGATTTTTCTTCGGGAGGTGGCGGTCATCTTCTCCCGCTAGATGGCGAGACCCGGCGGCGACCTACCGTCGGCTAGTGGGATTTTTCCACAACCAAGTACCTCCACCTCTCCATCTCTCCCATCAACGGGACACAGCCCCAGCGGCGACAAGCTCTAAGCTCCCGACCGGCGTCTCGACATGTGTGTCAGTATAGTGCATGTTAGTGTGTGTGTGTGTGTGTGTGTGTGTGTGTGTGTGTGTAAGGAAGGGTGAGGAAAGGACAAGCAAGAGGAAGGAAAGATCGCGCGCGGTCCGTGGCCTGTTTGTTAAGGAACTGCTCCGGCATTCGCCTGATATTGATCGGAGAAACCACGGAAAACTACCTATCAGAGCAGTCGGCCACTAGAATTCTCCTCCAGAGAGCGACTCAATTCGACCTAGATATCTATCTAGTGTCGAAAATCCTACTACCGTCGAAACTCAAACCTAGGGTCTCTCGATCAGAGGCACTGCAATGACATCATTTGATGGCCTGAGCTACCTCTTCCGGTCCCCAGACACTCTTCGTAAAAGATACAAATGTGATAATGATATTAAAACCGAATATTTGCTACTTATGATTACACATGCCATGACACCTAATTTGATGAACGTTTCCTTTTTTCAAATCAAAACTCGCTGGTGTGTGGTATTCGAAATGTTTCTGTGGAGTGATAATTAGAAAATTGGAGTATCTAAGGGAGGCGGTTGGGTTATACACTGCAGTTATCAATCATGGGTGTTGTCACTTCCCCTTGGACACATCCAATAAGTGTGACATGATCAGTAGGTTGTCTGAATAAAAAAGAATTATTTTCCGCTACATTCACGAATTCCCTCCCATCGACCCCTTTTGAAAGAATTGTTTACTTCTTCGACTCCTAACAAATTTTGATGTTACACAGCTAATAATACAAAGAATTTAACACATATGACTAAAAGATAATTCTGCAAATTATTTTTTTTGTAAATATCTCCATTTCCTATAAATTTCCGCTCCCGACCGCGAAGAGCTGAGTTTCTAATCATTAATATTGTGAAATTGTTACAAAACGTTCGTTCGTCTATCCGTCTGTGTATGAACAACGCTATCAGCTAAACCGTTCAGTCGATTTTCTCCAAAATTGAAATTCCGTAATCGATCTGGCTGATGGAGCGGCCCCTTCAATTGAAACATATTTTAATTCTAGGAGGTACTTTACATGAAGCCCCTGATGCATTTTTAAACTTTAAAAAAATGACTTCATTGCTTTGATTAAATATTGTTGTTGGATAGAGTGAAGGGCGTTTAAGAGAATGATGCAGGTCTCATGTTGGTTGAAAACCCCGATTTTTGGGAAATTGAAGAAAATTCAATGTTTTCAGAATCTGCTTACAATTGCAATTAAGAAGATAAACATTTTTTCTTAATGAAATGTGTTCATGAAAAATAGATATAAATTAATGTCATGTTCAACTTTTCTTAATCATGAGTATGAGAATTTTTTGCGATTAGTGGCAAACTTGGGCAATTTTTATTTTCTTCAAACCATTTTTTTTAACGGCCTTTTTTGGTTTAAATTTAGACCTTACCGTAAAGAACGCTTAAGAGAATGATTCAGATCTCATGTTCGTTAAAATGCCTGATTTTTCGAAAATTTAAAAAATAAAATAAAAAAGTGTTGGCGTCTTATTATAACTGCAATTGTGAAGATACATTTTTTTAAATGAAATGTGTTCATCAAAAATAATTTTCAAATACGTCCATGTTGAATATCCTATGCGACTCTAAAACATAAGACAGCAGTTCACACTGAAGATACGCAAAAGATAATTCGAGCATTCTAGGAATTTTGTTAATTTCCATAAGGCTTGCTTTGTATTCAGCGTTCATTCTCACTCCGCTGAAAACCGTGGTTATAACAAACAGCAAAAATTAAGTTTAGTAGATTTAATAGTTTAAATGAACGGTACACATAAAACACTTGGTGCTGTTAAATACCCTAGTGCGCGGAAAGCGATTCACCGGATTCGACAGTTCCACCGAAAACGCAAAGAATCGTCGCTACGCCCAGCCCCATAGTCATACACCGCGCACGCGTCAGAAGGTTTGAATTTCGCGCCCGGAAGTAACTTTTAAACTCAATTTTATCGAAGACAATTTTTTTTTTTTTTCGGAAAAACTGGACCGTCGATATTTTGTTATATACTTACAAATTAATCTTCTAGAAATTATTCGAAATATATGAAATAAAAATTGGCAGTCTTCAGGAAATATCAGATTGGAATGCTACAATGGCTCAGCAACAATGACTCCTGTGCTAATTTCTGTGAATTACATCTTATTTTTGGATAATGACTAACCTGAATGAAGAGCAGTTATAATTGTCAAATTTGTGTTGATATTTGCTTGAAAATATTTAGTTATTGCTTCAAATTTTGTAAGATTTGAAAAGAAATTAAAAAAATTATGACTGAGATGTGTTAATACGGAGAGAAATTGTGGTATGAATAGTATTTCAGAACTATTACTAAAGACGAAAAAGTATGTGCTGTTTTAGAGCCACTAGTTTATTTTAAACAAATAATTTTTATAATACAAAAATTTTACAATAATGATGGGGAACGTGTCCGAATAGAAACTGATCCCTCTCTCTAAAAAAAACTTTCTGGTTTCGCCCCTGAGCCTGAAATGCAGAATAAGTCAATATCTTAACTAAGTAAGGTACCACACTGAGCAAGTTCAGACGACCATCCCATTATTAAAATAGAGAAGACTGTCGGAAACAAGATTAAGAAATAATAAACAAAATATTGAGTTAGAAAAAGTGGTTGTACGGCCAACTTGATATTTTAATGAAACAAAATTGAACAGAGTAGAATCTGAACGTTTTGCTCAGAAACGTTTCATATACAGTAACCCACGTTAGCACGAACTCACTTAACACGAATTTCGCAGTCACATTATCAAAACTTGGGTCCCGACAAGGAATTACGGTAATACGGACATTTTAACTCTCAAATTACACGAATTTGTAAACACGATTGTTATAATGCCGATTATTTCGGTCCCTTGAAATTCGCGATTAATGTTAACCGCGGGTAATGAGGGTTTACTGTATTTGTAATAGACAATGTAAGATGTAGTATCTTTCACAAAATATGGCGTTCCGCAAAAGCATCGCAGGCTAGAGTAATATTTGTGATGAACGGCGATGACGCTCAAAGCGCACAAAATTAAAAGTGAACTTTGCGCAAATTTTGGCTGAAAGCAGATTGCTTTCAGCTACAATTGCAAGAAAAATTACAATAATTTGTAAATACTTTATAATGTTAAGCTTTATTGCATGAGTACGTGTTTTGAAAACGAGAGACATTACAAGCGTTTTATAATTTGTATGAATTTGAATGAATTTTAAATTTGTAAAGCAATATTATAAACGAGTAGCATATACTATTTTTATAACTGCATTATAAATTTATAAGATAATCGACTTTAATTTTTAAAAAACAACTTTATTGTGACGTCAGGGATATTTTGAATCTGTGAGAAGAAATTGTGGTTGGCTGTTCCACCCCACGATTCTCTGGCTACGATTGGCTCAATGTACGATGATGCAATTATTCGTGCCATAAACGGCAAATAGGTCATAATCTGTGACATTGGTATACTTCATGAACGATTTTCAGTAAAGTAAAAGATCGTTTATAAAGCTGGAATACTAAAAAAGTGCTTTTAACAATCTTCCAGCTGTGCGCCATCTCTCCAAAGGTTAAAAATATAATATTGAGCTATGGACAATAAATCAACAAAATGAGATTTACTGCTCCCCGATAATTCATAGTATGCATGATGATTGCAAAGAAACCCAGGTACTCATCATGAAAATCATAACCCTCCTTTCTGTTTCTTGCAGGCGGGTAAAAAGAGACATGTTACCTATGATCAACCAGAACAAAATTAGGGGTGTTACATCAGGATTTTCTCGAATTATTTCTAAATTTGCAATATTTCGAAAATTCAGAGAGTTCAACGAAAATGAGACAGGTCTTTTAAGCGTTCCTTGTTCTATCTGAAAAAATGGAGAAGTTTTTGAAAAAATATTTTTTTAAACATTGATTTAACTTTAAGCACTAATTGCGCGAAAACTTCTCGTTTCTTGTAAAAATTGTACATGACGTTTTTTAAAGATCCGATTTTTACAACATATTTTAAGGCAAATATCTCTATCTACAATTTTGTGATTTTTAAATGTCAAAATTTTACTCTCGTCGAAATACAGCGAGTTCCCTGGAAATGTAGTACCACGGCGATATTTCCGTTTCGCATGGGCCGGTACACAAAAAGTATGCTCGATCCGTTCGACCTTGCAGTACGTGAGAGAACCCGGCAGCTCTTGTCCCTCCCCGTCGACGCCTTTACGGCTTTCTTATTCGCCACCAGGAACGAGGGAGGTGACTGACTGTTGGAAGCGACCACGAAAGCAAACATATCGTCAGCGGACAGCGCACATAAGCTACTCACCAGTCGCGGGGTGGTGGTACGGGAGCGTGCGATGGCCGACCTGGTCGAGAACTCCGCACACTGCCAGCGAGTGTGCGCCCACAAAAGCGACATATACGCTACCTAAATGAAGTCAAATACTGCCCCTCTCCCCACGTTCTTTACACGAGTCCGGCAAGCGACATGACGCCTGCGACTGCGGAGGCTCCGCCTGAAATGGAGGAAGACCTCGGCCTTCCCGACCATTGAGCTCGCGAGAAGGCACCCGCACACGCCCCGTTACGAAAGACTAGTGTCGATGTTGCAGAAAAAGACGACGCGAAGTGGCAGATCGAGGAGCTGACTGAGAAGGCGACGGCGCTGAGGTAAAGGAGCCCCCTCGTCCAGCCCTTAGATGAGGCCCAGGTCGACGGCTTGAGAGCCTTCTCGGTTTGGGAGCAGAAATCACTCTTATCACCACGCCCCCGCATGCGAGCTGTTCTGTGGCAGTCCCACAAGTGCGATGGCTACGTTCCTCGGTAAGCACCCGGCCAGTGGCCCCTGCCTCCTCTGGCCAGCGGCTTCCTATAGCCATGCAGCCTATACTTCCTATAGCCGTGCAGGGAGGCGACCCGCCACTACTTTGCTTGCCTCCCGCCAAGATCCATGGCTCCCCCGGCCGTCTACAACGTGTAGCAATCGCGCAACCCCCAGCGGGCGCCTTGTGCACGCAATCCACAACGCACGTCGACATAGCGGACCCGCCAGGGGCAGCCGACGAGCCGAGCGGCCACGCACGGCAAGCAGCCTTCCCCGCCTTCTGCATCCGGCGGCACCGCCCCGAAGTAAAGATGCGACAAGGAAAACAAATCATCGATGTTAGCAAACACCGTCGTTCAAAATTAAAACATCGATGTTAATAATACATCGTCCAAAAACCATCGATGTTTTTCAATATCAATGTTTTCAACGTGGTTTAGTAACCTCATATTACACTCGTGTGTAAAAAAAAAAAAAAAAAAAAAAAAAAAAAAAAAAAAAAAAAAAAAAAAAAAAATTAAAAGTGTTCGCGTTATTTAATTCACCGAATAAGGGTACGGGAAGAAGGGGCAGACCGTACAGCGCACCGCTAATTTCTTGACCACATCTCATTCGAAATGAATACCAAGAAAGACGAAATACAAGGGCATGGAGGTCATCTCGGGCGAGAGAGTTTGGTCACTGAAGGTAGTACAATACAAAAAGAGTTCCTTTGCTTCCAATACATTAACTAACAATGTTACCATCAATGATATTTCATATTGTAACGTTTAGTGTTGTGATCAAGGGAATTTTGTAATTCAGAGATAAAACATCGATGTTAAAAACATCGATATTAAAACATCGATGTTAAAAAACATCGATATTAAAAACATCGATGTTAAAAAACCGGTATTAATATATCGACGTTTTTACAAAAAACATGTACATCGATGTCGCATCCCTGCCCCGGAGCAGTCTTGGGTCCCAACAATGAACGCGCCACCCGCCCCTGCCGTCCCCCGCGCCACTTGCACGGTGCGGCGCGGTGCGCGGTGGCCGGCCGGCCGGCACCAAGGGCTGGCTGCCCTTCGCCCTCCCACACAGCACCAGGACGATTACGCGTGACCATCTAGAACCGCGCCGATGAGCCGAACCCAAGGGACCTTACGGCGCCTTTCCACGTCGCGACGGCGGTGCGCTTCCGAGCGCCGCGGCTCATAGCAGAGCGTTGGTTCGAATGGAGACCTTCCCACAGGCAGCGGGCGTGCGCTGCTGCGGCAAGCGGCGGAGAACTCTCGCTATGCGAAGCGCGGGAGGGCCTACGCGCCACCGCTAGCAGAACACAGCTGTAAATGGTAGCCTTCCCACGGTGCCGCCGGTCGCTGCATTTTACCTGCTGCGGTCCCTTTGTTCGACGTCGCCGGAGGGTCGGCGAAACCTACCCCTGCAGAACCCACCTCCTTCCACGGAGGGCGGCGGTGCGGCCGCGGCTGCAGCGGAGGTGGCGTCGGAAGGGCTCTGCTACTTGACGGAAGCGCGGCGCCGTCGCGACGTGGGAAGGCGCCCTTACCTTCCTTCGTAGAACCGCATCGGAAGACGACGGCGCTGAGGTGCTCGCCGCGTTCTTCGGCCCTGCAGCACCGCTCCGTCCCTTACCTCGTCCCGAGCGAGCTCAGCACTCAGACGAGGAAGCCACATCAACCCCCACAACCGTCACCTGCTCCTCCGACACCTACGTCGCCTGTTTCACGAGGCGTGAAGATGTGGGGGGAGTGGCCGCAGGTCTTTTCGTAGCCGCACTTTGAGCACAAGGGATTGGTAAAGAATCAACTTTCTTCTTGGGGTCAGAGGTGAATATGAGGCCGTGAATTTACAAGTTCATCCATTCGGCACATCTCAATTCTTCCCGGCTGTTAAATCACCAGCTCCAACAGCCCAGAGGGCAACGATCTTCCACCACGGCTGGAAGCATATCGACAATCTTCACTCCCCCGCTCCGAAACGACAGTCCTTGTGATCTCGGAGTGCCGCACCCACTCCCCGATCTGGCGACTGCGCCACAAATGAATACTGGGGCATGTTAAAGCAGCTGCATTCGCGAGTGGGTGGATGGTGCTCCTTTACAATCACCTGTTGTATTTTCTGATAAATTTCGTTGTTAGGTTGTTTTCGCCTTGTCTTCACATGATTTTGAAGATGTGAAGGATACGCTGGAAAGCTCCTTCTCTGTCTTCTGTTCTGGCCGGTGAAGTCAATGTCTTCTGAACGAAAATGGGAGCAAACACCAGACGCAGATGTTGGTTGCCAGTGTGCTCTTCTAATGATATTAATACATGCTTTTCTGTAATCATCTCGAGTTGGAAATCAAATCAACATTGAGAACAAACTAAAAAGGCATTAGAGGTTTGGTTGAACTTTACAAATCACTCCTCAGGACATTAATACACACTAACATCTTCTTTTCCTCCCCAATTTTAAATAGTTGTTTAACAATTCAATCTTAACATGAGAAATCGTCAATAGTCATTAAAATTCAGTAACTACACTACCGATTTCATGAGTGCAGATCACCACAAGGTAATAACTTACCGATGGTGTATTGAAATTCAAATTTCTGTTCCCTTGTGTCGCGAGTTCGAAAAATTGCATCCAAACACAACACAAATATTCGCCATCGCGATGGAAGTGATTCAGAAATTGACAAAACACAACGGAAACAATTAAGAAATAAGAAAAATATCTCATTAATTGAACACACACAGCATAGGCGACTAATGAATCTGTAGTCACGTAAGATGGCGACGAGCTCAAGATTTTGGCTTCACTAGCACCAATGTTACGAGATAGGACGTTGCCAGTCTAGCCAATCTAGTAATATGTCTGTAGTCACGCCCCAGTCGGCGCGCCAGGCCGCGCCACCGCCCCCATGGCCTGGCTAGTTGGCGAACCTTCAGCTAAGAGGGGTTACAAAGCGGCCCTCGCCGGGCAAAGGAAGCAGTTCGAGTCATCCAGGCGTAGTGCGACTTGTGAAGAGAGTTCAAGTGTATTGTGATTAGAGTGACGACGCTGCCTGTCCATTACGGACCCCTCTCCTGGATATTGTTTACGTTATTGTTTTATGGAACATCTTTCGCACTCCGGTTGAACTGGCACGTTCCCGGCGCATTACCTGTAAATTTTGTAAATTGTCCTCGTCTAGGGTATTCTATTTGTATTGTACAAACTGAAATAAAAACAGTTTTACGAACTTTGCTCGTTTTGGTCACACCTTACACGACCCTCCTCTCTCGCCGAGAGCAGGGGAATTGTATGGGTGTATACGCCTTTCTGCGTACTGAGATGAGGTCATCCTGGGCGTTGTGGCGGAAATAGCATGCAAGGCTTCCCGCAATAGACTCTGCGACAATACGCTCTCATAGTTCGCGCGTCTTCACGCCGACAGAACGGAGCAGAGCCGCGTTCGTCTCGCCCAGGGCGCGCACCACTATTGGGAGGAAACTGATATCCCGGAAGTTCCTGGCTGCTAAGAAGGGGCGAATAATTTCGCATTTTGCCGCCTTCTCGTGGCGCTTGAAGCGGTCGAAGTCGGCCGCTTGATGGTCTTTGACTAGCACCAGATCCGGTCGGTTCCGCCCCCACCCCCACCGTTAGTTTTCTATTTCATTTGGTCTCGGATAGCTATACGAACTTGCCACATACTCTTGCCAGCTGCCATCTATCGCCGTCCAAAGTAATGTTTTTTATTTTCTTAATTTTTCGGTTTCGTAATAATAGAACGGAAATATTATTTTATGATTATTAAAGAAAAGTAACACATCGTCCTATATTACAATTTTCTTTGAAAAATTTGCAGACGTTTTTAATAAAATGACACTTGCCCTAAATTAGAACTTTGTAGCTCTTTTTCATAAAAACTTCTTGAGTTTCCGAAAAACTTTATTTAAAGTCATTTTAAATACTTAAACTCACAAATGCAATAGTGTTTACAAATCGCTGAAAATGTGTACATTAACGGCGTGAGAGATCTTTAAAAAATTGTGTAATTATTTTTTAAAAATACCTTGAAATGAACTTCACTTTGTATTAAGGAATACAATTAGCACTGTTCGTTCGAAAAGTTTGAAGAACAAATTACGAGCTGTTTTTGAGAAACTGACGTTTAAGCGTTCCTGAAAATGTGGATTTTTTCAATAGTAGTTGTAATTTATTTATAATTCAGTTGTGTATTTCAATTTCAATTTCTTGTTAAATTCTGTGATTTTAACGAAATATTAGAACAAGGCGATCATGATGTTGATTTCAGTTTGACATATAACTTAAATTTATTGCATTTTAAAGAATGTAATTAACCTTTGGGTCAGTTGATCTCCATCTCGATTAAGTTTTCATCCAGTTTCCCTTCATCCGTGAGCAAATGCCGAGAATGTCTAGAGAAACTGGTGCTGTTTTTTGACATTGAAAGCTATAAAAGTGATTTCAGACATTGATATAAATTGCTTTATTTTCCCTAAAAATATTTTCTGTTTAATATTGCAGTATTTCTTAACATCTGTATGTCAGAAATGTTTGTTTATAGATTTTTTAAGAGCTCATTGACATATATAGCAGTATATGCCCGTGAGTGAAATTGTAGTGACAAAATATAGCGGCAGGCGCAATTGATTGGCTTCAAAAAGAATCGTTCATTGCCAGTCTATAAGCCATACCAAACTACTAACCATTGCCATACTATAAGACCATGGGCGTGACTCTGGCGACCTCGTGCGGGCGGTGCCCGCATTTTCGGGGGCGCCGCCGTCTCCTGCTGCGTTCTTGTGGCGGTCCTTTCAAGGCTAAATGTACCGACACTAGTTCAATTTGTCGCCTCCACGTAGCAGCGCCAAAATAAGCCAAATTACTTCACTAATACCGTCTGAACAAGTGGTCCGATTTCCAATCAGTAAATGACATAGGATTTGTATTAATATAAAATTTACGCTACAAAGCCTCTTTAAAAAAATTAAATATGAGTTTTAGATTTTTTTTAATAGTTTTGGCAAGAAATTTAAAAATGTGGGCTTATAGCGCGATGGCGAAGTGCTTCCTGAATCCAACGCCGAATCAATCGTCCAAATCGACTGAATAGGCGCGTCGTAATGTGAAATTTGGCAAACTACAATGCTCCCCTCCCCCACGCCGCGCGGTCGCCACCACCGTCGCCGCGCGTGGGGGCGCCGGCTCCGAGGGGCACGGAAGCATACAAGAGAGGGGGGCTGGGAGCGAGGCAGGCAAGCAGGCGGTTCTCTAGTGCCCCGACGGAGATATATCAGATAATGCTTTCGCTATTTTTCGCATCACAACGTTGGTTTTACATTCTTATACGTACCTATATACTGAGTAATATATGTAATATAGAGAAAGTTATATAATGATGCGAAAAATCGATTTTGAGATTTCCACGAAATGCATGTTTAAGGGTCCGCTGATACCGATAAATCTTTTTTTTTTTTTTTTTTCCCCAAAATGTCTGACCGTCTGTCTGCCCATCTGTGAACAACACTAGGGCCGAAACCTCAAGTATTCCTAGGATTTTATCGAAAGTGAACATTCACTGGTCGTTCTGGCCAGGCTCAAAGCTTTACGAGTTCGAAAATTATTGTTTTAAATTTGGGGATACTTTAAATGACGCCCCAAGGGCATCTTTTATATTTTCTCAAAAATGGCTCCAGTTTTTTCTGCGGATTTGTGTAAGAATAGTTTGAAATATGTTCTCAAGGTGGCATAGGTCCGATGTTTACTGTCAACTTTAATTTTTTGAAGGTTGCCAAAATTCGAATTTTTCTCGGCGTCTCCTCACAACTACAGTATTGAAGATAGAGATTTTTCCTCAAATGAAATTTGTTTTCCCTCATTAGTTCTTTCCTTGACGTCATGCACATTTCTTTGATAATTTTAGTCGTTTTTGTATAATATTGCGTGAAATATGTGCATCACAAAAAATACTAAAAAAACAGAATTATTCAAAAACGGCTAAAAATATTTTTCAAACTTTTGGTAGGGATGTTTTATAATTGTCCTGTGTAAGATTATACTCGGTATTGCTTTTTTTATTTTTCAAAACTTAAACCGTTTTTTTTTTTTACATTTCTCTCGCGTCTTTAATATGTAGATTACCAGCGACTTGTATACATTATTACATTTGTTTATTAATGTTTCATAAATAGAAACCGGAAAAATATGTAGTATGAAAGTTAAAATATGTATATAAATACGTAATGAAAACACAAGGAATATGTAAAATAGAATAAAATGTCATATTAAAATACACAATTTCAAAAAAAATGATATCATACGAAAATACATTTATAAAAAAAAATATGATATAAATTTTAAAAGTGATACAAACGTTTTAAAAATAATTTGAACAGTACAAATTGATCCATGCTTTGAACCATACAGCTTTCCCTTTAGTTGTAAAACCTTCATCTACTGCTATTCAGTACGGTGGTTTAGCAGCCAGACTAGACGCAATAGAAACCATCCTAAAAGCTGGCGATATCTACAACCAGCAAATTATCACTGCAGCGTGAAGCATTCTCAGCGAAGAGTTACATATCGACAATCAGCAACGTTTCTTGGAAATTAAGGTAGTTCACGAGACGAGACGCGGAGTGATGCTTTTCACACCTGAAGGTGAAACTGATCTGTCACTGACGTGCACTTCCCGCTACTGAGATAACTGATGCAGACGAGCAGGACTGTGAGAACATCCTGTCACTGAAAGTAGCGAATCTCGAGTAGGCAGCACGATGTAAGAAATAAGTGTCTTTTTAATACTTTTTTTTCATAAAAATGAGTCATAAAATTGAAGAAAATTGATAGAATAAAAAAATACTTTGTGAAAATAGCAAAATATGTAAAATATGTAAAATATGTAATATAGTACTAAATATGTAAAAATATGTAACGAAAAATGTTGATATTGTGTTAGGACGGCAACGACTCGCCAAAATTAAAATTTTTAGATCGGTAAGTAGAAAGGCAAAAAATATGTAACAAAAATCGAGCCGTAAGATAAAAGTGCTCGTGCGTAATATCTGCTCATTCTTTCCGGTAGTGGAATGATAACGGAAGATCTTAGAAGTAAAATGTATGTAAAATAAGATGTGAGGCGATGAAATATTCGTGATATTTACTCAATTAGTTCAATTTTCTTTTTGAAATGAGCCTCAAACAATTTTATGACGGTATTCGAAGGAAGATGGAAATATGTGGTGAACTATATAAATAGTTTTATACTACTATTACAGATGATGCGAAGCAATTTTCTTTTGTTACAGTATCACTAGTTTGATACGTGGGGGAAAAATAGATTGAGATACAAAGTGACGAAAGCATAAACCGACTGCCTGGCTTGCCTGCCTCGTAATTCTAGCCTCCTCGGCGGGGGCTGGCCGCACGCCGCCGGGGCTGACCGGGCCGCTGCGCCGAGAGAGGGCCCTCAACGGGAGGATGAGGCAACGGGTGAAAAGGGGAGGCGGGCGAGGTGTTTTCCCAAATTTCACTTTACGTCGCTCCTATTCATCCGATTTGCATGATTGACACGGCGTTGAATTCAGATGTAGCCATCTCGCTATAAGCCCACATTTTTTTTCTCGGAAGTTCGCGCGCCAATTTCAAATTCGAGTTTTTGCCAGATTTTTGGAAAAAGGGCTCCGTAGCGTAAATTCTAATTTAAAAAGTCAAATACCGTTTACAGATCGAAAGTCGGATCATTGACTCAGACCGCAGAACCAGCACAGATCTGGCGTCTACCACGGTAACGCTTCAGGGAGAGAGGCGAAGCGATGAGATTGAATTACAATTACTGGTAACATTGGGGAAAGTTTTATCCGGTAAACTTAAAGTAAATTATAATTTTGAATTACTTGGTACTTTTTAGGTATGTAGCAGCAGTCATCTGGTATAATTTTTGTTTATTATTATTATTATTATTATTATTATTATTATTATTATTATTATTATTATTATTATTATTATTATTATTATTATTATTATTATTTTTCGTTGATCGGCCAACTAGGACCACGCAGGCAAGCACTCTGCCTTTACCGTGGCCCAGTTTTTATTCATTCTCACGGAGGCAGGTGCTTGCGACAATTCTTTGGGGGGACCAGCATTTAAGCTGGATCCGGTTTTTATCCCCCAAGGTTGTTAGCCCTGGGGGTATTATTATTATTATTATTATTATTATTATTATTATTATTATTATTATTATTATTATTATATTTATATTTATATTAACATTTATTCAAAAGTACCGAAATCAAGGGTAGACCTGTGGGATCGGAGTCGATAGGACAGACATGAGACACACAGGAGAGAGAGAGAACACAAAGCTTTTGTGGCTGACCAACGAAATTCTAAAAGATTGAACTTTTATATTTGTAACATAAAAAAAGTAAATTATGAAAAATGAATGCATTTGTTGTCTCTGCGACTTACTGCACTGAAGAGTTGTGTAGTTTTCGAATTATGTTTTCGATGGATCATTCACCGTCTCTTGTTTTCCATTTTCCAAGTCATGAGATTAGAAGGCAACAGTCTCCTTTTCCTCTTTCGAGATGGCGGCAGAGATGTTTTGTTGGTGGTGTTGTAAGCGATTCTGATGCAGATGCAACGTTGGAATTCTGATTTTTGCAGTGATTATTGCAGGATCTAAAATATTATTGAAAGAAATGTTTACAAACACACAATTCATTGGCCATTTTGTACTTGAACTACAGTACAGTATACTCCTCTATAAATCGAAGTTTTTAGTACCTGAAATAGTAAAATCTAAAAGCCATCACACTTTGCGGTCTCAGCAAATTCCTTTTGACGTTGAAAACCTGGACAGTGTTCACACTAGTGTAACGATTTTTGACGCCTCATCTTTCGCAAGGCGGCAATTTGACAATAATCTTCCTTGAATAGTGAGGGAAATTCACAAATAAATATATTTCCAATACTTTAATAAACCACATATTTAAATATTACTGTCATCTGTCGTACGTACGAGGTTGAACTAAAGAATTCGCCGAAGACCTAAAGTGTAAGTATTGCTCCTTCGGCATATTGACGTGTTTTGCAATTTGCCGCCTATGCGAGCAGTCGAGGAAATAGTAAATCTCAGTGTTTATTAGTGTATTAAAATATACAAGGAAAAGGAAAAGAGGGAGAAGCATCTCAAACACTTAAAACTGTCGCCAAACTTAAAGTGCGCAGTATCAATATTGTTCGGAGCTAAATCAATAAATGAACATGGTTACTAGAATAAGTGCGAACATACAGGCAAAGTAGATGAAATTAGTTCATAAGTATCTGGCTTGAACGTTAGGCCTTAAGTGATCTATGTAAAAAGTATTTTAGAATATACACAAAAAATGTTCCCCTATGATCCCCCGCATGTTCACCACATGTTCCCGCAAATGCTCCTTCAAATATTCCTCCAAATCTTAATCCAAAAATCTCCGCATTTATTAATTTAAAAATTCAAAAACTTAATTTAAGTGGTTTTATCAGGGGCGCCTAGAAGTGGGGGAAGCAGCTGGGACAACATGCCCCAGGTCCTGACTGACCATGCCATTAAGGCTCCATTTTTTATTAAAATGTATTAGTCCGAATTGAAATTAACCTCTGTAAGTTGTTTCTGTTGCATGGAAAAATGAATTCTTTATACGTGTGGGAGAGGGCGCGGAACTTGAGGCTCCCTGGACTACTGCCCTGGACCTCTTGTTTTCTCTGGGCGCGCCTGGTTTTTATCGACAAATACTTCTATAAACTTTAGAGAAGGTAGAGTGTAATGCTGTAACTTGATAGCGCCGTATAGTGCAGGGTCTCCCCTATCGGATGAACTGGTCGTTCTAAATAACTTAAGTACCCCGAAGAGCGAATACCCCCCAAAATATAAGAGGATTCCAGAGACATTTCGCAAAAAACTACTATTTTTTAAAATAACATAACTTGTTAAACATTGTTTTAAAAGTAAAAAATAGGTTGACAATGAAACAGAACTTTTAAAGTTTCTGGACTGTGATACCGATTGATGTAACCACAAAAAATGTAACAACGCCCATAAAGGTATCATTTGTAGATTACGGTGTAGAAAACAACTTATGGTCTTAAACCATAAAATGTTCTGCTAGTTCTAGCTTCAAAGAAAAAATTCACTTTTGTCGTCTTTTTTCCGAGGGTGTTATAATCTTACTTCTCCAAAGTCTGGAAACAAAGCAGAGAAACTAAAAAAAGTTTACTTTGTGTCCCCAATCCCTGTTGCCAAAGTTGCACTATCGCATGCAACTTTGATAACGTGAAAATACAACTTTATGTTTGAGAAAAATTAACTTCTAATTTCGAGAACCTATCATTGCCATCTCTGTACCTGTGCGAAACAAAAACGTTTTTGTAGGAAGAGGAAATCTCCAACGAAGAGGGTGTTGCTTCCAACATCTCACATTTGCGACCCAGAGGTGTTAGTGCTGCCCCCCGCAGCCCTGAAAGTTGTATGTTCTGGACGCCTCAGTCAAATCAATCTATCAATAAAGTGTCGTTGCACGACATCCACATATTGATTTTGAGTGTGGTAGACTTGCAAGTCATCGCTTGTATGTTGGTAGCAATGCCGAAAGCTTGCGACGCGTCGGGCGCTCGTGGTTTGGTTTGTTGCAACCGGTTGCAATCAGCAGCAATTGTTTTGTGCGCGGCAGGGCGTTTAGGTTACGTTCACGTTGATCTCGTTCACTCGAACTGACTGTGTGGTAGTGCGAGTTATTGAGTATCGTGGCCTAGTACAATTGGTATCTTCTGCATTTTGGTTACATTAACTGAACCACCATGTAAGTATTTTCATCTCATTTGTGTACTTCAGTGAGCATGGTCTGTGGCATAGACCGAACATTTCTTTTGTTTATGTCTTATTCATATTCGTAATTTCCGTCCATTTCATTCGTTTGGAGCCTTCTTTGGGATACGGATTCACAAATATTGTTTACCAAAGCACTCAAGGTTTTTTCTTAGCTATAGATTTGCGGCTCGCAAATGATTGGATTTTTTAAGGTCGCATCAACAGCCCCGATCATATGCGCCTGTCGGATGTTAAAAACATTTTGTCAATAAAAAGGCGTGAAAGTTCTAGACAGAATAACAATAAATTCACACTCTTGAAACTGTGGAGGAAAAATAAATTTTTGAATCATTAAGACATGACTGAGTCAAGTACAGAATAAAACTTGGCCCTTAGATTTCAAGTCTTGTGGTATAATTTGATTTTTGACAAGGTGTTAACGATGAGAAAAAAAACTTATTTCAAGTACTTCTCAAAGAGCTTGGGTTGATATCTTCGGTGACTACCTTCGGAAATTCCTATGTAGAGACTTACCCCATTTACTTATGAAGTGCAGGAGGTATACATCGGTGGGTTTATTCCTCATTCCTGGATAACTGGGAGGAGGGCAAGGTCTTAAGATTGTTGAAGGACATTCCATTTGAGTCTGATGTTACACCACTTCTAGTTAAGCATTAACATTGGAATGTTTTAAGAACACCTAACATCTGATTTTGGGGCAAAGAGAATATAAATAATGGGCTTCCAGGCTGCCTGTTTTGTACCAGCATGTTTCCTGCACTTGTAGCACTGTTTATTATTTTGCAATCGAATTTATAAAAAACCTTTACTGAAGGTTTCATTAGTTCAAACTTCCAAACCCTTGTGGCGCTTGTATAGATGACTTACTTGGTTATAGCATTTTTTTCAGATTACTTAACCCATTTCTTCCTGAGCTTGGAAATACTTAATTTAGTTCATAAATTTCAATTATTTATTGATGTCTCCAATGTTAGCAAAAGCTATTTTCTGAAAGTGTCTTGTACTTTGCTAAAGCAGGACAAAACAATAAGAAAGAATAACATTGGGACGTTTCTGAAAACAAAGCACAGATTGCTTTTTTAAGAAATATTTGTAATTTCCTAACTCTTGTGCACTAAATTTTACTAGAAAGGAAACAAGAACAATCTAGAGAAATGTGTAAACAAAAGAAATGGAATTCAAATGAATTTGATATTTACTGTTCCAAACATTTTTATTTTCTTGTAGCAAAGAAAGACACTCGTCCTAAAAATCAACACTGCTATTTTTTTATATCTTTCATCACCAATTGTTTTTCTTAAACCATTGAGGTTTTGAGGTTTCAAGTGAAGTCTCATGTCCTGTTTTCTCACAGGGGTACAAAACCCATTAATAAGTTACCAAAGCACATCAAATGACGTTCTTCCATTTTAACCAGTTTTTAAAATTGTAATAATAATAAAAAAATAAAAATCCTGTCTATGTGCCTTACCACTTGGCACTAGAATCTTCTCAAAGTGTGTGGTACTATCTGCTCATGAATACTTGTCATTTTTGTCCAAACATGCAGAATTACAAACTTTTGTTCACTTTATCAAACAATGGGCTTTTCTGCATATTAGTCTTCTATATATTGAAGGTGTTTCAGAATCTACATAAGACAGCACAATACACAGTCACACCATGTTTGAGTCGTGAAAAAACTTGTTCTGCGCATCAATTCTACCATCCACAGAACTGGCCAAAGTTGGGGCCGCCTTGTAATATCACATTTCCTTCCTAATACCTTGCCCCCACAAACTGTTTAGTGAACACAGTTGCAAAATTTGACAGTCCCCAAATCTGCAGGGAAAACTATAAGCATTGAAAAATTATATTTATTTCACTATTAAAGTAATAAAATAACTAGCTTTGTAGGTCATGAATTTAAAGACAGACATTTTATAGAAGCACCACAACTTTTTTTAATGCTGGAAATAATTATACTAGGTCAAGATGCCAAAGATAATTTTTTTCTGCTATCTTTGTGTTGGTATTTAGCCATTGTATGCCCCGCAAAGGACAATCGGCCAGTGCCATTTGATCCCAGGATTTTTAGATGGTCACCCAATCCTATGTCTCGTAATCTTTGGGATGGCACATAATTAACTAAGTCAGCTAATGCTGTCTCGCATACTATCAAATGAATACACTGAATATGCGCACTCTTTGTACCTCAAAGTATTGATTGAGATGATTTTTTGCTTATCTTAATTTTATTTAGGTCTCTCTTAAATAAGCCAAAATCCGAGATGACTCCTGAGGAATTAGCGAAGAGAGAAGAAGAAGAGTTTAGTACTGGCCCATTATCTGTGCTGACACAGTCAGTCAAAAACAATACTCAGGTAACCAACAGCAGGCAGTGTAATGTCATAATTCATGAGTGAACCAAACTATTAAATGTTACTATTTCAAATTCAAACATCGGTCCCCTAATTTAAGTTTACCAAAAATTCTATTTCAGGTTTTGATTAATTGCCGAAACAACAAAAAATTATTGGGACGTGTGAAAGCCTTCGATAGGCATTGCAACATGGTTCTTGAAAATGTGAAAGAAATGTGGACAGAACTACCTCGCACAGGAAAAGGCAAAAAAAAGGTTTGCACCCTTTCTAAGTTAAAAAAAAAAAAAAAGTCCTTCACATTAAATTTGGTAACTATTTTTTTTTTTCTTTCTAGGCCAAGCCTGTCAACAAGGACAGATTCATATCGAAGATGTTCTTGAGAGGCGATTCTGTTATCTTAGTGCTCCGAAATCCTCTAGCTACTGCAGCTGGCAAATGATTAATTCAGTGATTGTATGAATGGGTATATAAAGCAACAAATTTTTATGTGTAAGATGTATCATTACTTTTTAATAAATCCAAGAAACTTACATTGGTATTTTCATAAACAAAAATCAGAACTTTAAATTTAGTCTTTTTCAGCAATTGCAGTAAGATGTCTGTCAACCTCTTGCTCGGTCAAAATTCTGAAACAATCATACATAAAAACAATGGAGTTAAATTTTAATGTAATACTTGGAGTGTAGAAACCTTTACCTCTGAGCCATACTAACATTTAATAAACCCCTTTTACATGCTTGCATCCCATTCGAGTTTAACTCTAGTTTTTGCCCAAAATGATTCCGGCAGAAGGGTATGCCAGAACATTGCTTTATTATGATACTATCTCATTGTGTGGGCACAAGTTTAATGAAAATTGAAAAGTCACTTATCTCTCTATACACAATGATAGTACTGTAGTAAAGCAATGTTCTAGTATACTCATTTGGCAGGTGTGTGTGTGAAAGGGTATAACTCAAAATTATGGAATTGTATATTAATGTAAAGATCTATATTAGATTCCTCTTTGTAGGTTCAGGAGCACACAAGAGTCACAATGGTTAGGAAGGAGGGAAAAAATTCTATTAATGTGAGAATTTAATCTCTAATTTGATATTCAAAATCATTTCAATTTGTAAACTATTCCTAAAATCTTTAGGGGGTAATATTTAATTCAATAAACTACTAATACATTAGCCATTTCACTAAAGGAGGGCACAAATGGCGCACAAGCAAAGATGACTTCAACATGCTCAGAAGCTGACTGTTACGTTTGTTCACCTCTTTCAGGAAAAAGACATCCAACATGGGATAGATTTCCTGTCAAACATTGGCAACTAGCTTAACAAATGGTGACTGGGACATTTTAAATAAGGTCTAATGTATCTTGAACATCATCTCATTTCATTATATTCTAGATTCATTCCCTACATTCTGGTCAGAAACTCTTATCCCTACTAACCTGTACTGTAGGTTGTACACGACACATTTGCAGTTTCAAAGTTTTGGAGCAGAAAAGAAGAGGCATTTTAAATTAAAAAATCAAAACCGTCACATTTAACTAGTTCTTAACTTCATCACATTTAACTAGTTGATTAGTCCAATAAACTTAACAGTCAAAGAAGGTCAATATACATGCTACTATGCTAGAGTTTTATTGTGTGAACTAGATTTTTACTGTTGGCTGCTGCATGTTGTAGTTAACAAAAATTATCGAGCTGTGACTAACTGGATTCTTACTTTCCTAGACAATGAAGGCATCCATTTTATTTATATCAACATGTTTTTAACCAATTAAGTGTCAAAATTAGACAACAGTGACCATCTACAAATCGTATACTCTAGTCTAAATATTTGAGAGTTTGGATTAACTGCAAATAAATCAATCTTGTGTCCATTACAATAAAATTATTTAGATCTTGTTATGATTTTAAGTTTCAGAAAAATTTAGAATTATCTAGAAACCAGAGAGATTAAGGAGAAAGGGCATCCCAAAAAGGAGCCTTAAATGTTCTCCACTCTGACCTTTCAGATTGTTGTTACGTGGCTGATGACTGACATGAGAAGCTGTTTAAAAAGATTTTTTTTCATTACAGAAGTTTTTCAATTGTTAGATGTTATAGAATTGCAACTACCACAAATCCAATTTGCACTCAGATCACACACATCGTTAGAGAAACTACAACCTAAAATTTCTCAGCAATATACAAAGAGGCAGAAATACAAGGGAAAAACTAAAACCTACGAAACTAGTGATGCAGAAGCATGTCTTTTGTATTACTTAACCATTACAAAAAATACAACAGAACCCACACACATATTTTGTATATTTGAACCCTATTACATATGACACTGGGACCAGTGAGACGTACTTGAATTTGGCATTGGCTCAGCCATTTTTTACCATGAGTGCATTTGTAACTATCGATGGCTCTCATCCATCATACTACTGACTGGTTAGGTACGTCAAGAGTCCAGATGGATCAAAAACAAAGTTGAAGTTGTGCAATTTTTAGGTTTTACTGAAAAACAGACCAGCTGCAATTTATTCCTTTGCCCTACTATGTATTCACATAGTAAGAAAAATTATCGGAATGCGACAAAAGACTGATTTTTCAATAGAAAAATTAGTATTGTGGGGAACCCTGATATTAAAAAAAAAAGTGAATAATTTTTGTAAATGTAGTAAGCAACTCCTTCAACATATGTAATCTGTACCCATGTTTTGTCTCCTGGCACCAAAAAATTATTTGATGGCAAAATTTCTGTTCTGCCAATTTTCTCCAAGAGGATGTTCCCCATTGGAGAAAGCTCAAGGCCCTGCGAGTTTTAAACAGATGTCTTGATTTCTGGGAGTTCGGGTTTTTCACATAAATCTTATTAGTTTACTCAACTATGGCTGCAATTTTTTTATTTTATTTTTTTTTGCTCAGAAGAAAGGGCAGATAAAAATTGAAAAGGTCTTGTTTTCGTTGAACTCTGAATTTTTTGAGAACTGCAAAAGTAATAAACAATACAAGAAAGTATGTGCAGTTGTATCATTAGTTTATAAATGTACTTGATTCTATTACAGAACAAAAAAGAAATCAACAATTGAGAAGCCATTCAGACTCATGAGGTGCTAGGGCTTAAACACTACAAAATAAATATTCCCAATTACTATAGATTGATTTTTCTTTTATGAAATAAAGCCCAGTTTCTGTTGTGCATAGATATACCTTATTAAATTTAATATCCTAAATACTGTAATTTGAGTCAAAATTTGGATAAAAATGTTGGATTATATTTATTTATAAAACATATTTAATTCTTAAAATTAAAAAATGATCTTTGGTCATCATGCACCACACAAAGAAAATAAGTCTCAAAAGAAAATGCATGGTATTTGGAGCAAATACTTAATTATTAAGAGTGGATAATTCACTGGACAATTATACAGAATTTGAGAAAAGACAACAATTATTTACCTGAACTTCGGATTATCTTTAGTGACAACACCAACTTCTATTTCTGAAGGCTTGAAGTCAACGCAAAGCACTGTTGACAAGCACGTAATAGCCAACTGCAAAAAATCGTTAATAACAAAGTTATCATTCAGTTATCCAGCTAATATAGATAATTACTATGGACTGTAACACTTCTTCAATAACCCACAATAATTTTTTCTAGCCCTTGTAAATCTATTTTTCCTGAAAATTTAGAAATAACATCAATGGTTTTACATTAGTACAACAGTTCTTATATGTCCATGTGTTTTATATCTTGTCAAGCTGAGTCAAAATTCTTGGAATTTCATCATAAATCAAAGGATATGTTTCTTAGAACATTCAAAGAAAACAAACAAGAAAACCTCAACAGATGTTTTGTTATTTACTCAATACACATGATCAACTCGTTATAGTGAACTTCCGGGGACTGTTCTTTTGGGTGCACTATATCCAATAATAGCAAAATATATTAGTTTTACAACTAGGACATTTTATATTTCAAAGTACCCAATTGCCACAAATTCAAAAGTTCATATCATCATGCTTTCTTAACACTTTACTATACAAAAAGGTGACCACTTTCTGCAAAACTAGGGGCACCACTAAAAGTCGGGGAATTTGAACAGAAATCAGAAATTGTTTGACCTTTTTTTTGTTGCCATGTTTCAATGTAGACCATAATTATTTCTCAAACCATGAAAGAAAAAATATGTCAAGAGGTTTAATGCTATTTGTAATTTTATTTTTGATTTGGATGATATGAGAGTATCATGCTGTCTGAAGCTCTGTCGAAATCACCAGGGTCCAAATGCAGCTCATGTGCCACCAGCAAAGGCAAGCAGACCCGACCACAGCTCCCAAGACAATGGATGTCAATAGTAGCCTGTTACTGTACTCTCTCGATATTGTGTCAGTATGTGATACCATAGGTTGCATCTAATTCGAGTTCCTATCAGCATAAAGGCACACATAGCCATATAGGACAATTTATTCATTGTGTTGGAGTTATCGACAGGGCAATACAATCCCATCAGAAGAGTGCCTATCAATATGCCAAGCAATCGACTGCCGGTCCTGTGCTCTCTTTGACTAGAGCAGTACTGTGTCTGACTGTCAAGGAGAGCGCGTGTGGCTTGGTGTGTGTGCTAACCGTGTGTTGTGTGTCACTGCACTGGGGCGGGATTAGTAAACAGGGAAGGATTTGTGTGTCGACAAACTGGGGTGCAAGCTGTCCATAATTCCAACACATTGAATGTTCAATAGAATCATACCACTGTCCTTGTTAGGAATAACTTTATTGTTCACTATTTGATTTGTTTATTAGTATGATAAATGAGTGACAATTGGCAAATTGTATGAAAAAATCATTTCACAAGTTGCTATTGTGGAAGGTTAACCCTCTGATACAGAAAGACACAGATAAATACCTTTACAGTAGTAGGGCTTTGGAGGCCCGGCACATACTTGTACTGGAATGTACGTATTTTTAATGAGGCCCGGCACATACTTGTACTGGAATGTACGTATTTTTAATATATCTGTGTTTCTTCCACTTTTATAACAGAGTAATATACAGTTACACATTACATGCTCTTTACTGTTGCAATATTCTACAATTTTATTCACAATTAAAGAGATTGTCACAGCACAACTGTGTGTTTAGCAAACATGACATTGATATTTATCACGATATGTTTGGCATTCCTATAAATTTTAGGATATATGCAACACCTGAAAGGAAAAGGAAAAATGCATTACATTTTTGGGGATTGCTTGTACGATTTATGAATTATTCTCTAGCAGGAAGGTCCCAGATTTGTTTACTCCAGCACATAAAACGACAGCAAGAAAGGCACCGAATATTTCCAAGTTACGTTTGCTCATGTTTTATTCTGGGCAGCAGCTACGGTGCAGCTTCACAGTTTGTACAATGCACTATTTCATCTTTCATTTCTTTACAAATCAGCAAACTGAAAGATTCTTGTGCTGTGTTTATCATAATGTTTTTTCGGGACCAGGAGAGATGCGGTGGAGATTTTGTAAACTACATCTACTAGTGGGTGGCACGCTTCTGTGTCATTGAAATCCATTTCGGGATATCATGAATTCCAAACTTAAATATGAAGTACACAGATTCTCATTGAAATCAGATTTGAATGAACATGTACCATTGTACTCTTCATCTAGTCTATGGGATCTTGAAGATGGGAAAGGCTCCCATTTGGAATCATCATCATCATCATCATCTGAAATAAATTCACTAACATCACCCATTTCTGATTCATACAGAATATGCTCTATTTCTTCTTGTGAAATCATCGTTTCAAAACATTAACACCTCCAGCAAAGTAAGCAAAATGCGTACTCACTCTTTTAGATAGCAAACTACTCTCAGACAGAATTTCAACAATATATTATCTGATGTTACATTATAATTGTTAACTACACAGGTGCGTCTCAAATTTCCAACAATTGGCTCCCACTGCACTTCGCTGAACAGAAGGGGTGCAGGGGTGTACATCACATAGTGTCCGCCGGGCTCCTGCGGCCCCACTTCTGTGATGAAAGCATATTTAAGGAAAGTGAGCTATAATTCAGTTTCGAATAACTCAAATTCATCGAAAACACACAAATCGTTCTTTACATTACAATACAAGAATACCAAAAGGGATAATGATAGATGGAACCGCATCATCAACCGACCCCACTTCTGCATCAAAGGGTTAATGTGACACACGTTTAACTTCTGTGTTTTCGGCAAGTTTCTCATTCTTGATTTAAATATGCGAGTAATTTTTAAATTTTAAGTAAAGAAATATATAGATATGAATATGTGTATACACATTATTTATTGATGCAATTCATTATAAACATTATTAATTTTTCATCTTTTGAAAATTTTGTGTTGTAGTAGTGGTGTCTCTTGCTTAAGTTGCACAACCCCCCAGATAATAAAAATATTTTTGTATGTTAGGAATATACATTTTCCACCTAATGACATTTAATATTCAATATATTGCAGCAATATCATTGTATACGAGTTCATTGTGAAATCAAAGATGGCCAGTCGAGCTCTCTACGATTCTCTTGCGCTCCCCAAATTAGTGCACCATGTCACGCTCTTTAGCTCTTTTCCTGCGTTTCCTCATCATTATGCTTCAACATGGTTGTTTGCATAACCTCAACGAGCCACCGGTTTATGTAGCAGAACGAACAGGGTGGAGCGCCGACGCGGCGACCGGAGGGTATAATACCAACTTTCTGCCTTCGTCTGAATATAGTTGCAACTTCTTTCGTTTTGTTTGTTTAATTTCGCGCGTCATTGAAAGTGAACAAGTTCATCCGCATTTGTCTCAATGCAGAAACTAGAATGCCCACTGGAAATGTACTTTCCATGGAGCCACGGCGTCGAGAAATAATGCATTTACAATTGACGTTGTTTGATTTTACTTCCAAATTAATGTTTGAAGGCTCCATGGGTATGCCACGTAAAATTCAAGGGGATATCAAAAGAAATGTGTACCTCCCAGTAATTTTGGTTTAATATAAGGCCATTTTTAATTTAATTACCAATTGTTTTATCAGGCTACACACGATAAATTAAAATGGCAAAGTTATGTCACAGCTATTCATGAAGTAGTATTAATTCAAACACAATAACCTCAAAAACGACTGCGGCTGTGGCAGTTAGAGCAATAGCGGTGGCAAACAAACTGCTTGCTCTTCTTCATTAGTCATAAAGGCAGGCTCGAGGAGAAATACATCAACTCTCCAGTTCATGAGCATCTTCATGTTACTTTCCCGCACATTTTTGGCTAAAAGAGGAGACGCCTCAAGGTTTTGCACGAAAAACTGAGAGGAACGCAGACTCCTTACGGAGCTGTAAAAGTGGGAGCTGTAGTGCATTCTTGGCGATCCGGGATGAGCCGCTTCTCGGTCAATTGTACTGACGTTTCGGCCATCTTGTGGCCTTCTTCAGAGCTATACTGCTGTGGGGCTGTAGTGACGTTGCAGCTCCCTATTGGGGTTTGTCTACCCTCTCCCTTTTTCGTGCGCGACCTTGCGACGCCACGTTAAAAAAAATAATCAAAAAAAGTACATCAGACAGGACTAGAGTTGCACATGATGTGATCACGCTATCCTGGGAGGATTAGACGGACCGGACGTGTTCCCGTTTCGCTCCGCCTCGGGTAACCAAGCCTTCGGATTTAGGCTGTGAACGACCGCCGCGCTGGGGTGAATGCCGGCGAACACGAACTAAACAAATCCAGCCACCACCGATTCCTGGACGATTGACCGTCTAGGAACCCCCTGTTACTTAACGGCACCGTGCCCCTGGGCGCAGGTTAAAAAGGCACTGACAGCGCATGACGAAACTTGGGAGGATTACTTCAAGGACGTGTTGCGAGGACGCAACACATTGAAGAAAGAAAAAAAGAAAAAGACTCATTGCCGCTCGAAAGGTTAAAATCAGGCAGAGTTGCGGAAGCACTAATGGGATGTGCTGCTAGGGGCCCGCACTGAATTCAAGATAGTGCCGAGAAATAACCAGAATTCGCGCGAGTGTTGGCTATGATGAAGAGACATCATTTTATCATGGAGCTGGCGTAGTCTTCAAGTAATTTCACAGCGACGTCCGGCCGCTCCGCTCTGCAGTAAAAAAAAAAAGGCAGCAACAAATTGCCAGGGTCGTGAGTAAACTCTGTAGACTACACCACCAGAGAGCGCCAATGAACGACGGATCGCCGCTTCCGAAGGCCCCGAACGACCAGGCAGGGCGCTGAGCAACGGGCGAAAGGAAGAGCCAGAGGCCGCTGCCCCTTCAACGAGGACGGACGGCGGCCTGAGAAGTTAGAAGGGACTTACGGGGCAGGAGCGTCCATCGTAGCTGTACGTTAGATTTCAAGCAGCGCCTAAGCAATGTCTGCATCCACCAGTCATTAATTAGCTGATTAATCATCCTAAATCTCAACCTCATCTAAAATGTATTAAACCTAAATTAAAATTGTCTGTGTTTTACTGTGTTCTACATGGTACTGCCTTCTGGTGCTTGCAACCCCCATATTACTGAGCTGTCAGGTGAACTGAGAAGCCGGGAAGAGGCAAGTCTGGCAAGGTCTCATTGCCCGCACATATGTTACATCAGTGCCTACAAAACTTGGGAGTAAGTGCCAACGTCCATTGCAATACCCTATATGAATTCACGGTACAGAAAAAGTGTTGTTTTTTTAAGTTGTGTTTACTATGTACACTACATCCGAATCTTCTTGGGCATATTTGAAATGTAAATGGATCAAGTCCAGTGACTTAAGTTCACTACTTCCAGAGTTGACTGTACATCCTTTGTTTGTTTATTCAGATGCATCACAATTTCAATTGAAGATGTGATGAAAAATATATTTTAGAAGTGTAAATTCTCTTACCTGAATAGCTTCTTCTGCACTGTAATCTTGTTTCTTCTTGAGTTTCTTTTCTAGATAACTGTTTGCTTCTGTCTGTTTAGAGCCAACTCCAATTGCTCGATATCCACAAAAATATCCTGCGGGATCTGCCTTATAAACTCGTGGCCCACGCTCGTTATCATAAGCAACCAATACCATACCTATGTAAGTAATTTATCAAAGTTAAACCATATTATTTGTAAAATAAATAATATGTAATAATTATTTGCATAAGTGAATTAATACAATTGTAAGTTAATTCTTGTAAATAGAATAGCAAATATTCTAATAGCATAATATTAGTTAAAAAGTTTGCTAATTTATTTGTAATGGATGATAAACTATCAGTTGAGGATGTATTTTAGGATACAACAAACAAATGAAAAACTAATATTCAAAGAATTATTTGTTTTAGATTTAAAGATAACACATTAAAAATATATATCAAAAACACCATAATCAGATAACACGAAAGATGAAAATGATAAAGTATCTATAATTTATTGGAGGTAATAACATAGCTATTTACATAGAAATACATTTTTTGAGGAGCCAATTAAAGGAATTTTAAGTAGCAACAAATTATTATTGGAAAAGTTATCTGCACCCCCTAAATATTTAAACATTCAACTTATCTTGTTAATTTCTCCTTTCCTTTTAAGGCTACTCCATAGATTTCAAAATGGCAAATTTTAAAGTTAACGTCATACTGAACACAGTAAATTGTGCTCAACCACAAATAGGTCTGCTGTAAGAGTAATACAATAAGAACTGAATGGATTCTCATTACGAGATTTCCCAATTCCCCTAAACATCATCATGCTCTCTTGCTTTTTATGATTTTTACTGATGATTTGGAGATTGCAGAAAAATAACGGTACTTGTATTATTTTGAACTCCATGGCCAATTCTCATCAATGACCCAAATTCCAAGAAAATTTAACAAAACTACAAAAGAAAATGAGAAATACAAACTTGTTATCATTACAATATTCTTTCTTACTTCTAAAACACCTTACTAAAAAATGAAAGAACAACTGACTCCTAGATGCTGGAGTAAACATCTCCATTTTAAAAAAATTATACAGTCCCCCGCCCCTTTCAACAACCAATAAACCTTTCAAAATGGGTAACTGAGGAAAATTTGCTACAGGACAACTAAATTAGAAGACTAAATAAATCTGAATACTTACTGCACCCAAGAGGTCTCATCTCTGCATTCTGAGTGTAAACTTGAGAAATATCAGCAATTCGCCGACAGAGCATGTCAACTGGTATGTCATAACCATGTTTGTATCTAAAACTTGCTGCTTCATAACGAGCTCTCTGCACCTGAGACTTGCTGTCAGCTGTTTCCAATAACAAGTCTTAAGTCATATTCAATCCAACCATTTACAAAAATAAATCAAGGAGGTAATTACCTATCATCCCAGTCATAACACATCCTATACTTTCAGTTAACTTGAAAAGATGAGTAACAGTTGATGCATCAAGCAGCTTGTCCTGCAATTACAAATAACATAAACAAAAATCTAACGAGAGTTCCGAGAGTTCATTGCATTCAAGAAAAACTAGTGGGCATACTGAATTTTTCCTTTTAGTTTGAGAAAGAAATCTCCAGCTTTAAAAATGGAAGTGAAGAATATGCTAAAAAATAATTGAAACTTTTGCAATTTTCAAAACATCCATCTTAATTTTCATGTACAAAGTTGCATATATCTCCCAGCACCAATCTTTGGAACAACACAAATATTTGGATACTTCGCTGCCTGGGATGAGCTGTGTCTCAGTTGATTGAACTGACGTATTGGCCTTCTTCAGAGCTATACTGCTGAAGAAGGCCACAACACGATGGCAAAAATGTCAGCTCGACCAACTGAGACGCAGCTCATCTCGGACAGCCAAGTATCCAATATATATATATATATCCTTACATTCATGGATGCAATAAAAAAACTACCATATAAAAATTAATAACCTGAGAGAGATTAAAAAACTTATTTTTGTGTAAATTTTGAAAAACAAAACAAAAGAATACATCAAAGTAATGTTATGTTATTCAGAGCATTTAGTTAGGACTATCTAGATAAAAAATGAAGCCATTTTTAAGATAATCTTGGTAAAAATGCCTATATTTCACTATAATTTTGGGAAAACTATTCATAAAAAAAAAAAAAAAAAAAAAAAAAAAAAAAAAAAAAAAAAAAAAACATGTATACAGCTTCATTTAAACAGGTAACAACTGGAACAACAGCTTTCATTTAGAAGAAACATCTTCAATAGTGTGCTTTGCTCCATAGCAGAAACAAAATTGAAATAATTTGTGAGAAAATTTGGAAAACACCATAGAGGCTTTGCTAGGTACCTCAAGAATCAAAATATTTGTTTCAAATTCAAGGGGCCACAACATCAGCCAGGTTTATTTAAGAATATTTAATTTGGGGAAATTCCTATGAATGGTAAGGCACTAGTGTTCACAGACATAGGTTTTCCCATAAACCAATTTTTCGGGATTATGGACCCATAAACATGGAGCCTCACGACACAATCTTTTAGAGGAAATAATTTGCTACATATTCAAGCAAGGATCCACTCAATCACCACCAATAAAACTCTTGAAATTTCAGGTGTTTCATTAAAAATCAGATCTATGCTGCATGAAATATGAAGAAACAATTATTTAAAGAAAATATCCTCAGGACTCCATGTAAAGTAAATAATAAGGATTCCTTTTAAATTTGCACAGCCTCAGCTTCAGCCCTTTTTTAGAAAATCCTGTGTATGTTTGAACACGAATACTGTTCAATTGTTCATTTCAGAACAAAACATTTTTTGGGAATCAAGAACCACCCAAAATGTGTATTTCTCTTGAAATCTTGACATCATTCTATTGCAGTGTTATGTAACTTTCCCTTAACAAGGCATAGGAGAAAGTAAATCCATATGCAGATGTAATTACTGCAAAGAGCATTGACTCGTTACACTAATGTGCCAATGGCTTGAACACATGGGCTGCTGAAAATGAATTGTTGATAAACAGTGAAAAGATGATCACAATGATCTTTAGAATCCAAGCACAAAATAAATATATTTTAAAACCGAATAGAACATATTAGAATGGTCATTCAGATATCTTTGAATCTCTTTCCTAATTTCAGTACTCATGTTAAGAGAGAACTGCTGCAGCATTAAGAGCCATGCAGGAAATAAAAACCCTTATCCGGTTATTCCTAAATCAAGCAATGCAAAGATCATCCCTACACTGGTATATGGAATTGAGGTTTTCTGGGAACAACTAAATAAAAAGGATCTAAAACTATGGGAAAATGTAACGGCAACATTTTTGAAGCAAATACAATCATTTTCAAGATTCACTTCCTCAAGACTAGCCTATGAATTGGTGAAATAAACCTTCTTCACAGAAGATTTGCAAATACAATATATATCCACCACAGATTATGAAAGAAAGACGACAAAAATGCAACCTAATCTGGGAAGCCTTCTACAGCATGCCCGCTATGACCAATAGAAATTGGCCGGGCCCAAATAAAGAACTGAGACATCAAGTAACTATTTGTAGTGCATGGGTTTCACTATAAATAGTGTGCAACAAAACTGTTTCATGAACCAAATTAAAACTGCATGTGCAACCTCTGTAGTCAACAGTAACCAATATATCAACTTAAAGAGATGCTCTTAAATGACTATGTCATGGACACATCTAAGTGTCCAAAAATAGAACTAACCACATATGCATGATTGTGTGCATTATTCTACTATTATTATTACATGAGAAAGTAAAAGAGACTGGAAAATGTGTTCAAAATTTATGTACCAAGGTCATCATGCAGAGGTTTACCCCTGGGGGACAACCTTCAAATCAAAGGACCTTTGGCAAGTCACTTTTTCAACATGGTGTCAGATAAACAAAGCCATGAGCATCTCTAATATTTATATATTATACTTTGTCATCTGCAAATATAAATTAATTTACAGTGTTTGTCCATGATTTATTTACAACTATCAGAACAGTGGTAAATAGTTATCTACAGAAACAGTAAAGAACAGAATGAACACAGAAAGGAACACTCCTATTCACAGATGAAAAATATAGGATTTTTGAAAATCGAAATTCATTAAAAAAGGAGATTTTACTAGAATCTCAAAATGATTACAAAAGTTCTCTGAATGTTCTTTCTTTACTTCAAAGAAGTGTTTACCGTAATTCTGACAATCATACATCCTGGGAAAAATATTCAACTAGCCATAATTAAATTATTATACAAACGCTTAACTTTCACACTGCCACTTTCAAAATGGATTTGTACTCTGATATTCCTGTCTTTAATATAAGTAAACATTGCTGATAAAACGAACAAAAATATATAATAATTATATTAGATTTATCGTGTATTCTTATAATATATTTCTATAATACTCTTATTTATATTACAAAAACCCTCCCAATAAGGTAAGAAAGAAGTAAGACATACTGGAACTTTCTTCTGTGTAGCAACAACAGCTGAATCAGCACCTTTCAAAGCAACAGATGTTAATCCACCTTGGTTGATAGCTTTAAATGCATATTCTGTAATTCAAAACAATAATAATTAGCAGGAAAAATAAAAAAGTAAATTATTAATTCACAATTTCCATGGAATTGGCAATTTGCCCTCCATTCCACTGAATATTTACATCATTAAAATATTGATCTTTTACATTAAAAAAATGGGCATGAAATTCATGATAAAAATGTCATATATGGCTTTGATTTCATAATTTAACCCCTAAAAAATGATTAAATTTGTTGTTTAAATTTACTAATCCACTGGAAAGTGACTAATACCGCAGAAGAAATCAATTTGCATAAAAAACTTTATTTCCTAACAATAATGCAGAATAAACGAAATAAGATAAATAACCCACAAATTTATTACTCAATCGAACATTAACAAAAACGACATTTAATCACGTTACAGGTTAGGGCCGTTCAAAAAGTTGAGTCATGGTATTGTCACCGTAAAAAAATCAACTAGTGGATATCATAACACTGAATTAGAAATCAAAACCGAAAGGACATATAAACAAAAGACACGAAGTACATACCAACTTGGTACAAACGGCCTTCCGGCGAAAATATAGTAATATGTCTATCAAACCCAGCACTACTCCCGCGTGCCATTTTGACTGAATTGCATACACTGGCGTTCTGGTGTTCTCAGACTCACACCTCCAAACCAAACACCTAAACCAGAACTAAACACTGGTCGCTGTGATGTTGCTGGACAGCGATGATCAGCAAAACCTGAATGCCACAGGATTGCCACAAACCATTTTGTACATCTTCCTTGACTCGGTACAATCAGTTGAGGTGCGTATAGCGTCCACTTTTCGATTAATGGTATATCCAGTCACCTCTATGTTTAAATTTTAGCAAAGTTCTTGCTCAAATTTCATTCCTTGATAAAAATCTTAGTTTCTGAAAATATACTTTTTTTGCAATTAGAGGTACCTGCAAGTAAAATTCAACCATGTAGATCAATGTGAAATTTTTGTGGGTTGATTAGAAAATGACAAAATCTGCGACCATGCATCAGAAATGCATTTATTTTGTCTAAATGGACAATTAAAACATGATCGAATCGTACGTGTACTTCCTATTTCTTTTAATAGAAATAGTTTTCATCTTTGCTTAATACTGTCACGTCATTTAATTCCAAAATGAACACTTTAGGGGAAGGGGACAATAGTGTTCAGGAATAACATTGGGTACATTGGTTTCATTTGCAATAATCGAAGTATATTTTTTCCCTATGTTCCCACGAATTATTAGACTATATAGCCTACCGCTCCAACCTGCGTCAAAAGCCACAATAAATTTGAATATCAAAACTGAATAATCAAACCGTCATATAAAGAAAAGATTTTGTACATAGAGAGTTCATGCTGCAATTGACAATAATGAAAGCAACACTATAGACAACTGGTCCATCGCAGCGAACAAAGCACGTTATGTAGGTATAATCCTCTCCAGAAAGTACTCAAACCAACCACGATGAAACTAACGTGTCCAATGAAACACAATGTCCTTGAACACAGCCCTTCAGATAATGTGGTTAATTATCTTGTACAGTATAATGTTCTGATAAGAGTCGTTTTGTTTCAGTTAACTTCCAGCTGCACTGTAGAAGGTTGGCTGAAGCCAACATAATGGATTTCAGAGCTGAGGGTATGTTGAAAGTCAAGATGGATGGCAAGGAGGAAATAAATGGTACCTAGTTTTTAACAAAAAACAGCAACTATTATTTCTAACAGATCATCAACACATCAGATACAACCCTCTCAAAGGAGAATGGATCCTTGTCTCTCCGCATCGCATGAAGCGACCGTGGAGCGGACAAGTGGAAGACGTCACGGAAGATGACGTACCAGAATTTGACCCCCAAAATCCCCTATGTCCGGGGGTCAAACGAGCATCAGGAGAAGTATGGTTTATTGGAACGTTGCTATTTGAATGTCACAACGAACAGAAACTGTTCGATTTTAATGAGGGTTGATTAGTAGTGTTCTGACGGCCCAATTAGAAGGAATAGTCATTTTAAAAACCGTGTACACCTCCAGATACTGAACTGGGCGGATTATTATTTTTTGACGAAATTAACATTCACGTTTTTCTTTCTTTCCACTGTCTATTAATTTTCAAATTTAATTAAATCAATATACCAGGGATCCCTTGGAACTGGGCATGGATGTTTAATTTCGATCCAAAATGCCGTTACGATATACTCGTAAATAAAGAATTAAAAGGGAATATGCTTTATCTTGAAAGTAAACTATGCCATTGGGGGAAAAAAAATTGTTAGCTTTTTTCATTTTGTGTAAGACATTATCTTGAAAAGAAAGTGTCCCCTCATTTAATATTATTTCATTTGTATGTTCTCCTAGGTCAATCCCAAGTATGAATCAACATTTGCATTTCCAAATGACTTCCCTGCATTACTGGATGATGTACCAAGTCCCTCCGAGAGTGATGACCCTCTTTTTCAAATGGGTTCTGCCAAAGGACATTGCAGAGTATTGTGCTTCCACCCAAAATCTAATGTCACCTTACCAGTTATGACTTTGCAAGAAATACGAACTGTTATTGATAGGTAAGTTATAAACACCACATCTTGATCTACAAAATCAATGATTTTTACAGTGTGCTTTAATGTAGGTGGATTGAGGAGATGCAAACACTAAGTGAAAAATTTGATTGGGTGCAAATATTTGAAAACAAAGGATCAATGATGGGTTGTTCCAATCCACATCCTCACTGTCAGATTTGGTCGTCATCTTTCTTGCCCAATGAAGCACGAATTAAAGACCAATATCAACGTGAATACTTTCAAAAATATAATAAACCATTATTGATGGATTACGTGAAGAAAGAAATAAATAAAAAGGTAAGAGTCTGCAAAAATCATGGTATTTAATCCGATTTATAAATTATTTAGAAAAATAAAATTAATAACTTAATAAAAGTTGTTGGAGGACACAAATTAGTAATTACAAATTGAGTTAAATAAGGGGTCGGCCATAAATTACCTAATGCTAAACAGGAGGAGGAGGAGGTTGGAGGCAGCCTTAAGCAGGGGTAGGGGGTATAGTGTTACATAAATCTGTATATCCCTCCCCCCCCTTCCCCACCATTTGCTGAAATAATTCAATTTATTCAATCTCAAACTAGAACGATAAAACTTTAAAATAATAAAATGTTAAATGTAAAAACTATTTTAAAAAATTAAAAAGTTTTTCTAAATATTGTTACAATAAATCTCATCTGTAGTATATTCCAGAATCTAATTAAATTGAGCCCACTTATGAGTCATTCATGACAGCAAGTACCTGGTTTGTGATAAAAATTATCTTGCCTAAAAGATTATCTATCCTTCAATCAAACATTGCTCTTACTCTAATTATTAGGTGCAGCAAACAGACTTAGTTATCATAAATTTTATTTAACTTAAATAAAATTAATACAAATTTGTACTGTTTTATAATTAATTTTTACTTATTGCAAATGGAGTATGTTGATGCAAGTTTTACATTATTACTTGGGTTGATTCTAGCACGCGTTATAGGGTGGAGGGAGTATTAACCCTTGGATGCAAACATGGGTTCAAATCTGTCCCCAGTATGTGTGTGTGTTCTACAATTATGTGGTTGTGTCTACAATTTTTTCTCTCCTAGATCTGAGCTTTCATGGCACCTTTTATTACAGTCTTACTTATTATAAAAAATAATATTTTTTTACTTTCACTATTTTTAAATGCTGATTTGAAGCCTTTTGACAAAAATAAGACTGAGTTACAACAATGAGGACACTCTGATCCCATCTCTTTATTTATTCCATTACCAATATGTAATTATTTTTGTAGTTCATATCCTTTCCCTTTTGTTTGTGGGAATGTATCTCTGCAAAACTATTTGTAAATCATAATTTTTGTTTAGTATGCACCTGGTTATGTTTGAATGTGTACGCTTAGGCTTAGTTGCGTTTGAGTTTCATTCTTTCACATCGCATTGTTTGGTTGAACTTGACACTTTCACAGAGTCCACAGTAGCGTGGAAACCGCTTAGCAAACAGGAAATCGAAGATGTCTTGATGAATATACCTCTACTGCAAATGAAAGTGAAATATCAGATGACGGAGATAATCTCCATGACCCTCATGATAGCGCAATATCTTCCGAATCGCCTGAGAGTTCTAATGAGGAAACTGAGGAAAAGAAAACTTATTCTGATGAACAAAGGAATCACATAGCATCGGAACTAATAGATAAAAGTGGTTGTTCGTGGTCCCTTCATCCTCTTCCTCGTCAGATGTGCGAACACAATATCATGCATACGACGAGTGGACCAGCTCATGGCATTATGACAGAATCCGCAACAAATGCTTTTGAATAATTTGCAAACATACTTAAAGTTGCACATTTATTATAGAATAAATATTTTGTATGTTTTATGCTAATGCAATAAGCTTCTTCTAAATTTGGTGATTAATCAATATTTTACTGATGATAGTGTTAGCTTATAATTGGGGACACTTTTTTAAATAATTCTAAACATCAAAAAATGTAGTTAAATGATTATTTATTAATGTGAAAACCATTAATGATTAAATTCCAGAATTAGATTCTAAAAAAGAAACCTAAAAATATAATGTCTGGAGATCTAGTGTATATAAAAAGGATGAAACCAACAGGCTACCAAAACAGGTACTAAAGTCTAGACTGAGAAATGAAAGAGAAAGATGCTGACCAAAAAGGAGATGGGAAGACCAATAACTTCTTAAAAGTGACTAGGGGATTATTGGAAGAATAGGAACAGACAAATTATTCTATACCTTCACAGTTAATGATGATGATAGTATGGGGAATAATGTTTGTATTGCATTTGTATTTACTGCAGACATTTTTATTGATTCAATACTGAAGTTTATTTAGTTGTAATTAAAGAAGTTCAATACTGGTTAACTCAAAAGATTATTCCCAAAAGAGTGTAAGGGATAACAACAGAAAACATTCACCCTCAAAATAAAAAAGTGGAATGTAAAGAGATTTTTTTTCTTTCTTCTCCTTTTTTTCCAGGAACGGATAGTTGTAGAAAATTGTCATTGGGTAGTGGTTGTTCCATTTTGGGCTACTTGGCCGTTTGAAACCATGATTCTTCCAAAAGAGCACTTTAAGAGATTCACTGATCTTAAAAATATTCACAAAGATAGTCTTGCTGATATAATAAAAAAAATTACTACAAAGTATGACAATTTGTTTAGAGTTTCATTTCCTTACAGCATGGGATGGCATGGTAAGTTGAGACTTTCATAAAGTGTTCTATTAAAAAACTGATAAATCTTTAATTTCAAATGCATCAGCATTTTTTAGATTGACAATTAATCACTTTAATAATTTTGATATTCATATCACTTGATCCCTTATTTAATCAGGTGCACCAACTGGCTCAAAAATGAAAGAAGATGCAAATCATTGGGTATTTCATGGAATATATTATCCTCCACTACTTCGCTCTGCTACTGTTAAAAAGTTTATGGTCGGGTAAGAAATATATTTCTAATTCTCATTAATTTTGTTAAAACTATTATACGTTTAAGCAAAACAACAGAGGATTCAGACAAAAATGGTAATGTTCGTCTTGAGACATCTAAAATCCAGAAACACAATAAAACAAGATGGACTCAAGTCATGCAGACCACTCTTCAAATTATTTAAAATTATATCCAAAAGTATACTCCAAAATGAATACTAATGTGGATTACCTTCAAGATTCTGTTTTCTTTTCCAGGTATGAATTATTAGCTCAAGCCCAGAGAGATTTAACACCAGAACAAGCAGCAGAAAGATTGCGAAATTTATCAACAGTGCATTACAAACAAGAAAATAAGGAATAGGCATTTTAAAATCCTTGTAATACTCTAGTGAGGAAATGTGTGATCCACCCTCTTAGTAACTAACGGTAATATGAACATTAAAAACGTAGTTCTGACTGTGGTGTGACTTCCGATTGTGAGAACATTAAATCTTATCAAAATGCTTTTAACATTATGTGTACCTGTTTCTGTAATGAATTTTTGAATCGCTGAACTAGAGAATCATTATACAACCTTTAATTGTTATGAATATACCAAAGATACTTGCATATCTATTTTGATTGACAATATTGTAATTGCTCTCTATAAATTCTCATAATTATAAAGTGAGTTTTCACTAAATTTTACATTTATTAACATACTCATCATAATTGCTTTTAAACAAAGTGTATGATATACACCTGATGATTCTCACTGAAGCAACTAAAAAAATAAGAACTATTACAGTATTTGTCAAAGTTCAATAATTGTAATATGTCATTCAGAAATCAATTTATCGACAAAGAAAATACAACATTTGTAAAAATTAAACAAGGTTTTTAATTCTTGCAACTCTGAGCCAACCTTGATTGAAATGTTTGGCTCGCAAAAGTTAATTTTACCTTTCCAGCACTATTCAGTACATTTATGCAAATTTTCTCTTCATATAGAACTATACTTCTTTAGGAAACATTTCTAAAGTTGTGTACCTCATACTTAGAACAATTGATATTTACAAGTATGAATAAGTAAATTACATTCATGTCAGTATTTGTCATAACATAGCTACATTTGCCACTAAATAAAAATTATCAACAGCTGGTACATACCAAGAATGTTTTAAAAGTAAAAAGAATCTATTCAGAGCAAAAGGGATACATAAATGCATCAAACTTATAGAGGTCTTTTACCATCTATTTTAACTTTTGAAATAATCTTAAAATCAAAAAAGGAAAATTGAAATGTCGAATATATTTAATACACAGGAAAGGTAGGATCAACATTTTTGTTCCATGCATGAAGGCCACCAATAATGTCCTTTATCTCTACACTGTCATCATCTAGAACTTCTCTTAGTTTTGTAACAGCTCTTTGTGAGTCATTTCCTCTTCGACAAACTGTGAAAACTTCCAAGGAAAAATTAAAATTAATAAAAATCAAACAAGAATAAAGCCTGAAATAATTGATAAGTTGAACTTGTTTATTATACCTGAAAATTCATCACTGCTCAGTTTTCCTTCCCGAATGACTTTCTTTATATCTTGTACTGTTGTTGCTTTGGTTAAATTAGCTAATGGTATGTTTATGGAGTCTGGAATGTGACATATCTCAAATTCTGTAGGTTTCCTTACATCAATTAAAACATGAGAAATCTTTCCTTTAAGAGAGTGAAACTCTTTGGCTGAGATTCTTTCTATATCCTTTAATAATTGTAACCTCGAATCCTGAAAGTCATAAAATCATTGTTGAAAGGAGAATAGTAATTTTTGAGGCAAGGTTTTAAAAAAGCAAAAATATAAAAACTTGATTTAAAGAAATAAAACAGATCGAAGGAATGTTTAATTAAATTTTCATAAATATTTTTATCCATACACTTATTCTCATACACACCTTATCATTAGCTCTTGCTCCACAGAACTGTTCATAATCAATCAATGTTTTAATAGACGGCTCTTTGCCACAAACATCACATGCTGAATTTTTTTCTCTTAATTTAAAATTACGAAAAGTACAGTCGGAGCCATCAAATATTAACCATTTACTGGAAAGAACTTCAGGTAGTTTTAAAATGATTTTGATAGTTTCTAGTGCTTGAAGAACTCCAATAACACCTGGAACTACAAACAGATTCAATTACTACTACAGAATGAACTACAACAGAAACAATTAGAATGACAATTAAATTTACAAAATTAATAATAAATAAATATTCTTACCGACACCTAACACTCCTCCATCGCCACAATTAGTAACACTTCCTGGAGGTGGTGGATTGGGAAATACACAGCGATAACAAGGTCCATTGTTGAAATTATACACTGTCAACTGACCATCCCACTGCAATGCACTTCCTGATACAAGAGGTTTTTGTAACAATACACAAGCATCATTTAATAAGTATCGAGTAGCTACGTTGTCTGTTGCATCAACTACTACATCATATTGCTTCATAATGCCAAGAGTGTTTTCACTATTTAATTGTATGTGATATGGAGTCACTTGAATATTACTGTTCAATCTGAAACAAAACAGTTCACGTGTCAAAAAAATTGAGGAGATAGGGAAATAAGTTAATTTTGTTGTAGTTGTTGAAATATAAGAAAGTCATACTTATCTGTTCTAACACTTAATCCATAAATTATTATTAAAATTACCTGTTTAATGCTTCCTTGGCAGACTTTACTTTCACTTTCCCAATATCATTTTCTGAATGGAGAAGTTGTCGATGTAAATTATTTAATTCTACCTCATCATAATCAACTATCCCAATATGACCTTTATAAAACAAAATATATGATGAAATTCATTAATTATGCTAAAATAAAAATAAATTCATCTCTTACCTCTTTACTATTAAGCACGCTTATAAGAATCTAAACTTAGTAAATCAACTTAGTAAATCAAAATCTTTTTAAAATTTTCCATTAAAAAATTACTGATTTGCACATCTGTTTATGGTTTGCCCAATCTGTCAAAACATTCAAATACAAGGCCTGGTATTAAATCTAAAGGCATTTGAACTGACAATGTAGTAACCGCAATGGCTTCTTCTAGGTGGCAAAATTGATGACATTACGTAACACAAGTTTCTCTGATCGCAATAAATGTCCAAATTAATATACATACAAACTAGTGGTGCTATAATAGCCTACACTTTCTTTCATTAGCTTGTAGACCTGCACCCAGCTTTATAAGCAACTTAACACTATTTGAGAAAAAAAAAAATTAAAGAAAATCTAAATTGCTTCTATTTTATGCAAAATTATGTGACTCAATGTTTGCAAAAAAAATTTATGTGACCTTATTTAAAGCACTATCTCTGAAGTACAGATTTCAATATGGAAAAAATTTTTATCTTCAATATTGTAGTTGTAGGAAGATGCCAAAATGTACTGAACTTTTTCAACTTCCGCAAATGAGAGTTAAACGAAAATGAGTTTTGCATGTACTTTGTTCTTTCAGGAAAAAAATTAATTTTAAATATTAGGAACCATTTCTCAAAAAATTTTGAAAATGTGAAGGCTTAATTTTGTGTGAAAGCTACTACATTTTTCAAAACATTGGTAGGACCCTAAAGGAGGGGCCAATTATGGATAACAAAATTCATTTGCAGGAAAATTCTCTACCTTTAATTTTGTAGTTGTAGGAAGATGCCAAATAAATTTCAAACTTTTGCAATTTTCAAATATTGAAAGTCAACATTGAAAAACAGACTTATGCCATCTTTATATGTGTATTTAACTCTACTGAATGATTTAGGCACTAGAGATGTTCACGGACGGACCCATGTTTTGAAAATAAGAAAACAACAATTTTTTTCATTATCAACAGACCTCAAAACATGTATTTCTTTTGAAATCTCAAAAACCATTTTCCACAGCATTACATAACTTTCTCTATACTACACATATAATTCCCTATACACACATTTATATGAGAAAATAAATGTGTTAAATTAAATTACGCAAATTTTATTTTTTTATATTTTTTATAATACGTTAATGTTTATACTATGGACATTTTTTTTATACATTATTGAATTTTTGAGTACAAGTACTTCAAACGATTTGTTCCAAAATTTCTTGAAAACTCAAACGTTTTCAGTGACAATTTGCTTAAAATTGCATCTATTCAGAGATGAGCAGAATGTAATGATAAATATGAAAAATTAAATAGAATGACTAGTCACAGAAATTCTTTATAATGATGAAACTGACATAACTTTTTGACGTTTTCAGTAAGTAAATCTCTTGCTTAGCAATATTAGAGTGTTGACTCCTGCACAATACTGGGCCTAAAATGCAGTAACGCAGTTCAGAGGATGGTAGTTCAAAGCTGAGTTCCAATAAGAAGCTATTTTCACTTTTTAAACAATGATACACAAATTGAAGAATGCTCATTTGGGTCCTGCTACTGAATTCTACATTCAAATATCATGGGAAAAATAAAATATCAATATTTGATGAATACCTATACCAGCACCAGCCAGATACAAGCCACATGGGCATCCCAGTCCTCCAGCTCCAACAATAAGAACACTTGCTTTCTTTAGAGCAATCTGTCCTGAAACAAAATTCTCTATCAGTATCAAAACCTCAAACATGAGAATACCTAAAAAAACAAAACAAAGCAAAAATTAGCAGAACAAACATAAATAGCTGTATGACAACACAAACACAAGTTAACTCAAGATGGACTCAGCTAAATTAGGCTTTGTGACATTTTCCATGAATTCCAAGTAGTTTCGTCTGAAAAATTAGTTTAAAGATATCAGAAGATAAAAGAGAATGAATAGACAATTATGTTGAGGAAATTTAGAACACTTTTATTTCACATTATATAACAAAACTAATAAGTTGACTTGTTTACTTCAATTTTTTAACTAGGAAGTTTATTTTCCATTCTACTAGATTATAATCTATTGAAATTAATCAGTGATAGCCACAGAGCTGTTATAATCCTTGAAGAGATCTGGTATACGTATAGATTACATGTGCTATAGAGGCAGGAGAGAAAAAATAAGTCTCATGTGTTGGACAAGTCAGCCTAAGAAACACTACATTGATCAACATTCTCCTATATGTTCTTTTTGTAGTAGTGACAGCAACAGAAAGGTATGGGCAGTTGTAGGTTAGAAATTTGACAGAGGAACCTTATCTTTAATGTCCTTCTTAAAGGTTATTTAGTGATAATTTCACTAAATTTCAAAACTTCTCAGTTTGGAAGAAGACATTACAACTCAGCTGGTTCGAATGACCAAGTTCTTAAGGCAGTAGTGCCTTAGTGATCTCAGACCAAAAGATTCCAGGTTTGAGTCCTGTATTGAGCATGGTTGTATTTATGTTCATCATTTACCCTCAATCATCACCATATCATGTCATTTTGGCATGGTTGTATTTATGTTCATCATTTACCCTCAATCATCACCATATCATGTCATTTTCAAAGTTACAATACCATTAAATGCAATAGTGGTCATTAATGACCTAGATGTTGATGCGCCCTTAAATTTAAAAAAAAAACACAACTCAGAATTGAAAAAAGGGGGGTTATTTTTCAGAAGAGGTAATACAAAATAAACAAATATTCAATCTTAAAATAGAATTTTACTTTAGCATGGCCATTTTGTTTACAGTCCTTGTAGGACAAATAAAGAGATTGTGTTTACAATGATTCATCTCCTTAACCACTCATATTTGCAGCATGATGATTTGTCTACTGTACCCAGCTATTTCTTAATTTGATAAAATCTTACATCAAGTTCTTGCGCATATACTATTTAACTTGCAAACAATTATGGATTTTTGATTTAAACATTGGATAATAGAACACTAATTTTAATCAATGAGATTACTTCGCTCTTACGATAAAGGTGGAATTCTCCTGATATTCAGGTTATTAATAAAATACATTATTTTATAATTTATGGCAATGGTCATAATTTATCACATAAAATATGATCATTCAATATTGTTTCGTGAAAAAAAACCCTGATACATGTTAAATCTATCAACTCATTTTTTTTTATTTTTAATGTTTTTTTGTTTATTTTCTTAACAATCAATTAAACCAATTCTTTACAATTATGTCACACAACCTGCTATGATTTTGATACAGTATCTTGAATACAAATTTTGAAATAATAGATCACTGAAAAAAATATCCTGAAAAATACTCACAAAATAGTAATTAAGCATATTGTGATTATATATTTATTGAATTAAAATTCCGTACCTTCCACTCTTATTTGCGGCATGATGATTTGTCTACTATATCTAGCTATTTCTTCATTTGATAAAATCTTTTGGGTAGACAACTCTTCTACATTACAGATGGTCTGAAAATTTCCAAAAGAAGATGCTTAAAAATTGATTCTGAAATGGCTTGAATGGTATCTTTTCTAAATTCTACCTTTTTTATTTGGTGAAGTTCCTGTTCCTTTTCGTTAAGTTTTTTGCGTAATTCGCTGATTTCATTCTCAAGTTCTTGAATGTCCATTTTTTATTACTTAAATTATTGTTCTGAATTTCTGGGAGCAACTGCGCTTACAGGTATAGTGGGTAGTCTACAGCAATCTTTAACTTTTTATGGCATCAGAGTAAAACCACATTATAGTTACACAATCTTTCATGAGACAGCCCTGTCAAACTTTTTGACCAAAATATAGAAAAATTTAGAACCTTCAACTAATTCGTGTTATTTGAGCTGAAGCTGAACGGAGGCACGACCCGCCTAACCTATACAAAGTAAATAGACAAGTTGTCTGCAGTCTTACTACCGCCTCTAGCCCACATTCCATTCATTCCACTTTGTGCCACTTTGATCTACTCTCTGGTCTATTCCCTTCGGTGCACGTGGATTTCAAACAAACAAATAAGATGCGACGGGCACTATACTCAAGCCAGCTACAAATTCGGAGAGGGAATTTTAAACACAATATCAAATTCGACATGTCTAAATATGAAATTATTTGACCAGTAAAGAAAATGATATTCCATGACTTACATGGGGGAAATTATCATTTTTAAAAGAGGCAGATAAGTGAGTTTGGCACTGCGGATTACCAGATACCATAATTAATTTCGGTCGCTTTAATGTTACTTCACATTAACTTCTCCTCATAGCACGTCACACACAGTTTTTAACTGCTTTTGGCGTAAATAAATAAATAACCGACACGAAATTCCGGAAATGTGATACAGCGGAATTCAAATTTATCCGCAGGGATGCATAAAACATGTTTAAGACCAGAAATGTATAATTTTGTAGATTATTTTACAAAGAAGTCAGCAGGCGCACATGCAATCCGTAACAACTTTTACAAGTTTCGAAAACTTAGAGATTTCAACGAAACTCCGACTTGCGCCATTCTTGTAAGGTTCTTTTACGTTATCCGATGACACAATTTTTTTTTTTTTTACAATTGAAGTCATATTAGAGAAAATCGTTTGAAAGCGTTTTGACGTAAATGCTTTTTGGTTGGCAGACCCACAAATCGTGAATTCTGACAGCGTGTTTATGAAATAATACATATTGGAACATGGTTTTTATGCACGTTTACTGTATCACGACTCCAATAATACGAATTTTTCTGTAAAAAAGTGTCGTTTCCCCCCGAGTATTACCTTTAGGGTTACAAACAATGTTCATGTAAAAGGGAGGACATTCGAGAAGCAAAATAAACAAAGAAAAAAACGCTTTAACACATTACTTTTTATAAATATTTAATTTAGACTAACATTAAGTCTATTTCTTTCTTCTTTCCATTTGCGATTCAAGTGAAAAGATTAGTTCACAAAATGCGAATGAAGATTGTCTGAGATATTAACGTATTCATCCATGGTATGAGCGTCTCTTTCTTTTATTTTCCCGTATAGGACGTATATACGGATTAAAATACGTAGTATAGGAAAAGTTATGTAATACTTGGAAAATCGATTTCGAGATTTCGTTTTGGGATCCCCTGATAACGAAAAAGTGTTTTTTTTTTTTTTTCTTTTCAAAACGTCTGTCTGTCCATCTGTCCATCCGTTCGGTGTCTATGAACACTACTAGCGCCTAAACCATGCATAGCATTTCTTCCAAATTGAAGAAACCCGCGTCGATCTGGCTTGTGCCGAAACTTTGAGATTTCGAAAAAAATACTTCAAAATTTGTGGATACTTTACTTGAGCCCCTCCGTAGATTTTTTTCAAAAACGGCTCCAATTTATTCTTTAAATTTGTTGTAAGAATAGAGTAACATACACTTATAAACGTGGCATAGGTCCAATTTTCACGGTTAACTCTGAATTTTCGAAAATTTCAAATGTAATTTTTGGACTTATCTCTCACGTCGTTAATATTTACATTAGCAGTAATTTGCTCACATTATTATATTTATGAGTACATGCGCTTTAAATAATGTCACATGACGCTTCTCGAAAACTCAACCGTTTTCTAACAAAACTAGCTCAAAATCTCGCAATTTCAGAAACGGATACTACTAATTGCACTCTTTAATATGACATAAAGTTTATTTCGGGGTTTTCTTTTTTTAATTTCACAAATGTATTTTTTAATATCTCTCACGCTGGTAATATGCACATTTCTAGCAAATTGTAAACATCATTGTATTTGGGAGTTAATGTGCTTCAAATTACTTCTAATGATGTTTTTCGAAAACTCAAACTTTTCTGTGAAAAAGTGCTCCAAATTTTCAAAGAAAATTGCCATTTAAAACGCTGTTTTACTGTTCTTTAATATTCTTAAAATAATATTTCCGTTCTATTTTTAGTAAACCGAAAAATGAAAACAAAAAATGTTTTTTGGGCGGTGATAGATGGCAGCATTCAAGAGTATGTGGCAAGTTCGAGAAGTTTATTACCGAGACCAAAGGAAATAAAAAACTAATACGGAAAAGTTTGTGCCATTCTGCAGCACCACTAGTTTGAGTTGAAGTTCTTGGGTAGAGTGACAGAGCGTGTTTGCTTTAGAGAGAACAAAAATATTGGAGCAGTAAACAAAAAAATCGTTGTTCTTCGTGTGCCATAAATATTAGAATATATAGTATATATGGTGAATATATATAGTAGATGTTAGTTGTATATCAAAGGAAATATCACAGAATATGTAAAAAACATTGATGTAGATTTTGACTGCGACATAGCTTGAAAGCAATACAGTGGCTATGTCTCTAATATGAAGTACGAGCATTATCCTAATGTAGAATATTCCGAATTGGTGCTGAATGTAAAATTTAAACGGTACTTTTGGCTGTATACATTAAGTTTCATTTTCTAACACATTAATGTTGACATTCTATACCGTACTGTGGAGGTGTACGGCCCAAGAGCTCAACTGATTCGACTCAGTGTCAGAAGTGTAAAAACCAGGCTCATGTCCCACGTTCAAGCTAACCCCAAAATAATGTATTATTATTAATGTTATTATTATTATTGTTATTATTATTAATGTTAATAATTAGCAGATAATTTATCTACTGTATAATATCTTAATCTAACTGTAACAAGTATTGTATTTCTAGGCCAATGACCCCATCTCGATCAGGTTTTGTTCAGTTTCCCTGGTCCTTTGAGCAAATGCTGAGATGGCCCCTTGTTTGCTCCTGAACAGTAATATAACTTCGCTCTCTCCACCAAGGCATCATATTGACTCGTCATACGCGATTGTAATTGTATATGTGACTCAATAATAATAATAATAATAATAATAATAATAATAATAATAATAATAATAATAATAATAATAATAATTATTATTATTATTATTATTATTATAATGTCGTCCGCGGGAAGTGTGTGTAATATTAAATCAAATACGTAGTTTTGCTTAAATAAACCATGTTCTATACGCTAATGCATTTATTATTTGCTAAAAAGAAAAAATCATTCACGATTCCACTTTAAAAACAGGGTAGGTAACGCCTAATGTGGAATGTATGTACACGTTTTTTAATTACGAAATATTAACCACACGTTTTTATAAATGACTAGTTTAGGTAATTATCTACACTAATCTGCAAATTGCGCTATTTGTGAAGTTGTGGACGAAAATGTACAAAGTATTCCACATTCGGGCACTTTACTCAACCATTTTATTAAATAGTACGTGGTGCAAATACATATTACGTTAAACATTTTCTGTAAAGGTATTTTGTTTTGAGAAAACTGTTTATTACCGAGTGCGATGTTAAAATATTTTCATGCTAAATTAAGTTTGTATACAGTGTTGCTATGAAAACGAATGGAGTCAAAGTTATTCAGATATATAGATTCAATGTTACAAATCACATTAAATGCCACGTATGCAAAACACAGTTTTAATTATATTTTGTTTTTATCAAATTAATGTATTTCATTGCTGTAACACGTTTACAAATAGTTCGGTCAAGAGATTCGCCCTCGTGTGACTGAGGCTTGGAGCAGGTGAGCCCCAAAACATGGACTCTAAAGCTATGGGCTTGAAACCCGCGTAAGGCATGATTGTTTTAAGTTGTTTTCGAGGCATGAGGGCTTTTCCGGTCCTTCGTCTATTGCATTTATAACAGAGATTCCCAAACGTTTGCTTGCGTCAACTCATTTACAAATTAAGATTTGCTTCATTAATCCTCGACATTTTCTCTATGATACACAAAAAAATCATAAGACAAATAATTACGCATAAATGACTTGATAACTATTATACAGAAAAATAATATGAATAACAGTTTTGGAAAAATGGTTTATTCGGTTTATATTTTATAATTTTTGTACCATTATAATTGTCAATTTTTAGAAATGTAAACAAATATTGTTAAATATTTGAACATTTATAAAAGAAAACGATTGAGAACTTCATTTATAATATTATTTAATTAAGATTACATAGATCTGCTTATTCGATTGTCAACTCCACAACCTCTCAATCAACTATGATCCCCTTTAAAGTTCCATCGACTCACAGGGTGTCGAAACCGACTTCGTTGGGAAATACTGATCTGCACTACTTCCATTATTTCTTTTATAATCTCTTGGCCTGGTGGACAAATTTATGCAATATGTGTTTTTTATTAAGGAACTAGATTTCACACCCAGAACAATGGTACAAGCACCGAAATGGGGCCAAGGGATAATGTGGGCAAATGTGTAAAGGCACAGGACCGAGACAGGTCTGTGGGGTTGGGGGGGGGCCCAAATGTGCTCTTCTCCCCCTCCCAGAGAGACGGTTGATTGATTGATTTGTATTTCCGAGCGCTACCACTGACAATATAATTAGTCCCGTAAGTAAAGTGCATTTTATTACTGGAGGTGGGTGGAGAGATCGGCGCCGACCTACACGTCGGCTTGCGAGGTTTCCCTCACCCGGCGGGCCATCGTCCAGCCAGGGCAAACCAAGCTCCCGATTGGTCCTCCGACATGTGTGGTAGTCTAGTGTATGCACGTGTAAGCGTGTGTAAGTAAGGGGTGAGGATATGGCAAGGAAGAGGAAGGAAAGATCGCGCGAGCTCGGTCATTTGCTTGGGTACTGCTGCACGGAAAACTATCAATCAGAGCAGACGGCCGCTCAAATTCTCATCCAGACAACGTTTGAATTCAAACTATTTATCAAATTAGTGTCGTAAATCCTGCCACCGTCGGAACTCGAATCTTAGGAGTGGTAGGTACCGCAAGAGGCCCTAGCAAATTTTTAGGAGTCGAAGAGAATAGGAAACTAACTAGTACGAAAAAGTCTGTGACATTCTACAGCACCACTAGTTAAATATTGTTTTTAAAATCCTGATAGACATCGATGAAAATGAACATTTTGAGGTTTCTTGTAGAAAATTATTGTACTCATACTTTAAATTGACAGCATTCATAAAATGTTTTACTTACGTCGGAATAACTCGACCTTTTCATTGTCTAATACCTTCATAATAAAAATTAATTCGCTGAATGTAGACTATAATAAATTTTATATTTCGCAATACAAATTAATTATCGTCATCAACAGCATGGGTTATGTGTAGACCTGTTTGGATTTCCCGGAATTCCGTTTGGTCATTACTCCGCAATCTTGGACGACCCTAATTTTTTCTGCTCTGAGGTTTACATTTAAATCTTTGTAGTGAGATGCGTGAACTGTCCTGTAGATGGCCATGTCATTGAGATCTAAATGAACCCAATGTTTGGGATATATTGTTAACTTTCAGTTCTAGTCTGCTAGAATAACGTGGACATCTACGAAAACCAATGCATTCAAGGGCATATTTCCAACCAAATTTGGCTTTCTCATCGCCTAATCACGTCATGAAAATAAAAGTTAAAAAGAGTGGGTGACATTGGACTCTTGCCTAACACTTTGATTGATTAGTCTGTATTTATTATTCTGCCCTTCACCTTATACTTTCTTACAGTAGACCCAACTATGAATAGATCTCACTGGATGAGGAATCTCTTTTCGTAGCAAGACCTCCTATAAGTTTGATCGATTCAGTGTATTGAATACCTTTTCTAGATTTACAAACGTCCTAAATTTCGAATCATTATTCATTAGGTTTTCAGTCATCTGTCAGAGTGAGCAATCAGTACAAGAACTGCCTTTCCTTTCATTCGCTCCTCTAGTGAGAGCACCTCTAAAATTCTTGTTAACGCTGGTTTAAAATGTTGGCTAAATTTTTTATTGCTGTTTTTCTTCCTTAAATGCCATTTTCTCGTCTTGCTGCTCCTTGCTTGACCACAGATTTGAAAGATAATCAAGCCTCTTATCATACGGAATTAAATTGAGTTTTAAGTTATATAATTTAAAAAATTAACATTTTACAATTGTGTTGTATCCTGGCTGATATTTGAGTAGCAGCAAACCGTTCGTTAAATGGAACGACTGGTTGTAAATTACCCATCACTTTTTTAAACATATCTTTTTGCTCAATTACTTTCCATTTACAATGGTCATGTACATGCCATAATGCGCACTGATCACTTTATCGGCAAAGAGATTCTCCATTATGGAGGTACAAGATAATGCAGAAGGTCATTCAAATGTTAAACGCAGGAAGTATTTTGTTCGTGTAACTAATAGCACGATCATTATGACAAAAATTACGCAACGCTGCAATAGTATAAAATGAATGTCACATTTATATCTTCTTGCGGTCAACGATTTAGGAAAAGCTTATATGAACTAGAACTATGTTTCGACAATCATTTTTAGTAATATGCTTTTCTATTAGTGTAGTCGTTTCTTTGCCTTTTGGAAAGGTAAGTTTTTGATGTTCAATTTATATTATGCTACAATAGTTGCTTCAATAATACATACTCTAGCTATTGTGCAACATCTACGTTCTTAAGTAAATGCAGTGTACATGTTCAAAGCTGATTGTCCGCGGCACCGAACTCTGTAACTTAGAAAAACTGCAAAAAGTGAATTTTGATAAACAATGGAATGGGCTGGTATTGATAACAAACGGCTAATTTATATTTAAGAGCTTGCCTCATAGTAACTCGGAATCAGCATGAAATAACATTTTCAAAAATCGTTGGTTTTTTTTCGTTTACAACACGGTACTGAACCCCTTTTACGATAAAGAAGCACTAGAAAGTAGGGCTTGAGTTCTGGCAGAACGCGACGGAACTGCGTTACGTTACCTCGGGAAAGAAAAAGTGAAAATTAAACTAAAGGAAGAGAACAAACACTTGGGAACTCCGATTTTTAGTTCAATCAACTTTCGTAAGCTCAAAATTAAATAATTTTCCATTTATTCGCATAATTTCTACGAATGTCTCAAACTCATTTGCAAAATAATAATAAAATTTAAATATTAATATTATTGATAAAAATAATAAAACATTATAAACTGTATTTTTTGTGGAAGTGGAAAATTCTTTATGGATACCAGTGAAGCTGGTGATATCGGACTCCCAATTGGGTTACCGACTAAAAACCTAACGTCCGTCTCTTAAACCGTATTCCCTCTCACGCGTAAACCGTCGTTAGACACTACTTTACGTAGGAGATTGGCTGGTAACACATGCTCTGCTTCCTCAGTCTTAACTCTTTCTTCTTCATAATACTAACTATGAAGTTTTCTATTGTTTTCCATCTTTCCTGCGAACTCAGCATCATGTCGATCATGTTGTCTGGGTTGATATCTTGTTGGAGGTTGACATTACAAACCTCTCGTTCCGCATCCCATGCCTTGCACTGGAATACACCAAAGGTGAAACGTCCCTCAGACCCGAAAAAGCTCACCTTGTTCGGTCCAAGTTTAAGGTGATGCTCACAGGTTTTGATTATTATGGTGTTGTTCACCATGAGTATCACCCAGAAGGCTACACAGTGAACCAAAATTACTATATTGAAGTTCTAAAACGTCTGAGGATCGCTATCCGCCGGAGAAAGCTAGAAAAGTGGAGAAGTGGTGATTGGTTTTTCCATCATGATGCCGCTCCAGCCCATTCAGCCTTCAGAACTCGTGAGTTTTCGATCAAACACACGATCACTGTTCTTCCCTGCCCTCCCTTCTCATCTGACCTTGCTCCTTGTGACTTTTTCTTGTTCCCTAACCTGAAAATCCTTGAAAGGAGGAAGATTTGGGACGATTCCCGAGATTATCGCAAATGAACGAAGGAGCTGAGGGATATTAGAAAATAAGCGTATCAGGAATGTTTCAACAAGTGGGAACATCGTTGGGATAAGTGTGTGCGTTGGGGAGGAGAGTACTTTGAAGGGATCTAAGTCTCTAACTAGTAAGTACAGTACATTTTGTTTTATGAAGTCAGCCCGCGTATTTTTTGAACAGCCTTCGTATGAACCATGAATTGAACATGTATGTTGTAGAGAAATATGCTGCATTCACATTATCTAAAAACTTATGCACCACAATAATTATAATCACTGAATTTTTTGTGAAAGGACACATGTGTCAGATGACTGCTAGACATGCACCTCAACAATACTTCATTTACAAACTTTGTATTTAAAAACCATTCTCTAAACGTAAGGAAATTAGGTATATTAGCTTCGCTAACAACTTTTCTTGAAGAGGATAGCAGCGATAGCAAGCGATAATATAGCTGAGGATAATATAGTGAAAAGCTCAAACTTCTAAATGAAAACTCTAGTGTTTTAAATATGGATGTTTTTGAATTTTATAAATGTCAGAGATTTTAATAAAAATAGGAACCATGCCATACTCATAAATTCACTTTCTTATTATGGAAATATATTTGTGCAAAACAAAAAGAGAAAAACGTTTTAGCCATTTTCCAGAAAATGTTGAAAATGTCATAGGGACTTTATGTAAAGTACTCTTCAAAAAATAAAATATCTTAATGATTTGCAGCTCGGCACATCTATGCTTACTCCTGTCGAATTCATCAAGTTTCATCTCAAAAGCTTGTAATCTAACAGTGTGACACATCCATATATACAATTCGATTTTCGGGTACACAATCGCATGTATCTCCTCTTCACCTGCACAAATTTTAACCATCTTTGAAACAGCACTAATGCGATATACCTTAAGCCTGACATGTGTGAAAAATTCCAGTTAAAAAGAACACATAGATTTTACGACCAACATGCAAGATCATATTGTTGAAGAGATTCCAATACTTTTCCTTCCTATATTATGGGATAGGAAGGAAAAGTAAAAAATGTATTTACACATAAGTATTTGTGAATTTATTAAATACATTCAAACTTTTACGGAGACAACGGAGAGAAAACGAATAAGAGTTTGAGGACTAGGAAGTTAAAGTAAAATGCAAGGATTGATTCATTAATTGATGATTCCAGGTGCGTCAACTAATGGCATTAGTATCGTAAGTGTAGTGCATGTGTTTTCCTCGGGAGGTGATTTCCTCCCGGTGAATAGTGATATCCGGCACCAACCTACCCTCTAGCTAGCGGGGTTTTCCAGCAGGTATCTGCCATCAGCAGGATCCTGCACAAGGCCGGGACAGAGCTCTAAGTCCCCGACTGATCTCCTGGGATATGTGGGAATGAAGTGCATGTAAGTGTAAGTGTTGGAAGTAAGGGGTGAGGATTGGTCAAGGGATATGAGGGAAAGAGTGCGCGGTCCGTTGCCCGTTTGTTAAAATACTCCATCGGCATTCGCCTGGAGTTGATGGGAAAAACCACAGAAAACTACTGGTCAGAGCAGCCGGCCGCGAGCATTCTCCTCCAGGCACAGGCTGAATTCGACCTATCTGTCTAGCTAATGTAGAAACTACTACGACTCAGGATCTCTCGACCATAGGTACTGCAATGCCATCAATTGATGGCCTGGGCAATGTAAGTCGGTGAAAAGCAAGGAGAGGAAGCTCTCTTGGCCGGAAGCTCACGTACTTAATGCATATTTATTACCTTTGATGGACAAAAAGTACATCAGGGAGAAATACGATATAAATACAGTGTTTCTGATTGATCAAATTCCTTTAACAATTTATTTCTGAAGAAGTCAAAGTTTTGCAAAACTATGCAAAATGAAAATGTATTTTAGAGCCTCGACGTTCGAAAATTTATTCTTTGGAGACCGCCGTTCGTGAGAGTTACTTTAGCAGCAAAAGCAACTCTAAAAATTGTAACAATCGAATTGTTATACTTTAGCTTTACGTAAACTTAGCTTATAATACAATGCATAAATACACATGCACACCTAGTTTCAACATTTTAAGTATATGTTTTGCAATTCAATTAGCGTACCCATTTCACAACTCGCTCATGTGAAAACCTGTCATCTCACCACAACATATGTAGGAAGAGAAAAACGTACGCGCTTTATCGAAATGACTTTCATACACAAAATTAAATTACGCATAATCCTCTACCAAATGCATGCATTAACGTAAATTTCATTCATGAAGATCATTTCGATTACCACATATGCTTTATTGATGACCTTTTACTTTCTCGCATAGTTCTTACTCTGCACTGAGAAAGTTTCGACCGGAAAACTCCTACTGCCTGGTAACGAAAAAATAGGTCTTCATCCTATATGTAATAAATTATTTTCATTATGAGTTTTGGTAGTCAGAATATGTTTGCGGCATCTGTGGCAGAAATTTATTGACGATAAAACATCTGTCCGTTTGTCTTTCTGTCACTCCTTATGTGGTCACTGGTAGCGCCTACACGATTTAGATAATTTTCTCCAATATAACGTTTCCCCGATGTGAACGAGTTAAAAATGCCCTGGCAGTTTGAAACGGATATTACAATATGTATCTTCAATATTGTAGCTGAAGGAAGATGCCGAAAACTAGTAGTGCTACGAAACGATACAGACTTTCCCGTATTAGTTTTCTATTTCCTTTGTCTCTGCTAGCTATACGAAGTCACCACATACCCTTGCCACTTTTTTTTTCCATATTTTCTTCATTTTTCAGTTTCCTAATACTAGAACGGAAATATTATTTTCAGAATATTAAAGAACAGTAAAACCTCTAGTAAATGACAATTTCCATTGTAAAAATTGGACCCGTTTTTAAGAAAATGGTGCTTATGCGCTGTTGTAAATTTTAAATTTGAAACTTTTTCACAAAACATTTTTGAGTTTTCGAAAAACTTCCTTGGAAATAATTTAAATCACTTTTACTTAAAAATACAATAGTGTTTACAAATTGCTTGAAATAAGCATATTAACGGCGTGAGAGATCTTTCAAAAAATTAAATTTGTGAAATTTTTGAAAAAAGATACCCCGAAATAAACTTTACGTCATATTAAAAAGTGCAATTATCACTATCCATTCAAAACATTTGAAGAAAAAATGTAGGGCCGTTTTTGAGAAAATCAAGTTTTTGTAATTTTGCAAAATCGTACTTATTGCAACCAATATTGTACGAAAACTATAAAAAGTTTGAAAAAAATATACGTGAACTTATTGAAAGAACTAAATATCGAGAACAAATTTCATTTGATAGAAAAATATGTTTCTTCAATTTTGTATCTGTAGGATGACTCCAAAAAAATTCAAATTTTGCAATTTTCAAAAATTCAGTTATCCGTGAAAATCTGACGTATATCACCTTTATAATTGTATTTTACTCTTTTCATACAAGAAATTGGAAAAAATACAAAGAAAAGAAACGCCGCGCTTCGAGTTGAGCCAGATCGACTGAGGAATATCCATTTTGGAAAAAAAATCCTTCGTATTGTTTACGCGCTAGTGTGTTCACAGACGAACAGACGGGCAAACGGACGTATTGAAAAAAAAATCGGTATCAGGAACCCAAAAGCGTGAATCTTGAAACAAAAATCTTGAAATCGATTTCCCGCAGAATTGCATAACTTTCCCTATACTACGTATATTACTTTTTATATACGTGCGTGTAATGGAAAGTAAAAAATTCCAATCTTGTAATTTTTGAATATTCACAGATGTTAACGAAAAGAGACACACATCGCATTGTTTTTTACATCCTTTATACTTTTGGAAGTAAACATTTAATAAAAAAATGTAGCCATTTTTGATAAAATTTTGAAAATGTGAAGGCTGCATATAAAATATTGTTTAAATCCAAATATTTGTTTCTAACTCAAGAGAGCTTCGTGTTCTACTAGATCGATCGGGGAATATACATTTTGGAGAAAATCCACCGAACGGTTTAGAAGCTAAGGTTGACCACAGACGGACAGACTGACAGGACGTGAATTTTGACTAGATGTATTCGACGAAAGGATTCATTACAAATAAGAACAAAATTTACCCACCTCTTCGATACCAGGGTCCCACAGTTACGGTTTTGTTTCTTGAAAAAGCGCCGAGATTGTCTCAGCATTAGAACGCTTTGTCTTTAACACACACATACTGAGGCGAGAAAATAAGAATGGCGGTCGTTCTTAATTATCGTCTTGTCTGCTAGCCTACAGTGTATGATCACAGGCAATGGAGTGCGTGTTTACATTAAAAATATTGCTAAGGAATTTTATCTAATTTCATATTGCCTTTCTAAGTTTATGGAGTTCTCTCAGCATTAAGTATTACTATCTTGGCAATTTCTCTTTTACAGGGTGTATGGCACGCTGTCATATTGAAAACAATGTCTTGTACTACCGCAAATCCTTGGAATATTTCTATAAATTTTCAGACAAGACGCATCAATGAGTATTCGTCCACTATGATGGGATCCTTCAGTATTGGAAAAGAAGTACCTTCAATTTCCAAGGTATGAATAAATCAAATACATGATTTTGGCAAGAGCTTAAGTTTAGCAGGTTCTGGCACAATTAAATGTTTCCGAAAGAATGTGATTCCATTAAGTCCGAGCCGATGGTGTTTCAAAAAGAAAGATACATTGTAAACTAGGCGTAACATGGTACGAACTTTCTCGTTCTGTTATCGGTTCGAACGATCGGTTATGTTAAATGATAATGAATAAATTGAAAATTATGTAATGTAATATTTAAGCTATTGTGTGCTAATCTCTCTTTATTATACTGCTTGAAACACAGCACATCATGTTTTTTAAACACACTTCATAAGAAAAATCGATCTTGTTACTTATACGGCCAATAATGTGATTAGCAACAGTGAATCTAATTTTCTCAAAATTAAATAGCTTAACAGAAAATGTAGAACAAAATAATAAAATATTTTCTGAAGTAGCTAAAGGCTAATTTTTCTTTCTTGAAATATTTAAATTGAACATATTTTGTTATGAACACATACACTGTCAATTCTCCTTTGCCCTAAAAAAGAACGTTCAGAATATCTGAACCTTTTTCCCATATGGAAATACTGGAGGATGGAGGTGTGTGTATGTGTGGGGATTGGAGCCGTCTTGGAGAAAATTTCGTTTGAGCGTTTCTGAAAATTTTAATTAGCCATTTGGACCGTTTAATCAAGGCGGCTGCTTAAAAGTTTTCACAATAGCAATACATGGAAAATGATTTAGCCCTTTCGTTCATTTAAATAAACGTGGGATGTAATTTACAGACTTTATTAATGGTAATTAAATTTACAAACCTTAAGTAAACACTAGAGTGAAAAGGGGAGAGAACTGATGTCCCAGAAAAGCAGTTTATAATTTACGTAATATGTCTATTTTTTATTTTGTTTATTTTTCAGATTGAGGCTTTCACTTACGACGAGAAAGCAAATGGAGAAACAGTTAAGAAGCTTTCCATCACCTACAAAAACATATGTCGACTGATGAATGAAGCAAATATTTTTCTTGATCCTTTTTTTGGAGGCAGTGATCTTCCGCGTCAGTGTCCTTTGAAACCCGTAAGATATTTCCATTCAACTTTCCTAAAGTTGTAAACTGATATTTGAAAACTGAAGAATACATTCTAATTGAGTAATTGAACATAACTGCACAATTAAAGTGCAAAAGCACAAAGTCATATGCTTTCCTTCTTGTCACTAAAACAGTTTTCATCTTCCTCCACAGACGTCACATAACTTTTGCTGTTTTGCGTGAAATAATAAAGTAAACAAGAGATTAAACACTGAACTTTAATTCTTAGAAGCAACATTCGAAATGAAAAAAAAGATGGTTGATTATCTTTTCCACGATAGGGTCAATATTTGACAATACCTACAGTCCCACGTCTTTTCTTCAACGAGTTTTTACCGACTTAGGTCAGAGACTGCATTGTCGCTGCCTCTGCTGCTACTCTAACTGAAAGGTCCAAGGTTTCGTGTTCCGAAATTAATTTTTAATAGTTAATTTTAAAATATGTAAATTATAGTAAATGATACATTTTACAAGAAAGAGCATAGAAGTTGGAAGATTTCTCTGTCAAAGAAACATGCCATTTCCTTTTTACTGCTGTTAATCAACAAACCTTTTTCTAACCAGAATTGCATGTGTTGAAAATGCACATCTGTACGCTCTCGATCTGATGATAATGATAATAATAATAATAATAATAATAATAATAATAATAATAATAATAATAATAATAATAAATAGTTTGTGTTGGAATGAGCTGTGTTCCGTCTTTCGAAGGTTTCCTAATGACGCTATGAATTTCATCTTTAAACAATGAGAGGATGCATGGCTTTTGTCAAATATCGTGGTGCAAAATAATGTCATAACACCCAAAAGAGAATTCCAAATATAAATCTATCTACCTATTTATCAATGTATCCTTTATTTTAAACTAACAAAACCATATTCCCAAAATATTTATTGGAAGGTCTGAACTGAAATCCACCTCGACCCGAAAATACTTTTTGGATTCGCCTAGGTCTCTTTTTCTTTTTCTGTAAACTCGAGTCCGAAAAAACGCTACAAGAGTGCATGTACCTGTTGCAGGGGAAGTACCACTTGAGGAACGTCACCTACACCCTGAACGGCGAATTCACGGGCGTCGTCCCCGTGGGCATGCATCGCGCAGAACTCCACGGCTTTTCCGACTCCTCGAAGGCGTTCTGCCTGCGCCTGGTGGTCGAGCTGTCCACCTCCAACAAGCGCGCGCGCTCTTAGACGGGCACCAGGACGACGCCAAAGGAAGACAGTATCGCGAGTGGATTTTAGTTTAAAGTCATGTTTAGTTAATAGATTTGTTGGAGATAGTAAGGTGCACGCGATAGATTAAAAAAGTTCAGTTATGTCGCTGTTATACATAAATTTCTAATATACCCTGACAATAAACTTAGAAAACTATTCCACAAAAAAGGTCACATATATATATTGACATAAGCGATACCGAATTATTTTAACCTAAATCACATACTACCAATTTTGTAACGCTGATCGCGCCAAAGATGGCTCGGTGACCGTCACTCAGTGTTGTAAACCTGGCTGCTAACGCATCTAGATTGAAAAGGCCCAGTACATAATACATGATGTGAAGATGATAAGAACTTTCAGTTCTGTCTATGTCGTGACTTTCGTCTTCGAAGGCAGCTAAAGTTTCGCTCAAATTGGCAGCTCCGTCATACATTACCTTGAAGCTTACTGATAGGTAAATCAGATACGTGTACGTTAATAGTAAAACAATAATGAAAATAAAACTACTAGATAAAACTATTGAATGCGCGAGCGAAAAGATGGACCTGAATGCTCGCTCGTGTGAAAGGGTACTCAACATTGTGCAATTTTTCTCGCAAAGGATGAAGGTTGAGAATATACTGTGTATGGTTTGGAGATTTCGTGAAAATGAAATTAACAAAAAGTAATGATGTAATACATTTCTTTAGAGTAGCCATAAAACCAAATTAACCTCTAACTTAAAATAGAATAAAACGACCGGATTTATTTTTTTTTAATTTAAATTTTAAAAAAAACTCAAAGTACATACGTGTAAGTACAGGGTGCGGCAGCATAACTTCCTTTTTTAAAATGCACGCTAACAAGAGTCATGACAAACGCCAGATATCGGTTTACGCAATGTATGGAGAATGAGGGACGTCACCTAACAGATTTGATCTTCAAAACAATGTAAATAAAAACTTTAGACATGTACCTACATTATAAAAAATAAATATTTTCCGATGCACACAATAGTTTTTATTGAGTTTTGAAAAAAGGAAGTTATCCCGGCGTTTGTCATGACTCTTGTTAGCGCGCATTTTAAAAAAGGAAGTTATGCTGCCGCACCCTGTATATTCGGGTATATGCCTTAAAAGAGTCTTACAAAACACGCCATTTCAGTTCCGATGAGAATTCTTCTAAAGTTTTAAAAGTAAATAACTTACATATCAAGAGGGTGGTAAAATGATTATCCATTTCACTACGTTAAAGTACTAATGACCTGTACCAATGGAATACAAGTTAATACATAACTCCGAATACATTTCCAGAGCATGTAAGAGGTACCAGTGCATGACGATCGTGCGGTGCGTTATCTATTAACACTTGGCCAAGGGCAGAGCTAGGCTGGTACAACCGATGTGCAACCGGACTTCAGGGCACCTGAAGTCACTTCCCCTTCCTTCGGAGGGGAAGTAAAGCCGGCTGTCCCATGTTAGTAGATTTACTTGCATGTAAAATATCCTCAAGTCTAAATGACGCCTCTGAGCTAAATTCAAATCGCCTGTTTCTCGTCCAAGAAATGCCTCCTATCTCTGCTAGTTGATGAAAGAAGCGTTGCGAAATTTGCGTGGTCACACGGAAAAGCGGACCTGATGGCCCGAGTCTCGCCACGTAAAATAAGACAAATTCAATTCAAAGTCACTGACCCAACACCTGGGCCCTGAATGAGGACCTCCGTCTATCCCAAATAAAGACGGCAATTGCAATACGGAGCCCAATTTCGACTTTCTACAAGGCACCCGAGAACGTAGCTACCCCTTTGCATTTGCCCCTATTGGTTCGCAACTCATCCTGAACTGATGCTGAGAGGGTACACGAAATGTTTGCGTTTGAACGCGTTCCTGTCAATCACCAATGCATGACGGGTTGCCTACCAATCAAGGGCAGATGTTACGTCTGTAACTTTTATCGTCATTAGTGATACGCAACGTTCTATGTGAGGAAGAAGAAAAAAGGAACTAACACTTTTTGAGGTTAATTACGTAATTGGCTAAGTTTAGACATTCTACACTTTCTACATAATAATATTAAATATTTAATATCTATTGTAATTTTTTTTTCTCAAAGCACCTTACCGAAATTTCCCATGAGGCTCTTATCACATGCAAGATATTCTATCTATAAATGGTGACAGTCGCATATCAGTTTTTTTATTTTCTATTTTGAAGGCCACAATTTCTAAAATCTTTGGAAATTTTCTTACCAAACTAAAGAACACACTAATTATGAATCATTGATATTGAAATGTAAAAATCGCTATTCCGTCACAAATGAGGTTGTCCATCATAAACTGATATACCATAGTGATGTGTCTATCAAAAAACAACTACAACTCAACTACTATATTCCATTGTAACGCGGGCTTCTGACGCACTCTTCAAACTTCTGACTTGCCGCCGTACTCGCTGAGATTTGACGCCATGCCCACAGCTCCACCTGCTAGCCTTCGGGTCCCGGCCTCCCTGCTAGGCCGACGTGAATGCGAACCACCCGCTCGCTTATGCACCGAGTCGCTGCTCGGGGTCGTCCTCCGTGCTTGGCCGACACGGTCGGTCCAGGCCCCTTAGTGGCCCATCGCAGCGCCGTCTCCTTGCAACGGTCGTTCCTGCGGGTGGCTGTGACTCTCCCAGCCACGTCACTTACACTGCCTCGACCTGCCGACTCATGAAACACTTGGGCTGCTCTTCTTCTCGCTGACTGACTCGTAGACTCCCGTAGCCGACTCGCTAGTGAACTGACCTCCGTAGTACACTCCAATCGCAGACTGCCCGCTGATGCTATGTCGCGATATGGCATTCCGGCCCTCGCGATAGTCAGATGTCACTTGCCGACGACAGCGGTCCGAGGCTTATAAAATGGCGAGGGTTTCACACATCGCCTCTCTTACGTGCTACCTGTGTTGCCGTCGGTACCCATCGTGCCACCCATCGTCACCGAAGGCATCGTTTTGAACATGTTCCATTCTAGAAATGCCACACCACCTCCAAAAATTCATTTTAAAAGCTAACACTTTCTTTGTCTCTTTTATTTAGCTCCCATGATTCAGAGCTGCATGTAGATATACTCTCAAAGACACTTTTATACATTGTTCTTTTAGGTTTTTTTTGTAATTTTGTCTTTTCATAGCACACAATTTAAATCCAATATTGCTCTTTTTATTTACTAATATTATTTACTAAGTCATCTTTGCTTTTACTAGTCTCAGATAGTGTCACTCCCAGATATTTAAAATGTTTGCAATGGCGCACTTTCACTGTTCCAAAATCTGTCATCTACATTTTCTCGCCTATTACCAGATATTCTGTTTTATTGGTATTAATTTCCATTCCCCATTTTTTGTATTCTTCTTTAAGATGTCTGACCATGTAACTGGAGTCTCGCTAGCAGCTACAACTTGGTCGTTCGCAAATAGCTGGGTATACAAGGTTTCATTTTCAATTAGTATACTCATTCTAGTGCATTTACGTTTCCATTGCTCTAGGACCTCTTCAAGATGTATATTTATGTTCATGTTTCATGGCCGACTGGAAATACCTTTGCTACGTCTGTGTTATAGCACAGTATACGTATACTGTAATTATAATTTCTTAATAAAATAATTTTGCTCCTCTTCTGAATTCTGATTGGTTGGTATAGAGTTTTAATTGCACGATGGAATTTTAATTACACGCGTGCTATTAATCAGAGATAATCAATGATTTTTCATAGAATTATTGAGCATATTTAGTTAACAAAACGAAGAAAATATTATATCAGCATGTTTACGTTGAAAAAGCGTTGGCCATGGAAAATATCAAGGCACAAGAAAATGCATAGTATCCCAAAACAGGTGAACGTTTCACTAAAAGTTAAAGAAAAGTTGTTATCGTTCCAGAACGACGTGTTTTTACCGATGGTATGGTAGTCGCAACGATACCAGATTCCAAAGTAACAAGATAAAACGGAAGTATTTTTAAGAGTGGTAAATTAAGTTGCAAAGATCCGGAGCTCCGCGCCACATTCGCCCTCGTTCCTCCGACTATTTGCGTTTTTAAACAAGAAATAGATCTTTATTACACATTAGTTATATACTTAAAATATCTGGAAGAAAATGGAGAGAGAAATATTGTGGAAAATGAGATAAATAATATTCATAAGGGTTTTTATTGATTCAAGTGAATAAAATTGTTGAAATCCTGCGAGCAGAATGTGGAACAAATAATTGTGTGACATCTTCAAACGTTATTGTAAATCGCGAAAAATCAGTAGAGATAACACAATTACTAAAGGCCTTTTAAAAATATTTTCTACGATAGTTTTTGAGTTGGCCTAGCGGTTTCCCCTTAATACAGAAACCTTTTTCCCCGATTATGTAAAATAAATTACACCTTGTGACTTTGTATAACTGGTGTTTCATGCTCGACGATGATTCATGCTCAATGATGATTTTAGTTTATGCTGCACATGTGATCGGCCAACCCTCTTAAGACGCGAACGCAGCATAACTGGGGACAGACCCCTCTCGAAAGACATCGAATGTAGAAAAAACTACACAATTTCGGCGATGAGCTGTAATACCATTTTCGAATTCAAAAACGATTGGGGAACGAATAGTTGGCGTGTGGATACACCTCATTAAATTATTTGCTATTGTTAGAAGCAGTAAAATCGAAACCATTGGTCTGGGATGAGTACCACAGGAATACACATTTCATTGTAAACTTAGAAAATAGGCTTTGAAAGTTTTATTACAAATTATATTATTCATTTTAGTGACTTGTAAAAACTATTCACAACTATCGCTAACTCCGTTATCGCTTTGGGCTTACCGTGAGCAATCCCCCGGGCGATTTTTTTATAAATGGGTGAAAACAATCGTGCATTGATTATTTACATCGCTTTTACGCCAAATAATCGTCAATATTAGAGCCTGGATGTCTGGCAAAATGCCTTTTTATTGCTTTTAACAATCGGAATCGATTACGATTTCAGGACGTTTCAAAAATAGTTAGCACTGAATTGTACTTCTGGAGTAGTTTTAGTATATTTTCATTTTGCCTTTTTAGCTTCTGGTGTCTACATTTGGCCCTTTGCCTTATTGGTGCCTTCGTCATCATTTCCCATCCCCTGGCACCAGTCCCTATCAAGCTGAAAACATAACTGCAAGCCGAGACTAAGTGAAGGTGCGATCGTGCATTGTGATCCTGTGGACGTGGAGGCCGTGTCAGGTTGTATTAAAATATAAAAGGGAATGGGAGGCGACACCAGAAAAGTTTTTTGATATTTTTCATTAATGCTGACAGACTTGTTCGCCCACGAGAAACCTCATCCTGATTGTGTTGGCCTCTGAACCTTTCTGAGAACAGAACTGTAGAGTAGAGATCGTCGGGAGTAAAATTAATTAATAGTCGTCATAACGGATAGTCATATGCATTCAAGATTACAAAGGGGAAAAAAGTCCTTCTATGTGAGTGCTAAAGTAGATTTTTGCATAAAAATGTGAATCATTTTAATTATTAATTTTTTATAATAATTACTTTTAAGAGGTGGTTTTTCAATGTTTCTGGTCATTTTTACCACCTACCTTAGCCAGTTGCTAATGCATAAATGCAGTTATTGCATGCCTATTTAATTAAAAATAAATGTCTTTTTGCCTATTTTAGGTAAAATAAATGCCTGAACTTCCGGGCTCTAGTTATTGTGAAGCGCAGTTATGTATCCCGGAAGCATTACTCTCCTTCCTCTCGCTTCCACCCACCTTTCTGAGTACACACAACTCGCAGTTCCCAAACTTTCAGTGTGCGTTTAGCTTGACACGAGCGACAAATCACGTTCAAGTGTTTAATTTCCGAACTGTTTCGGCAGATGTCTCCGGAGTTCTGATGACGTTATTTTCTACCATTTTTTGGCTTCGATCTTGCGGAAATAGAAATTTCTTTTTTAAATCGAATATATAAAAATCAATATTTGTATTCCATGCGCTGCCGTTACTGTACCGTACAATCGATTGAGATAAAACTTTGGGAACTTTTCGCTTGCACTTGCGCGAAGAATATAGGCACAGTACAATGGGAATGTACTCATGTCTGTCGCACTTAGATGCTCGTTGATGATGGTTTTTTGGGTTTATGCAGATTCAAGTGCGCCTGAACAGAAGCTCTACGCAACCCGCCGCATTCACAAGTAATTAAGCGGTCTTCGCTGCATATTCTGCCCCTGCGATTGTGAAATATCGGACGAAATTATTACTTGAACGTTATCTCGAACAAGTAAATAAGATTTCTTCCAGTGTCATAGGGAATGCATGCCCAAGCTTGAGAGGAGCGTTTAAACAATAGGATACTTAATAACCATGTCCAAACCCGAACATCACGAACAAACCCATTCTCGCGAGTCTATCATCTATTAAAATGTTTGCACAGTGTGGCGTAAAACGTTAACAATCACGTGACGCATGTTAAGTGTAATACATTGTAATATCGAAGCATTGCCAGGCCCACTAGTTTGATACAAAAATATTATTATGAAATACATTTGAGGCGCCAGGTATTCATAACGAACACTGACAAATTGGAAGAATTTGAGATGGTGGGTCTTTGTGAAGAAGAGGAAGCAGTGACATAATCAATGACATAAAAACAATAAGATGATTGACAATGAGATGCTTCATGAATAATTATCGATTACAGTAAATAGACGAGTAAAAGGAAAAAAATAAATAAGATAACATGTGAATCTATTTCATGTAGTAACAAATTCAAAATGCAATTAACACACTTTAAAACCAAGGGGTATATTCTGGCCAAGATGAATATTCTGGCAGCCTTTGCATTATTCAATTACATCTAAATTTTGACTTTATGGTAAACTGACATTTCACTTTTGTAAGTAAATTGAAATCTTTTAAAATTATTCAATTTCCTATAATGAAAATAAATGATGATGGTGGTGTGACAGTGAAACTATATATGAAACATATAATTTAACAAAATATTCAGGATTTTCTTTAATCTTCACATATAAAATAGGTTCTTTTCACCCAGAGTATTTACATTACAAGAGATAACAAAAATGTAATAAAAATACATTTATAACATCAGTCTTTCAGAAATGGTATTTGTGCACCATCATGTAACATTTCCAAATAATGAATAAATGGGATAGATTCCACAATATCATCTCGCAGTGCTCCTTGTAGCAATGCCCACAGATATTTACGCTCATTCAGAAATCTGTAAAATGCAAAATTAAAATAGTTTAAGAGATAAAGAGTTTAGAACACTATTATCTCAAGTCAAGGTACCTACTTGGCCTTTACTTCCTTTTGGAAATCTTTTTCCATTTTCTTAGTTACAGCTCCCACACAAACAAATAAGAAAACAAGATATGAGCATTTCTCAATGAGCTTTAAGTAAGATGAGATATTTTGCGATGCACGTGTGCTCTCACAAATGATACAAACACGAGATAATTTCGGACATTGTGAAAGAGCATCGATGAGAGTCATCAATTGGTTAACGTCAGGATGTACAAATCTGAAAATGTAACGAAAATGAGTCATTAACCTCCACATTCAAATTAATGCATTATTCTGAAACTTATTTAGTAAAGTGCAGTGCTTTTCTCCCTACACCATAATTAATCTGCAATCTTCTAATTTTTCATCTTAAATCTGTTTTACATGGGAATGAGGGGTAATTCCTTACCCAGAAGTATATATATGAGGCGTATCAATGGTCTGTTAAAAATGGTACAAAACTGTCATCTTTCCTTTAGTGTATTATTATAGAGGGGATGTATAATGCTTTTAAGATCAACACAGTAAGATACACATGAGTTTTGCAATTAAATCATGATAAAAAATGATCATATCATTACAGTTTTATAAAAATTTCTAAAATAAATGCATTGCATATTTACAGAAAATCTTTTTTGACTATATTTCCCCCCCTTCCTGGTACATTGATGACCAGAAATAAAATCTCTACAGCACAATTCTACATAATAACAACAAAAATTGATGCATGTTTCTTATGGTTTTAAATACTTACTGAAAATCTTCCAAGTTTTTCAATAAATTAATACATTGTACAAGCTTCCAAGTTTGAGAAAATGTTCCAGAAATTCCAACATATTTTAGTCCCAAACATCGCAATTTGGGACAATTAGCACACACCTTGAAATAAAAGATGACCACTCATATTAGGTGCTCATGAACATATAAAAATGTAATTATTTGTTAATTATAAAGCACATATGACAGCGTATTTAAAAAATACCTTCAAAAGTGGAGAGAGGTCAAATAATGGTATGTTCTCCATGATGAGACTCTCCAGCTGGGGCCAATTAATTAGACCAAGATTTACAGCTTCATTAGGTGCAAGAAAGGTGCAACCCCTAAAAGATCAATCTAAAGTTACTATGAGATAATAATCTATTTCACAAATAATTCGGCCAAATACAATGCATACATCAAAAATAATTTCGAATCTTTTGGACTGCTGAATCAATGTGATGTACAAGGCATTAAAGAAACAATATTGTACCGTTTAGTGTTGTCTACAGGGAAAATAATATAATGACAAAAGGAGCATATTGAAACCACTCTGGTTGCAGCATCTACTGACTATTGCCCCCCTTCTGTCAGACTATTGAAGGGTTCCCTCAAAATCAGATGCTTCAAGTGCTTGAAATACTGGGGGTAAATGTGTTCTTGTGAACCATAACATGATATTGAAAAGAATGAGACCTTTTTACATTAATTGCATTAGTTTCAAGCACAAATTACGCAAAAACTACTAATTCCATCACAAAATTGTACATGGCTGATTTTTTTACACTTCATCTAAGGCAAAAATCTTTGTCTTTTGTTTTTTGTATTTTTGAAATATTAACATTTTGCATTTTTCGAAAATACAGAGAGTTTTACCGAAAATAGGACCAGACCATATTTTTTATCATTCCTCAATATATGCAAGGAGAATACTTCAAGAAAAAAATTGTGTGATTTTGAGAAAAATGTTTAAAAAATTACCTACATTTTGCGCCAAATTACACGAGAACTACTCATATTTATGAAAAATTGAACATGACCCTATTTTATGATCTGTCTTCAAAGAACAGATTCTGTTACAAATAATCCCTACCTTCAATATTCGTTGTAAGAAAACACAAAACAAAAAAATTGCACTTTTATAATTTTCGAAAAATCAGGAATTCCAACGAACATGAGACAAGCATATTATAAAACTTTTTTTACACTTTCGGAGGGCAAAGTTAAATAAAAAAAATTGAGGGCGTTATTTGAGAAAATTTCGAAAATTATTTTGACGCTTCATAGAAAGAACCCCAAACATCATCCGTTTTAAACTCCCAAAGCCTCGAGTTCGTTCAGATCGAACGAGGAATTTCAATTTCGGAGAAAATCCGCTGAACGGTTTTTACGCTAGCGTTAACAATAGACGAACAAATACGTTTTGTCGTCAATCAATTTTTCGACCAATGCGAAATATTAGGCTTTTTTGCAGAAAACTTTTTGGTTTTCGAAAAACTTTTATTGAAGCCATTTGAAGCACTTCAAATCACAAATGCAAAACTGTTAACAAATCTCTGGAATGTGCTTATTAGTGGCGCATGAGATATTAAAAGAAAAATACATTTGTAAAATGTTTGACAAATCAAAAGAATAAGCCAAAATGTATTTGATCTCATAATAAACGATTCAAATAGCACAATAGGATTGAACAGCTTGAAAAAAAAATTGGAGCTGTTTTTGAGAAAATTGCCTTTAAACGTTTCTGAAAACTTGGAATTTTCAGCTCATTTTTACAGAAAACTTTTCAGTTTTCGACAAACTTTATAAGACATCATTTGAGGCACATGTATTCATAAATGCAATAACGTGAACAAATCGTAATGTAAGTATTGAGAGACAAGTAAATAAATACATTTTTGTTAATTTTAATTACATTATGTTTTACAATATTGTCAATTGTAAAAACTACATTTTTGTAATTTTTATTGTACGAAAACAAAAGAAAAGAGAAATATAGTTCATAGAGAACATTTAGCACTATGGCAAGCAAAAGGTTAAAGAAAAAATTGGAGCCGTTTTAGAGTTTACAGTTCAAAGTTATATCTTGTTTTTACTTTCTCGCTACCACTTACACATTAGAAAGTTATGTACTGCGCGAAAAAACGACAAATTTTCGGCAGAAAAACTCCTATTGCCGGGCCCTGATAACGAAAAAGTGGATAAAACCATTTTGTAAATAAAGAAAAATATTATCTAACAGAATTTACGTTAAGTGGGTCCGTGATACTGAAAAATCGATTCACGGAAAAACTTTGGTCCGTCCAGTATATTGCGATTTATGCTACTCGTACTCTGCCCCTGGCATGTACCAGCTGCTGACTGTTTCATCCAACAGGGAGCCTGAACGTCACCATAGTGACGTCTCTGTGGTGACATTCAAGCTTAGGATTGAATGCAGGGCCGGATCGAGCCTAATTGGCGCCCTGTTCGACATTTTTTAGCGCCCCTCCCCCTTCAAAAAAAAAAAAAAAAAAAAAAAAAAGTGAACAATTTTAAGATTAACTGAGATTAATTAATAAGGTAAACGCACCTATTATCGGCAGGGCCCTATTATCAGCATTTTTGGTGGTAAAATGATTGTATAAAAACAAGTGAAGGTCTGTTTAATAAATGTTTAATAGATAATTAAAGCTTATTTATTAAGCAATCACAAATAAAAAATCTCACATGAAAATAATATTTCATGTAACTGTAATAAAATCTTTTCTTCAACGATGCTGCGAAGTGCCGCTCAAAATACGCATTCTTAACATGGCAGCTAAGTTGCAGTGCAATTTTTAAACCTTATTTTTATACGGAAAAATTAATGTACGGATGAAAAAAAGTAACATAACAATTGAAAATCAAGTTAAATTTTATTAAATAATACAAACGAATGACTATTTATTTGTTATTCATAAATAAAATATATTTGCCGATAATAGGTATACGCTATTTGCAAGTGTACCTTATTTCGGCAGTGGCATCTCGGCGTGTGACACGACGATTAATGTGCATTTAATCGAAAAGTAAATATCATTATTGATATTTCTAAATAGGACGTATGTTTATTGTTTTTGTATTCAGATAAATGATATCATTTAGCTTGAAAAAAAAAAGTAGTATCGAAGCATCTATGTTATATAGGCTTCTGAAAAAACACATTTTCCTTAACCTGCCGATAATAGGTGCGTTTACCTTAGCTAATTTGAAAGAAAACATTTTGATAAGAAATAAAAGTAATACTCAATTAGAATTAAGAAACATTTTATTAAACATAATATATAAAAATGCACAATATCAATTTTAACTGTGAAGACAGTTTAAAACAAAACTCTTATTTACACATTAACTTTTCTTGCCTTTTGATAAGCAAACATTTGGATTGCTTTGGAAAAATTGATAGCTTGAGCTAATTCGTTTTCTATTGAAAGGATTGCTAATGCATTTAAATTATCTTGTGACATTGTTGATCTCAAAAACGTTTTAATTAATTTCAACTTGGAAAAACTTCTTTCACCACTAGCTACTGAAACTGGCATTGTCAATAAAATTCTTAGAGCAATCCATATGTTAGGATACAGTTCTTCTATGAGATTTTTTTTAATAAAATTCAAAATATCAAGTGGCCCGGGATCATTAAACGTTTGCACAAATGGTTGAATACTCAAGAGTTCTTGACATTATGCACTCCCGTCAATATCAGATTCCGAATTTACAGTCAAAGCCAATTGAAGATCAGAGCAGTGTTTTTCTAACTCTTCTATAGATGGTAATTTTTTTATATTGAATAGGAAACTCCATGTATCTGCATATTGATTCAGTTGTTCGAATCTTTCAGTGATTGCCTGAAGAGCAACGTCAAGCAGTGGATTAAAAAATTCAATTTCAAATTGTTTTTCGGGCGTTTTTCTTGAAAGGGAATCATCTTGACCTTCATAATCAAATTGTCTTTTTACATACCTTATTCTTTTTGCTGATACAAATTTAGGTTCAACTTCTAAAATTTGGGCAAGTTCTTTAGCATTTGTAATGGCTCTCTTTAATCCGTTATCTCGATACTCTTTTAAAAACTCTGCGCAATTTTTTATCAATTCCACTACTTTACATAAATCCATACTCTTACTCTGCATTACTTTACTGATAGTATTGATTTGAAAGAGAATATCGAATCACACGACTAGTGAAACTAGAAAATCGAATTTTTGAAGCTGTTCAGTAAGAGTAAGAGCTTCATGGGCAATATCAGGATTATGCTGTTTTTCCTTTTTGGCAAGGGTAATTAGAGCATCGTGAATTTCTCCAATTTGAAATCGAACAGCTTTCACACTAGACACTTTGGCTTCCCATCAAGTATCACTGAGTCTTTTTAAAGTAAATTGTTTGACGTGATGAAGTAAAATGTCCCAGCGACAAACAGATCCAGCAAATAAAGAGTAAAGTCTTCCTAAGATTCCAAACAAATTGACTGATTTCACAGATGTCTTCGCAGCATCGCACAATAGCAAGTTCAGACTATGACATCCACACGGCATAAAGAAAGCCAATGGATTAAGATCTAAAATCTTCCTTTGAACACCATTATGTTTACCTTTCATGTTAGCTCCGTTGTCATAGCCCTGACCTCGACAATTTTTTAACTGGAGTTGATTCCGTTGTAATAATTCCATGATTACACCTGAAAGCCCTTGACCAGTAGAATCAGAAATTGTTGTAAACTCTATAAACCGTTCGCAGATTTCAACTTCGTCATTTTTATTTATGACATCAACATATCTTAACGTTAGACATAACTGTTCAATTCGGCTAACGTCGGGGGTACAATCTGCGATGATAGAAAAGTATTTTACTTTCTGAATGATTAATATTATTTCACTTTTAACTTCTTGAGCTAGAACTTGGATAAGTTCATTTGCAATAGTTTTACTACAATAATGAACGCGTGATTCATTTCTTAAAATTTGACTTATGTGATCTTGCATTACAGGATCACATTTTGCCATGAGTTGAATAAGACCCAAGTACTTTCCATTATTTTTCGTGTATAATTTGTCAGAAGTACCACGAAAAGCCATATTATTCTCTGCAAGGTATAGAATAATGTTCATTAGCCGTGTTAAAATATTGTTCCAACGCTCCGATTCAGTTTGGATTAATATCTGCTCCGCATCATCAATTGTTTTTCCCAATCTCAGTCTTGATTCACACTCTATCCAGGATTGATAAGACTTCAAATGTTGGGGTGAATTTTCGTGAGATTTGAGTGATGTTGATAAATGAAACCAGTCATTGTACCCTTCATTTGCTAAACAAGATTTAGAGGTTGAATGAAAACATAAGCAACAAAAACAAAATAGACGATCTTGAGTTTTAGAATATATCAACCATCTTCGTCGAATAACTTCGCCATTTTTCAAGGTACGAGAGAAATGTACGTTCGAAAAGTGTCGCCCATTTTCATCGTTAGGATACTGTGTCATTTGAATTTGCTGAGGGCCCTGAGTCACTAATAAGTCAATGATTTTTGTATTTCTGACTTTCGGCCAAAAAGCTGGATCAGAACTGTCAAAGTGGCAGGTAGAAGTTTCAGAACTATCTTCTGGCTGGCTCAGATCAATGTTTTCTTTATTAATATTTTCTGTTTCAACTTGTACTGCTTCAGTGTTATTATCATTTTGATTAGCTTTCTCAGAATCAGTAGTAATATTTGATAATTTAGGTGTCAAAATAAAATAATCTTTTAATTTTTTAGATTTCTTGACATTCTCTTGAAGTTCAATGTCTTTTGCAGCTCTTCTTTTTCTAAAGTCTGCACCAGACGGCTTTTTCTTTAAAGCATCTGACATTTTTGCATGAAATCCAAAATTACATCTGCGATGAGAAAAAGAAACAAGAAGATTACGTTGTTTGCAATATTATCATTTAACATTATTTCTATTAATTTTTAAACATAGATAAATTTGTATAATATACTTACTAGCACATTTGAAATCTTGAAATATTCTTTCGGGTAATCTTAAAAATTATTTAAGAAATAAATGCAAACAGACAGTTTGATAAATTAAAATGATAATAACCTATAAAAGAAAAACAATGCGATATTTTGATTCTATTGTGTGAGGCAAAAATGTTAATGTTAAGCAGAATCGTATGTATTTAACAGTTAAATACATACGATTCTGCTTAACTTTTTAATGATTACTTTTATAATGATAGGTTCGACAAAACTGATAAAATTACAGATGCAAAAAACAATCGTATATTAACGTGCAACTTGTGAATAGTTTGGTTATCTAAAAATGTCGTCCAACTGCGCCTCCTTTACAAAGTTACCGACTGATTTTGTTTAAATGCGACTGAATTGCAAATTACCGACCAATGATATTACGATGATTTCCGCACAGAAATAATTGTTAATTTTTTCAGATGAAAAAATTGATTAAAAATTTGATATTGAAATGCTGATAGCAATTAAAATGCTGATAGCAATTAATTGTACTTTTTATTTTGTTATTTTTATTGACTATTTTTAAAAGATAAACTTTGTAACATTTAGCGCCCCCAATTATTTTGCGCCCTGTTCACAGGAACAGGTGGAACACCCTTCAATCCGCCACTGATTGAATGAAACTGTCAACACCTGATACCTGCCATGGGTAGAGTTGCAAAAATCGCAGTATAACACTAGCGTATAAACTATGCGTACGATGTTTACAAAACTGAATAAACTTTTGTTGATTTGGTTTGAGCCAAAACTCTACTATTTTGAAAAACATTCATTAGTTTTTGGGATTACTTTACATGAAGTCCCACGGACATTTTGAAAATTTTCTCAAAAATGGGTTCAATTTTTTTCGTTAGCCAGAATCCATGTGTTATGGGTCCTTGATACCGACAAATCGATTGATGGCAAAACGTCTGCCCGTAAACAACGCTAGCAGCTAAACAGTTCAGCCTATTTTCTCCAAAATTGTTATTCCCCAATCGATCTGGCTGATGTCGCGGCCCCTTGAATTTGAAACCGATATTTTATTTTTGGGGCTTCTTTATCTGAAGCGCCTGACACGTTTTAAACATTTTGAAAAAATGACTCCATCGTTTTTTTATTAAATTTTGTTGTTGTATTGTGTAAATGGCGTTTAGAAGCAGGTCGCATTTTTGTTGAAAACACTGATTTTTCGAAAATTGCAAATATTCAATATTTTTTGGCGTCTGCCTACAACTAAAATATTATAGAAGTTTTTCCTTTAATCATACATGTTCCTTAAAGTTAGACTTTGAAATACTATCATGTACAATCTTTTCAAAATTTGAGTATTTTTTAGCACAATTTTGCGAAAAATGTAGACAGTTTAAATTTTGTTTAAACATTTTTTCTCAAAAACATTCACTGTTTTTTATGAAAGTTTGCTGTTAATGTGAAAAACATTTAAAAGAATGGTGCAGGCCTCATGATCGTTAAAAAATTTCGAAAACGGAAAAAAATAGAATTTTATCGGCATCTTTCTACAACTACAATTATGAAGATAAACATTTGTTCTTAATGAAATGTGTTAATGTTGAATTTTTTGAAAATATGAGTATTTTTTGTGTAATTTGGTGACAAAATAGTGACCAGCTGGGAATTTACTGCGCTTCGTGAACGTTAACTGAATGGTAAGGCTAAGCAGTTGGATGCTACGTAAGTTGGAATTAGTATTTTATTTCACCATTCTTTGTTCGTTTCTTAAATTCGAATTTGTGTTACAAGTTTAGAAATATTTTGTAATGGGACGGTCGCACATGTCGGATGGCGACGCGAACAAAATATTTTATTTAATTAGGACTCGCGCCTGGGTAAAGGACGGCAGGAAATGTGCCGTTTGCGATACCTGGTAGGGCCGCTAAGCGCGCCTAGGGAACGGAGGAATTCACCTCCTTTGTTCAGCGCAACCCACGCCGGCCGCTCCCTCGTGACGCATGGGGAAATACGCCTCCCGCACCCCCAAACCGAGCAACGGAGTTGCCCGCGCCCAGTTCTTGGAATTTACGTGACCGAGGTTACTTCGGAGAAAGTTGCCTGGGCTCAGCTATGCCGCTGACGCCATGATAGGACGGAGAAACCACGGGAGCCGCGACTACCAATCGCGATGTGAGACGCGGGGGAGGAATCACGTGACACGCGAGCTTTCCTGAGGGACCGCCAAAGGAAGCTCGGCCACTTGTTTTGGAAGCGGCGAAGCGGGATGACTGACTTTGGAATCAGCGGGGAGAGCGCTCACTTTTCGGATGGACGGATAGAGCTGTTACTTTGGTTCGGAGCCGGAGCTTTCCGTGCCTGGTCGCCCCGAATGCCGCACCGCCTTCGCAATTATCGCAGGCCGACTCGCGTGACGGAAGCCGAACTATGGGACGAGACACCACATAGGAGTGACTGACCGCAAGAGCAAAGTGAGTACGAGCCGGGGCGTGAAAGACACGACCACGAAGCGACCCGCCATCGCTCGGGCGCGGCCCTACCGCCTGCCCGCGCTGAGCGACGCCGAGGCGCCGTCCGGTCGACGAACGCCGCTGGCCTGATCCGGTGACTGGGGGCCGCCGAGCGGTCGCCACAAAGGAACTTGGGGCAAGCACCGACCGTGGCTGCCCGCCGCCAGACCTGCCGGGCGCTGGGATGCCCGAACGCCGCCCCTGTAAACTGGGTCACGACCGCCCGGCAGGGCGAAAACCACGGAGCTGATATGAACTCTGGCCATGCCGGCCTTTTTCTAAGTTAAGATTAGTTTGTAAGTTTTGTTTCTGGCATTGGGGATCACCCGCATTGAATCAAGTATTGATTAAAGTAATATTTAAGAAAATGCCTCAGTCTTTCTATCCAGTAGTTAGACAATCACGCATGCCTCCCTCTAGGGAGTCTGCCGACGAAGCAGCCGGGCAAAGCTGAATCGCCGAAGGAAAGCAGGTAATCGGGTGAGTCGATGGTTACAATTTCATTTCGTTTTTTAATCTTTTAGAAATCATTTAAAACATATTTTAAATTGCGTCCTTAAATTGACTTAAAAGTGAAAAGGAATAGATTTCGCTTCGCTTAAGATGTAAGAATGAAGAGCAATGCAAGTAAAAATCGATTAATTTTGATGAATATAAAGATATATTTGATTATGATATTTTTCAAAAGTGAATACACTGATTTCAATGGCAGAAAGCTGTTTTCACATTTGCATTTTAAAAAAATAGATGTACTTTTCGCGCTTTGTTTAAAAACTTTTAAAATGGTAGTTGATATGTAAGACAAATTGTCATAATATAATATTACATAAACATTAACAATATCGCGAGAGTGTACTCGCTATAATAGAACACCACTAGTTTTCAAATTGAATAAATCTGTCGTCTCAGTCGAAGTTCTGCTATTTAGAAAAACATTCATTAATTTTTGGCGGTACTTTGCATAAAGCCATTGGAACAATTTCAAAATTTCGTCAAAAATAGTTCCAATTTTGTTCTTCGACTTCGTAACTTGTACGAATATAGTAAAGCACACTTATAAAGGTAGCATAGCTCGTATTTAAACTCTGAATTTTGGAAAATTGCAAAAATTTTATTTTTTTAGCGCCTTTAAACAAAATTGAAAATTGAGATTTTTCCTTCAAATGGAATTTGTTCTCCATATTTAGTTCTTTGAATAAGGCCATGCACATTTTGAAAACTTTTGGTAGTTTTCGTGCAATATTGGGTGCAATAGGTGCGATTAAAAAAAACACAAACGAGGCTTTTTCAAAAACAGCCCCATATCTTTTCTTTAAACTTTTGGTACGGTCAAATCGTCCATCCGTCCCTCAGTTGTCTGAACAACAAAATTCATTTGATCGCGGCGAAGAACAAAACTAGATATTCTTGTCAAATGCAACACACACGGCAGAGTTTTTTGAAACTCTATCGTTAAGTAAATCCTAAATGAAGCGTTCTAAGTTTTAAAAACTAAAATTTTGAGGTCAAAGGCCTCATAGAAACGTTTCTCACATCTTTATCTACAGGATGATATCTTTTTGAACATTCTATTACACTGTCGCCAAGGCGTCAAGGGGGGAGACGAAGATAGAGAAGGAGATGAAGGGCGGAACAACGTCTGCCGGGTTCCGCTAGTGTACTTATAAAATAACATAAACGCGGCTTAGCTCTACATTTTTTCTCACAAATTACACAATATTGTAATTTCTTGACATCTCTCTCACATCGTTAATATTTACATTAACAGCAATATGTATGTATTATTCATTTTGTTTAAAATCTTTAAATAATGCTTGGTAAAGTTTCTCGAAATCTCTTAACATTTTTGTGAAAATGAGTTCAAAATTCCGCATTTTCAGAAACGCTAAAACGCCGTTTTCTCAAAAGCGGATCCAATTTTTTCTTCATAGTTTTCCTACGGATAGTGCGAAATGCACTGTTTAAGATGACATAAAATTAATTTTACTGTATTTTTTGTTGATTTTTAAAAGAATTACACAAATGTATTATTTTAATATCTCTCTCGCCTTTAATATGCACTTTCCAGCAATTACTATGGATTATTGCATTGCAAGGTGGACGTGCTTCAAATTACTTCCAATAAAGTTTTTCGAAAAATATTTTTGTGAAACAGTTTTAAATTTCGCATTTACAGTAATGTTTTAATGCAAGTTTCTCAAAAACGGCCGCAAATGTTTCAACGAAAATTTCCACATAAGACGGAGTATTACTTCTATACAATATTCTTAAAGTAATATTTTGATTCTACAATTAGTATAACGAAAAATTGCGAAAATTAAAAAAAAAATCTTTAGGCGGCTGTAGATGGCAGAGGTATGTGGCTAGTCAGAAACGCTAGCCCCAACCAAACAAATTAGAAAACTAGTTTACTTTTTCGCTCTTACGAAGGTACTGCGTTAAAGAAAATTTTGTAATCTTGCGATGGGAAACTGAATATTTAGAGAAAATAACTATTATTGTCGGACCCTGGTAACGAGAAAGTGGATAAATCCTGTTTCCAAATACAGAGAAAAATTCATCTAATACGTAATGTAGCCATAATCCACATTTTGTGGGTCCTTGATACCGAAAATCGACTGACGGCAAAACATGTCTGTCCGTCTGTGGTCAACGCTAGCGCCCCAACCGTTCATTCGATTTCCCCCAAAATAGATACCCCCCGATCGATCGGAATGAACTCGATGCTTTGGGAGTTTCAAAAGAATATTTTGATTTTCTCAAAAATGGCACCAAATCTCAAATTTTTTGAAAATTGCAAAACTGCAAACAGTATTTTTTGGGGACGACTTCCTACAACTACAATATTTCTGATAGAGATTTTTTCATTAATGAAATCTGCCCGTTAAAGACGGATCTAAATAAGTTTATGTTAAATTTTCCGGAAATATTTGTAGTTTTTGCGTAATTTGGGGTAAAATATAGTAATTTTTAAAGAAATGTTAACACTTTTGGCGTCAAAAACCGCTCTAATTTTTAATTTTTGCACGGATCAAAGAGGTTATGCTTAAAGAACGGCACAATCTCATTTTCATTGAACTCTCCGAATTTCCGCAAAATTGCAAATTTAGAAATAATGCGAAAACGTATGTACAGTTGTAGTACCTATTACTAGTTTATTAATATTTTCTCTTATGTAAAATTAGATGAATATCGCTTTTTCCTCTCTCTTATTCCCCCTGGCGCCCACTCCCCCGTGGATGTGAGAGAGAGGGAGAGAGAGAGGGGGAGAGAGAGAGGGAGAGAGAGGGGGAGAGAGAGGGGGAGAGAGGGGGGGGAGAGGGGGAGAGGGGGGAGAGAGGGGGAGAGAGGGAGGGAGAGAGAGGGAGAGAGGGAGGGGGAGAGAGGGAGAGAGAGGGGGAGAGAGGGAGGGAGAGAGGGGGGAGAGGGGGAGGGGGAGAGAGAGGGAGATAGAGAGGGAGAGAGGGGGAGAGAGAGGGGGAGAGAGAGGGAGAGAGAGGGAGAGAGAGGGAGAGAGGGAGAGAGAGGGAGAGAGAGGGAGAGAGGGGGAGAGAGAGGGGGAGAGAGAGGGGGAAAGAGAGAGGGAGAGAGATTAGAATACTAATACAAAACAAATTCACACAGTTGTAAGTCTTGTTGTAATGTAGTCACTGTGCATTTTATTACATTTAAAATATTTGTTAAAAACCCAATACCTGGTTGCACTTTTTATTCTTATAATAATAATAATAATAATAATAATAATAATAATAATAATAATAATAATAATAGTATTGGAGAAGTTTTTATTGTCACCATCAAGATGAGTATGATGATGATGATGATGATGATGATGATGATGATGATGATGATGATGATGATGCATACTCATTCAGGTGTTATTATAAAGTTATGCCTATGATTCAATAAAAATTAGGGAAATGATTTTATAAAATTACCAACAAATGTATTTAATTATTAACTAGCTACTAAATTTGAACAGCAAAATTAGAATGTGTATAGAAATGATCAAAGTACAGAGAAATTACAGTAAATATTTATTTTTCACTACATTAATTTACGCAAAGGGTAATAATAGTGCTATTTCTTGTTAGTGTATACAGCTAGCTTTCATTAGTGGTTTGATTTGAACACCTTGCATTTTCCCATGAAATTTGGAATCACATTAATGGATTTAAAAAATTGCTTACCGTTTACATTTCATTTCCAATGTATGCAAATTGGGAGCATTTTCCACAAGTGATTTTAAAAAACAATCTGCATTTGTTGTTTTTCCCAAATGTGACTGTCGTGCTAATTTTTTCTGACTTGTTTCGCCTTCATGAGAAATCGAATGAGAACTGCAACCTATAAAAACAGAGAATATCCATTAATATCAATATGAATCCACAGATTTTGTTAAAGAACTTAAGCTTTGGCACAAAAGCTTGAGTTGTACAAGCCCATTGTGCATTTGAATTAGAAGTTTGAAATTTGGAACAGTTCCTATTATATCACCAGGGGGAAACAGCACGCCACTAAATTCCACTAAAGATAGATAATTCAGGTATCAGTCCTCAGTCTCGACAGGTGCTAAAATTTAATGAACTTCAACATTGGTTCAATTCAATATTGATACAATTACACTTAAAAGATTACTATTTCACATCAACTCTTACTAAACATTTCACCTGTCAAATTTAATACAGACAAACAGAAACCAGTTTTACTTGAAACTATCGGAAAAACTGATGGGGAAGCACTGCACAATTCAAATGGAAGAAAACAGTACAATGTAAGAAAATTCAGGAAAAAGATTCAAGAAATGAAATGAACCTCTCTCAGAAAACTGCCTCATCAATAAGTGGACTTTTTAATATTTCTATGACTAGTTGTTTCTGAGAACTTCGAAATATTTTAATAAAACACACATTTTCCAAAAAATTAATTTCACATCATAAAATTTAGTGTTCATTTGATTTTGATTTTGTTACACTCAAGGTAAATAAACATATCAAGAGACTATTGGCCTAAAAAACACGAAATTGTTGAGACCACTCAGTATTCAATAACATTTAATTTATGTAACTAGTGGGGCTACAGAAAGACTTTCCCATATTAGTTTTCTATTTCCTTTGGTCTCAGACTTGCCACATATTGCCATAGCCTTATTCGGACTTGCCAAATACTGTTGCCGCTAGTGTTGCCAGCTTTCACTGCCCAAAGTACATTTTTTTGACATTTTCTTAAATTTTGGGTTTCATAATAGTAGAATGGAAATATTATTTTAAGTTAATTAAAGAACAGGAAAAATTTCTACTAAATGGCCATTTTTTATTTTTTTGAAAAATTTGGAGCCGTTTAAGTGTTTCTGAAAATGCTACATTTGAATCTCTTTTCACAGAAAAAGAATATTTGAAAATCTTCATTTAAAGTCATTTGAAGCACATTAACGCACAAATACAAGAGTGTTTACAAGTTGCTGGAATCGTGCATATTAATGTGCGTAATAATTAAATTATCTTCTTCCCCATACAACACATAAGTTTTTACTGTTTTTTGACTAAATAAATCAAAATGATCTGAGAGGTCTTTTAAAGAAAATTACACTTGTGTAACTTTAGGGGTGAAAAATACCTCAAAATGAACTTCACCCCATATTAAAGAGTGCAATTAGTACTATCCATTACAAAAGTTTCAAGAAAACATTTGGAGTAATTTATGAGAAAATAGCGTTTGAGAGTTTCTGAAAATGCAGAATTTCGAGCTAATTCTCACAGAAAATGGTTGAGTTTTCGAGAAACTGTTTAAAACATTATTTAAAGCGCATGTACTCATTAATATAATAATGTTCAGAAATCACTGCTAATGTAAATATTACAATGCGAGGGAAGTCAAAAATATTAAGTTTGATTAAGATTAATCCACTTTTTCATTATTAGGGCCTAGCATTTTTTTGTGCCGAAAATCCGCTTTTTTTTTTTTTTTTTTTTTTTTTTTGCACAGCATTATATAAGTTTCCCTATACTACATATGTTACTTCATATACACGTACGTGCATGGGAATGTAAAAATGGATGTTGGTTTATACAAGTGCGGTAATCTCTGACACTGTGTGACTGATCTCCATGAGAGTTAGCACATCTATGGGTTTTTTCACCCAGAAAGTTTATGTGCTGTTAATTTTGTTGTAACTCCACTAGATGGCTCTGCATAACAAATTTCGCTTATTTTAATTCAATTTCCATTCAATAGACTGAGAAAAGAAGGAACAGGGACAGAGAGACAAAGACAGACAGGGAAAGGGAGAGAGATGGAGAGGGACAGAAAGAAAGAGACGGTGATGACAGAAAGAAAGAGATAGTCAGACAGTCTGAAACGGGGATAGAGAGCGAGCAAGCAAGATCGCGCGCGAGAGAGCGCGCGAGACAGCGAGCGAGAGAGAGAGAGAGAGAGAGAGAGAGAGCGAGCAAGCGAGATCGCACGCGAGAGAGCGAGCGAGCGAGAGAGAGAGAGCAAGCGAGATCGCGCGAGAGAGAGCGAGCGAGAGAGAGCGAGCGAGAGAAAGAGCGAGCGAGAGAAAGAGCGAGAGAAAGAGCAAGCGAGAGAAAGACCAAGCGAGAGAGCGAGATCGCGCGCGCGAGAGAGAGAGAGAGAGCGAGAGAGAGAGAGAGAGAGCGAGAGAGAGAGAGCGAGAGAAAGAGCGAGCGAGCGAGAGAGAGCGAGCGAGAGAGAGAGCGAGAGAAAGAGCGAGCGAGAGAAAGAGCGAGCGAGAGAAAGAGCGAGCGAGAGAAAGAGCGAGCGAGAGAAAGAGCGAGCGAGAGAAAGAGCGAGCGAGAGAAAAAGCGAGAGAGAGAGAGAGAGAGAGAGAGAGAGAGAGAGAGAGAGAGAGAGAGAGAGGGAGAGAGATAAAGGGCAAATCACTGTCTGCCGGGTTCCTTTAGTAAAGTTTAAAATTGTTAAAAAGTGAGTTTTGTAGTCTGGAAATAGTGAGTAGGGGAAAAATTAAAGTTACTCTACGATTAACACAAAAATCTCAATTATTGAATACTTACAAAAAAAATTAATTACTCGAAAAAAATTTTTTTATAACTTCATTAATTCTAACATGTCTTAACATCAAACCCATTCAATAACAAAAGTATTCCAAAATTCAAATTTTTTATTATACGCAAAATAATTATACAAGAAAGCTATCCAGAAATCCACTTTTTCAGAAATTGAGAATAACTAAGTCAACTTTGCATAATCATGGATTTCTTATAACTTCATGAAAACATTTTTATGGTAATAAAAACTGAAGTAAATTAAAGCAGCTTCAAATTAAGGTTCTCTAAATGAAAATTTTCAAAAATACCCATTATAGAAACAAAATTGCTACTTCCCACCATGAAGTGGCACTATTATCGTGTACATACAATATAATAATGTACGACTTTATACATTGTTAATCCTGTGTAATTACTGAAAATGATAATAGCTTTCTGCATAAATAATTTAAAGATAGAGTTATCTTATAAACCGAAACTCAAAACTTATACTAAGCAAAATTTACAGGTTACCAAGCACAAACTTCTCCTTTCTTTCATAGGTTCCCCTGGCGATACGTAAGCACTTCACATGAATGCACTGCCCTCACCGATAGTTACTTCTTTTTCCCTTCTCCGAGCATGCAATCATGTTCACTAGTCCAATATTTCTATCTTAATGCCACAAACAATTTATCGCTAGAGCTGCATTGACTATTTTCTCTATGTTCCTATTTCAGTTCTCAAAAAATTATAATTCTTACAAGATTATACACAAAAAATTAACTTAATAATACAAGTTTTGTAAAAATGTGAGAATAGTGAGTTGTGGCAGAAAAAAAAGTGAAATGAAGGTAGCATGAAAATAGTGAGTTGTGTCCGAAAAAGGTGAGAAAAGTAAGGGTAGCAAGAAAATAGTGACTTGCTGACAGACCTCCCAGAAAATGGAAGCAAATCAAACCACACTTTCACATCCAAACTATTACATAAAATATCCCACTCCTTACAACCTGTAGGAGAGCTGGGGAGGATTACACAAAGACTTATTCCTTAAATGTACATTGTGTTTTGTTCATTTCTATACAGCGAGTACACCTTGTTGCTGGATTTCAAAATAACTTTCAAAAGCACAAACATATTTCAAAATAAGCCTTTAAAAATAACAAAGAAAAAACATTTTTTTAATAAGAATGAAAAAATTTAATTTTTGAAGTCAAGGAAGGTCTTTACTTAATTCATATCTCTGAACTAAATTTGTGAATCCACACCAATATCATGAATTTTCAAGACTACTGTTATAGTTACCTGGAACTGAAGATAACAGAACACAAGCAGGCACGGACACAACCGTAAGGTGAGACAAAGCATCGTATAAAAGTAAGGATCTTGGATTGGAATTCATCAACATACATGTTGCAGAAATTTTTAGGTATTGTAATCCTTCTGGCAAAGATCTCTAGAAAAAGAGAAAGGCATGACAAGAAATCTATTATATTTCACACATGATGACAACAGTAATTAATACATAGATTAACTAACAACTTATTTTCTACATGATATATTTAAATACAATATATTACTTGCTAAATTTATGCTGATTTTCAAAACATGAGCTGGACATTATAAATAATGCAGAAATAATGAAGATACACATTACTAATTACTTTGTCTACAATTTTGGAGCATTCTCCAATGTTCCATGATTTCAGATGTGTCAATAACATACACAACAAACTTGAGTAGTAAAATCATTAATTAACCTTAATGTTACACAGGAAAATAGTTATTACATTTCACTTCAGTTTTCTTACAACACTTTTGAACAATGAAACACTGAAAGAATTACACAATCTTCTATAAATAATTAACTATTCTGAATTTCTCCTCTCTATTACCCATTGTAAAGTATGTTTATCATTGTTCAATTTGGTTTTCAACTTACTGGAAGTTCATCACTTTCCCAAAATAGATGTACAATATTGGACTTCCTCAAGAGTGTTTCATAATTTTCTTTAACAACACCTTTGGTGAGCCACCTAAAACTTCTTAAAGATTTTAATTTAAGCAAATGCATTATTTCTTCATGTTTTAAGTTGAAAGATAATGCATATAAATCCTTTGTACTTTTCAAAGGTGTATGCCTGAAATCTGAATGAAAAATTATTAATAATTATAACTACACTCTGCAGTAAGAGACTGTAAGAAAGAAAATTATGAATGTTACATGATTGTTGTACCAACTTGATAATGGATGTGAAAGGTCTTCATTAACATCATTGGTGTAGAATTGTCCCCACAGACATAACAACAGCAACAACAGCAATGACAACAATAACGACGCCAACAACGACGACGAACACGACGACGACGACGACGACCACGACCACAACGACGACCACAACGACGACGACGACGACCACGACGACGACGACCACGACGACGACCACCACGACGGCGACGACCACAACGACGACGACGACGACCACAACGACGACGACGACGACCACGACGACGACCACAACGACGACGACGACCACCACCACCACCACCACCACAACGACGACGACGACGACCACCACAACGACGACGACCACAACGACGACGACCACAACGACGACGACCACCACCACCACAACGACGACGACGACCACAACGACGACGACGACCACAACGACGACGACCACCACCACCACAACGACGACGACGACCACAACGACGACGACGACCACAACGACGGCGACGACCACGACGGCGACGACCACGACGACGACCACAACGACGGCGACGACCACAACGACAACGACCACAACGACGACGACCACGACGGCGACGACCACAACAACGGCGACGACCACAACGACGGCGACGACCACAACGACGACGACGACCACAACGACGAAGAAGAATTAGAAGAAGAAGAAGAATTAGAAGAAGAAGAAGAAGAAGAAGAAGAAGAAGAAGAAGAAGAAGAAGAAGAAGAAGAAGAAGAAGAAGAAGAAGAAGAAGAAGAAGAAGAAGAAGAAGAAGAAGAAGAAGAAGAAAATGGCGGTTTGACCACATGGGAACAACTAAAGTAAAAAATTCTGACAAGAAAGCCAATACTGTACAAATAATTAATATTGAATTTCCTACATCACATATTTTTTCCTAGTTATTGATACATGCAGCAATTTGCAATTCTTATCACTCTTTAACTATTACCAAATGTTAAAAATTGAATATGTGAAAATTTGTTAGCTCTCTAGCAAAACACATCTGCTAGTAACTCAGTTTTAATGTTAAAATTTAAATTTTTTGTAAAAATTATTCTTAGGAGAATAAGTTACATTTCTTGGAGATAAATTTATTGTAATTTCATAAACTAAAAATTATTTTCTTTAAACAAAATGTATATCGGTCTAAAGGGATCCTTGTATTTTTCTAAAATTTGGATTTTAAAAATGTTAAATATTTTTTTTTCTTTTTTTACCCATACTGTACTTGTTTATATTAATAAAAAAACTAGATATCACATGTCCTTGTGTCTCATTCACTCCATTGCAGGCATTTAACTGTGCCTGCAGTCCACAAACAAAGCCCTTTCCCCTGCTGAAATGCGGCATCAATCTCCACATGAAGGCAGCTCATGGAAGATTTCCATGCTACCACAACATAAGACTTTCGACTCACTACTACAACTAAAATACCAAGTTTTATAAAAAAAGAAGAGGACATTAACAGAAAAGTCATTGTCATAATAATCATCAATACCACAATCAGATATAAACAGTTAATTTCTTTTAATAATATTAAAATTTCAAATACCAACCTAATAATATACGTGCATAATGAATCCACAGACAACTCCAAGCAATATCTCGATCACAAGCCTCCCAGACTTCTCTCAAATAATGAGGAACAAATGGTGGCATGTTCAGAATGAGAGAGTTAATGTTGGGAAAATTCAGTTTTTGAGTAAATGTCCATCCTCTAAAGTTCAAAGGAAGGCTTTTGGTCCTGTAGGTTGACACCTGTGGAAATGAATCCCCATTGAACTACCTTGCCATTAATTTCATTATAAGCATTTTTTTCGTACTTACCTCTAATCTCTCAAGAGAAGTACACTTTTCTAATAACATAGGTATGAAGTAAAAGCCAAAACTATTTGTCCAAAGGTTTAAAGATTTCAAACACTGTAGCTGTTTACTCAACTCCTTTATGTTAGAAACCTTTATTTTTCGTTCTTGGAATGTCCATGAGAGACACTCAATCTGTAACATATATAAGAAAATACTTCTGTCTGTTCATACAACTTAATGTAGGTAGATATTAAGTAATTAACACATATAAGAAACATATACAAGAAAATACTTCTGTCTGTTCATACAACTTAATGTAGGTAGATATTAAGTAATTAAGGTAGTAAGGTAATTAAGGTAGTAAATAAGTATTAAAGTAGAAAATAAGGACTGAAGTTTTGTATTGCCACCACTGCAACTGTTGATACTGAATTGATTTAAATAATTATTTCTTTCAATAAAACGATTCTATATTAATGTTTTTCAAATACATTGTGTTGACATTCTCAAATTTGCTTGCCACATGTAATTAAATTGTAACTACAAAACACAATCGAATGACAAAGAGAAGACACACCGATGCAAATAAGTTTTCTATAACTCAGAAACGGAAATGGCTATTTTTCAAATTTGCTAATCTTGCGATTTTTAAAATTAATTTTTATTTATTTATGTTAAACTTTTACTCATCTTTCAACTATTTATGGTTAAAATGACGGGAAGGGATTCTGGAACTCAAGCAAAAGTGCGCAGATAATCTTTACCCCCTACGTCACATGCAGATTTTACTGTTTTTTTGACGGAATAAATCTACATCTAAATCATTATGTTTCCATCATTATGAGTGTAGTATTGGCAAGTCACCTACACTGGAGGCAATGAGGATTGAGGAAACGCTCTATGGCTTGAGTGTTCTAGAGACTGAGAGGTCATGAGTTTGATTCCTGACATGAGCCATAAATTTAAATGATGCATTTAGCATTGGTGAGGTTGTGGAGACTCCACAAATGAAATAGGCCAACCACCCTAATCAGTCCCAGGCAAGTGCTGAATCAGGACCCTAAAATAGGAGCCACAGACCGCAAGTGATCCTTAATTTTCTATCCTGACTCAATTCTCCATCCATACGGCCAAACAATGGGCTGATCATCCACACTCGAAAGGAACAAGTCCACTGATCTAGAAAAAAATCGCCCTCTAGTGTTGGAGATAGACCAAGACAAAACTGAATTGGCTCATTAGTTGATGGCACATTGTGATGAACAATTCAAACAAATTCAACTGCCCTAAGTCTGCTTGAGCCAAAGACTAATTCCACTAATTGATTTAGTCACACTCAATTTGATCCACAAAATGATGTGGGGCACCGCTCATCCGGGATTAGTTCTAGGCTCTTGGATGGTCTTTTGATTTGTGTGGTAGTATACTGCATGTAACTGAACGTGTGTGGTGTGTGTGTGTGTGTGTGTGTGTGCATATATTTACATCCACATGTAAGGGGAGAGGAGGGGGATAAGGATGAGGAAGGAAAGATTGTGTGCACAAGTCTGTGGCACATTTGTTAGGATACTGCCCCGACATTCACCAGGTATTGATCAGAGAAACCCCAGGAAATTACCAATCAAAACAGCCACTTGATAGAATTATCCTCTAAACATTCAACCTAGCTATATAGCTGATATCAGAAATGTTTTTTAGATAAAGAAAAAAATTTGTACATTTTTAATTTCGTTTTAATTTGGCGAATATACTAATTTCTCCCTTCATTAATTTGCCTTTTTGGACATTCTACCAACATTGGATATTGTATATGTCATTAGGTGATTCAGTAAAAATGTACTGACTGAGTTGGCTCAAAGTAATGTTTCCATTAGAGCAATCCTGATAGGAGGTCCTGGTGTTCGCATCCCAATGACGATACTTTTCTGATATCAGCGTGTAAAAATTTTTTTCTTTATCTTAAGTTTACTTCCCTGCTTAAAGAAAAAAAGAAATAGCACCAAAATAACATCATATGATGATTAGAGATTGCAAACAGCAATCATGTCTTTAAAAATCAAAATTGATACTAGCATTTTGACAGAATAGTTTCCTAATAAAGCAAGAGGCCTTACCGATTGAATATTTTTCATAATATGAGTGAGATGTTCAACACTCAAAGTTGTGTCATTGACATGTAAATTCTTCAAGTTAGTAAGACGTTGAAGAATCCAGAGAATTTCACCTGAAGTAAGCCAATAACAACTAGTTAAATTGATAGTTTCCACTCGTTCACAACGAGCAAATGGTCGAAAAAATGTTCTCATTAAATCCAGTGTTGACGCTGCGAAAATAGCTGAACGAGGCTGGGAGAGCAGAGCAGAGCATTGTTGTTGAAAAATGAAAATAACAGTGGAACATCGCCTCTTCTGTCGCAGTAGTTCTCTCGTTAGACAAGAATGTTCTGGAAAATAAATGACACACAATTTAAAGATATTGTTACTTGGCGAAAGAAACAAGGATTATAGAAGCTGTCACTGCTACCTCTGCCCAAACTAAAACGGCGCTTTCCTTACGAATTTCGTGGCCTTCAACTACGTATTTCAATTACATGTAGTGCCTGGCACATCCTGGTCGAATCCTGAAGACGCTCCAGCTCCAACACGCCTTTACACAGCCTTCCGCAGTGACCTTGTCGTAACGAGGCGACAACAAGCCGTCTGCGATAAAATTCGCAGTATTTGTCCCCGCCAAGTACATGCGGCCGTGCTGCAAAGGTCCTTCCCAGGAGCTGGTGCGATCTTTCGTTGACGCTCCGCACTAATAGGACAGTTGACATCGAAGTCAAGGAACTTGCAAAAAGAAATGAATGTTTTCGACACCAAAGAAGAAGAAATTCGCGCGGGTTTTGGGAGAAAATTAAGACTATCTCGAAGGCGCCACGTTTAAAATGTATGGTCTTTTCCTTTGAAAAGCCTTCAAAGAACATCAAACGCCCTGTTAACGAAGCCAAGGCGCCAAATTCGAAGTAATTTGGCCGGCAATGTGTCAACATTATTCCCGCCCGCGAAAGGCATCGAACCCGGTTACGAGTCGTAGGACCAGGACGCTGTAGAACTGACTGTCACTTTCGACGAGCAGCGAATTATGCCATCCTGCTTCGAATGTACTTGAATAAGCTGCGAGTTGCAGGGTGTTAATATTTTCTAGCCTTGTGAGTATTCACACGGTCGGCCGAAATGGAATTTGCAAGCAATGTCTGGACGAGGGTGTCGAATGCGTTTTTGTGAAATGTTTGTTTTCGAAAGGCGAGATTAAAGAAACCGCGATATAAAAAGTCGGTGTTCCATGACCGAGTGCAATAAGTAATGAACGAATTGGGTACCGGGCGGTGCCTTGGTAATTTGATAGAGAAAGAAAAACAGCAACAAAATTAAACAATACAAAACAAGACAAGACAAAAGGACTAAGACTGAGCGAAACAAAACACGGTTTTTCGTGCGAACGAATGTCACGAATACCATCTTCCCGAGTGCTGTTCCAAATTGACGGTGCCAATTCAAAGACAAATAAGAGAATGTAAAAAACAAAAACAACAAAAAAAAACAACAACGAGTTAATATATAATTATTGTAGCTCGTATTACTGAGTGGATTCACGAGTCTGAAATTCAAAACAAAACAAATATCGTTTGGCGCTGTGAACTCCCCAAACGCACAAGAGCAAAAAAAAATTATTAAGATTAAGATTAAGAGTAGGTAAACCAAATGTATTGGTCGATGCTTCAATGCACCGTAAAAACGAAAATAAAGATATAAAAACGGTTCGATTTCTGGGCGATGTGTGTCGACAATACGAATGAATAATCAAAGAGGAAGGATGAACTCTCTACCTCGTGCTGTGATCGATGCAATTTTGTATTTGTGCGTTTTATTACAGTGCAACTTCTGTCGTCACCACTCTTGCACACAGACCAGGACGCCTAGAGCATGTTATTTTCAAAGGTTTCCCAATTCAGACGTTTTCTTGGCTGGATATTTAAAGAATCCTACCAGCAGATAACGATAGACCTAATTTTTATTAAAATGATTGGGCGTGTCATTTTAATTCCGAAAAGTGAAGAGTCGTAGACGCCCTGTGTGGGTGAGTGGTGAGCTCCAAGTTGGCACTGCAAACAGTGTTTTAGCTAATCCTGTTTTAATCACATGAATTAACAAGAAAAAAAATGACAACTAGAATCGGGGGTGGCTCGGGTAGTTTCAGGTCCCCGGGAGCGCCAAGGCCCGTGGCAATATCTTAAAATCGATATTGTCCCCTGAGGGAAATGCTAGCAATGTCATTACAGCTCCTTTGGTAAGAGACATAGTTTCTGTACCGGCCTCGTAGTCGTGCCCGAAGCTGTTTTGACCTGAACTGTTCTAACATTTCCTGCGGAGTCAGGAAAGGTCTGAATAATTACTCCAATTTTCCATAAGGGTGGCGGAGAATCTTCAATTAGAATGACTAGATCACCTTTTTCCAAATTCGGAGAGGCAGATTTCCATTTTGTGCGAGCTTGTAGTGAGGTAAGATAGTTTCTAGTCCAGAATTTCCAAATGCTGTTTAATTGCTTTTTGACAGTGTGATAACGTCGAGGTGTCGATAACTCCTGCTTTGATTCTTGATCGAAAGCCAGTGAGTTGAGTGAGTGTCCATATATTAAATGATTTGGAGTTATTATAAAGGCTTCGGTGTCCTTTTCAGAGTGAACCATTAAAGGCCGTGAGTTTAATATGTGTTCTATCTGTGCCAGCAAGGTGCGTAATTCAGAGAGTGAAATACAGTTTTGCCCAAGAGAGCGTTTTAGGTGGTGTTTTAAAGAGCCTACAGCTGCTTCTGCCAGGCCATTACGAAAGGGAGAGCGTGGTGGGCAGAACCGCCATTCTACTCCATGTACAGCGAGGAAATTTTTGAGAATTGAGTATTCCTGCTGCGTGGTAAATATCTTTGATAGCTCAACCAACTGGTTTTTTGCTTTCACAAAGGTTTTAGCATTATCGCTATAAATAATCCTGGGGAAGCCTCTGCGAGACCCGAATCTTTTCAGTGCCGCTATAAATTCATTTGTAGTCAGGTTCTCCACTATGTCTAAGTGGATGGCTTTAGTGGCATGGCAAATGAATACCACGACCCAAGATTTACACCGTGCCCTGCACCTACCAATGACCGGCTTTGTTAGAAATGGTCCGCAGTAATCGACTGATGTAAATTCCCATGGTTTTGATTGTGTGGTTCGTGAAGCAGGAAGCCCACTCATCACTTGTGAGGCTGGCCTGGCCCGCCATCTAATACAAGGCAAGCAATAATGTATAACGCTATTTACTATTCTTCGAATTGAAGGAATCCAAAATCTTTGTCTAATTATTGACACCGTCAACTGACATCCTGCGTGCAAGTAAGTTAGGTGAATCATGTTAACGAGGGCTCTTGTAAAGGCATGGTCACGAGGAAGTATTATTTGGTGTTTTACCTCCTGGGACATCAAAGAATGTCCCAATCTACCACCTACTCTAATGATGCCATCCTTGTCCATAAAAGGATGAAGATTTAAAATTTTTGAGTTTTTCGCAATGTGGTTTTTATTGGATAGAGCAGCATATTCAGCAGAAAAGGATTCTTTCTGAACCGCATTTACGATCAATAGAAGGGCTTTACGTAGCTCCGTTGTAGAGAGAGGACCTGTTTGCCTAGGCAGTAACAAGGTCCTGCATCTACACTGATGGATAAATCGACAGCAATAAGCTGTTATTCGCAGCAACTTGTGATAAGAGTTGAACTTTCTAATAAGCTCCAATAAGATATGCTTCTCTTCCGCACGTGTGGTGGTAAGAAAGGTTTGTGAATGAAGTAGTAATTGTACGTTACCACTTTCAGCTACCTCAGGTACAGAGTTCCACTGAGAAAATGGCTGGATCATCCATTCTGGACCGTGAAACCATCTGTTGTTAGAAGCCAGAGCTCTGGCAGTGACCCCCCGCGATATGAGATCAGCTGGGTTATCCTTGGAAGAAATGTGTAACCAATCCTCCACCTGGGAACACTTTCTAATTGCAGCAATTCTGTTGGCAATGAAAGCATCCGATTTATTAGGACCATGTTGTATCCAATGCAGTACCACAGTGCTGTCTGTAAATAAATATACAGAGTTGATCTTACAAATTAAAGACACAGCATTGTAAATCTTCATCATGAATTTGGCTAGTAAAACTGCCCCACACAACTCGAGACGAGGAATAGTGGTGCCAGCTAAAGGTGCAAGCTTTGATTTTGATGCCATGAGGGCACTTGCCCTTGCTCCGTGTAGATTTTCACTGATCACATACACACAACAGCCATATGCTTTTAGGGAGGCATCCGCAAACCCTGTCAGAATTACACTGCTCGACCCACTGCATGTCACCTTTCTAGGAAATATCAGATTTGTTAATAATGGTACCTCTGTCAATAATGTTTCCCACTGAGTGACCAAATCTCGAGGTAGACAGGCATCCCAGTTCAGCTTATGCTCCCATAACAACTGCAAAAATATTTTAAATCTGATTGTCACAGGAGTGACTAGACCCAGAGGGTCGTATATCGACGCTATTATGTGTAGCACTTTCCTCTTAGTCCAACCGCCACAGTCACCCATAGGTTGGATAATAACGTTGTGAGCTAGATGCAAGGTATCATTTCCTGAATGCCAAGCAAGACCTAATATTTTGGCTGCTTGGTCCGAACCCAATGCAACCAGATCTTCCCCAGGGGATTCTCCTAGCAAAGTATTTATCATAGAGTCATCATTGCTTCTAATTTTTCTTAATTTAAAATGTGCCTCTAAAAGCAGATCTGATATTTGTTTAAACAAATGAATTGCCTTAGGTGCAGATTCTGCACCATGCAATAAGTCATCTACATAGAAGGAATTGGTAATAGCAAGGGCTGCTTCTGGAAAGGAAGCTTCATTATCAATAGCAATCTGTTTTAAGCATCGTGTTGCTAAAAATGCAGAAGATGCAAGGCCATAAGTGACAGTCTTTAATTTATAAGATTTCAGAGGAGCTGAAGACTGCTCCCTCCAAAGAATTTTTTGATAATTAGTATGTTCTTCATTTAATCGAACCATGCGGTACATTTTTTCAATGTCAGCCGCAAAGGCACAATTGAAGATTCTAAATCTTAGAAGTATATCAATTAATTCAGGTTGCACGTTTGGGCCAGCCCAGAGGATATCGTTTAAACTGTGCCCAGAAGTGGTTTTCACCGAAGCGTGAAAAACAATTCTTAATTTGGTGGTAAGTGAATTAGGATTTTGCACACAGAAGTGTGGAATGTAGTTACTTGCTACACCCCTTGCATCACTACATTCCTCGGCGTGCCCGAGAGCAATGTATTCTCTCATAAATTTTATATAATCTCCCTTGAGTTTTTTATCCTTTTGAAATCTATGTTCTAAAGACAGCATAAATTGCTTTGCCAGGTGGTATGATCTTCCTAATACCCCGGGGTCTGCTTTAAAAGGCAATGATACGGAGAACTGACCACTAGGTAGCCTTCGGGTTGTGGCTATAAAATGAGCTTCAGTGGGGTGAATTGAGTCCTCAGAATCTAAAGTGGGTAGAAATTCATTTTTATCAGTTTCGTTCCAGATTCTTTGCATATCAAATTCCTTATTACACGTCAGTGCATCCTGTTCTTCCAGGAGGAAGAAACACTTTGTTTTACTCTCTAGCGTGCATTCATTGATTTGAACTGTACCTGCTATTACTGAACCTAGCAGTGTATCCAAAATAGCAGGGATGTCATTAGGCAGTGAGATTTTAGCCTTGAAAACTTCAAAGAACACTGAAGAATTTAATAACATATCAATCTTGTTTGGCAAATGGAAGGTGTCATCTGCAAGCCTAAGTTGTTTTGGAATTTTTAACTTTGATAAGTCAATAGGGATCTGAGGCAATTTTGATGAAATAGACGGAACTATTAAACATTGTACCCCGGTTTGCCAATCATTAAAACGGGATTTAATGGTTACGTTTACTTTTCCATTTGATCCTGATTTCAAATAATTAACTGAATGTACCAAGTAGTTACATTTTGTTCTTTGAATATTTAGTAATTGTACAAGAGCTTCTGTTATAAAACAAATTTCACTGCCTGAGTCTAACAAAGCTCTGACTGGTATATGATTACCCGCTTTGTCAGTGACTAAAATTATAGCCGTTGGCAACAAGGCCCGGAATTTCCTTGTTTCACTAAAGGCCATATGAGAGAAGACTTTCTCAGCCTCTTCTGCTTCTGTGCTAACCACAGAGCATCCTCCTTCATCTGGGGAAGGTTGAGATTGTACATTAACAATATTTCCTACATCTGTCTTTGAGGTTATGTTTGAATTCATTGCCTGTTTCCTGGGGTTTGGGTCATGCAACAGAGAATGATGTTTCATATTACACATTCTGCACCTCTTTTTACTACAGGGGTGTTCTTTGACTGCTTTGAGCAAACAATTCATGCATAAGGAATGTTTACGACACACCTGTAATCTTTCTTGCACGGTCAACTGATGAAATTGCACGCATTTGAATAATGGGTGTTTTCCAGGACACAAGATGCACTGACTGGAATCGTATACACTTATGGCAAACGCTCTGGGATTAGGTGCTGCCTGGTGAGGTTTTCCAACTGAAACAGAATTTGATTGTGGTTTCTGAGAAATGTCTTCGTTAAATTCCAACGCATTTGCCCTATGGTTTAAGAAATCTACTAATTCTTGCAATCCTGGCATTCTCCTAGCCGAATCCTTGCTAAGGTACCATGATTCTCTAGTTTTAAAGTCTAGTTTAGAAAGTATTAAATGTTGCAAAATTATTTCACTCAAATCTACGTCGAGTGATATCGATTTCAGTCCACACCAATTTGTGGAAATTTGAGAAATGAACTGTTTAAGAGAAGAAGAACCACTTTTTGTTTGGGGCAAATTGAGCAAAGCTTTAATATGGGTGTCTATTATTTTGGTTTTGTTAGAGTATCTATCAACTAATAATTCCCAAGCCTTATAAAAGTTATCACCTGACACATTCAAAGCACTGACGAGCATAAAAGGTTCCCCTTTTAAATGAGAAAGCAGATGCATATATTTTTCAATAGGACTCAGTGAATGATTTTCCACTACTGCCGTTAAGAAGATATCATGGAATTGCATGAACTGATCATACATGCCTGAGAAAGTAGGCAATTTCACATGTGGTAAGCATCCCATAGGACTAGGCTTAACGACATGTGTTTTTTCTGATAATTTGGCCAATTCAGAACGACATTGGCTTTTAAATTGCATGTATCTGCTTTCCAAGTTCTCAAATGAGGGGGTTAAATCATTTAAAAATTCTTGATTAATAGCTTCGTCCACTGTAACTCTAATATCCTTCCACAATTCCTCACCCCTGTCCAAGAAACATTCTAAATTTGGTTTGCTTATATCTGAGAGAGAATTAAAATTCTCTTCGATTCTTGCCAATGCTGAATCTAAGTATATCCATTTAGAAAAAATCTGACGTCTTTTAACAGGCATTTTGAACTTACAGTTTATGAAGTGCTTAAGCTATGCAAAAATCACTGATTTGTGGTTTCTCTAGACAAAACAAATTTAGATATTTGAAAGAACCACTATTAACCTATGCACACAACTGAACGTGTCACTTATAACTTCACAATTATTATACTTAATCACTACTTAAAGAAAAAACACAAAATCACAAAGATAAGACTTTTTCAAGCACACCACCACAACTTATTGTTCCCGGGTTTCGAGCACCAATTGTTGACGCTGCGAAAATAGCTGAACGAGGCTGGGAGAGCAGAGCAGAGCATTGTTGTTGAAAAATGAAAATAACAGTGGAACATCGCCTCTTCTGTCGCAGTAGTTCTCTCGTTAGACAAGAATGTTCTGGAAAATAAATGACACACAATTTAAAGATATTGTTACTTGGCGAAAGAAACAAGGATTATAGAAGCTGTCACTGCTACCTCTGCCCAAACTAAAACGGCGCTTTCCTTACGAATTTCGTGGCCTTCAACTACGTATTTCAATTACATGTAGTGCCTGGCACATCCTGGTCGAATCCTGAAGACGCTCCAGCTCCAACACGCCTTTACACAGCCTTCCGCAGTGACCTTGTCGTAACGAGGCGACAACAAGCCGTCTGCGATAAAATTCGCAGTATTTGTCCCCGCCAAGTACATGCGGCCGTGCTGCAAAGGTCCTTCCCAGGAGCTGGTGCGATCTTTCGTTGACGCTCCGCACTAATAGGACAGTTGACATCGAAGTCAAGGAACTTGCAAAAAGAAATGAATGTTTTCGACACCAAAGAAGAAGAAATTCGCGCGGGTTTTGGGAGAAAATTAAGACTATCTCGAAGGCGCCACGTTTAAAATGTATGGTCTTTTCCTTTGAAAAGCCTTCAAAGAACATCAAACGCCCTGTTAACGAAGCCAAGGCGCCAAATTCGAAGTAATTTGGCCGGCAATGTGTCAACATCCAGAGACACAGAATATGATGCTCTTAAATTTATGCATCTGAAATTCAAGAAGGTGAAGTTAAAAAGAAAAAAAATTAATAGATTCCATTCAAATGACATTAAACTTTTGGCCAACCTTATTAATTTACGTTCACATAAAAGGTCATTAAACCTTTTGCATGTACAACTTAATGAAACTGCAGCTTCAGATGTCAAGTAAGTACATATGTTTACCAATACTTCGTCACTTAAACTAAGTATATTTCTCTCTGTCCAAAAGGCATTTTGTCCTTCACTTTCATCTTGCATTGTAACGACAAAAATTCAACACCCAATGCAAGGAAAAGTTAATAAGTGAAATATTAATCAGTATCATACAATTATCACACGTCCGAATAGGAATGTCGCACACATCGCACTGCAATGCAGTTTCTGTCAATCGGTGAACTGTACAGGTGGTAAAATTCCGTCAGCAATAGCTATGGATCATATCATCGAAGACCATCACTTAAAATAAGGAAGATTGGTAATAAAATCTGGGTTATGTTGGGGGACACACGTTTTTATGTTCATTTAATCAACGACCCATAAACTCATGAGCTTGCACAGGGTTATCACTTTTCACTCAACAAAACGATGTTATTTAAAGAACTTCATTTTTCATTTCATGGAACGAAACACTGCTGACAGGTGATGAAACACAAGAACAATAAAAGATTGTAAAGCGTATCCGGAGAAAAAGCGCGGACTAATTAAAGTGCAAATGGCTTCGGGCACATCCAAATCTGATTAGGCCTCACATGAACAAAATTGGATAAAAACGTTGAAACGGTTGTTAGTATATAACTCAATATATGGTCGCTTCCTATCAGCCCTTGAATAAAAATTACATTAATAGCTTACAATTTTCAGTATCAAAGCATTTTAAGAAGAATGACAAATTAATATTCATTATTTTAATCTTCGCCCACTATCAAAACATATTGTCTCGGTTTTATCACATGCAATTCACATGTACATTATTTTAAAAAAAATACTTTGTGTCTCGTGAAAATTTTAAAACAAGTTTTGTTGACTGCTCCCGTGTCTTTGTTAAACGTTATTTTGGTCGCAATGTAATTGTGTTTTCGGCCGTACATACTTCGGGATTTTGTAGTAAAATCAAAATATTTTTAAAACAAAAGTAAATAAATGTATTTTGCGTGATCAACGAATTGCTATATACCCGGGGTGTCCAACTTGCAATGTCTCAAGGGCCACAACTGAAACCTTATAAAACAAAATTAAACCGCCGTCTGGAGGTACAATTCAGTTGTTTCGCGGTAGGCAATCCGGTTGTTTAGCGGTGTGGTTGGAGTGAATTTAATGTACAGATGATTGGAGTGACTTAGAATGTTAAAATTGTTTTGTAGAATTTGTAAAATACAGCAACACCAGACTGGGTTCCCTAAATATTGATTTCGATTGGCACTTCGATTTTGGCATTGGCATTTCGGCTTGGCATTTCGATTGATTTCTTAATTTCACATGACGGAGTGCTAATCGTTTGACATCTGAATGTATTTTTAGAAGTGTCCTAAATTGTCCCTATTATCTTCCTATTACACGTAAACGATATGCTCTTGACGGTTCGAAACGGAAGAACAGTTCTCTTTGCGGACGATACAAATATTCTTTGCAATAAAGAAACCGTAAATAGTACAATATCAGATATTTCAAATTGGTTCCGTAATAACAAATTAATAGTAAATGAAAAGAAATCTGTTGAGAGAGTTGAAAAGAAATGCAGTTTTCCATTTCAAATAAACAGCTCTTCACTTCATTGAAAATGAACGGTTTGCCATCGACTAATGTTAAGGTAACAAAATTGTTAGGTCTTTCAATTCAGTTAAATCTTAAATGAAACGTCTATTTAAATGAATTGAACACTAAATTAAGTTCTTTATGCAACGCTTTCAGAATTATTTCAAATTCAGTCAGCCTGCACCCTGCTTATGTATATTTCGCGAATGTTCATTCCCGTCTGAGATATGGCATAATATTATAGGGAAATACATCTTATAGCTCCCAGACTTTTAGATTACAAAAAAGAATTGTACGAATAATAACAAATTCCACGCACGTGGTTCTTGTAAGCATCTCATTATTAATCTAGGGGTTTTACGATTACATTTTCTTTTGATATATGAATCCGTAGTTTTTGTCAAAAATGACTTACTTAAGGACGGGAATATTTTTTCAGCAAACGCTGATGTCTATAACTACAACACTCGATGTAGTAATCATATTCATCAGGTGACAGTATCAACAGCTCACTACAAAAAATCACGTATAATACATGTACATTATTTTACAACACCTTGCCAGATGACATTAAACGATTAAATTAGATACAAAAATTTAAGTCCCAAGTAAAATCTTTTCTGCTGCACAACTGTTTCTGTACAATTTAGAGACTATACCGAGCATCCAAAAGGAAAGTAATATTAATTTTAACAATGTCATTTAATGTAGTATACACCATTTGGATTGTATAATTGTAAAGAACCTGTATCAAGTCAGCTTCTGGGTCAATGACCCCCATCACGATCAGGTTTTCGTTCAGTTTCCCTGATCCTCGAGCAAATGCTAAGATGGTCCCTTTTTTTGCTTCTGGATATAAATGTAACTTTAAATTAACTTCTCCGCATAGCACGTCACACACAGTTTTTAACTGTTTTTGACGTAAATAAATAAATAAATAAATAAATAAATAAATAAATAAATAAATAAATAAATAAATAAATAAATAAATAAATAAATAAATAAATAAATAAATAAATAAATAAATAAATAAATAAATAAATAAATAAATAAATAAATAAATAAATAAATAAATAAATAAATAAATAAATAAATAAATAAATAAATAAATAAATAAATAAATAAATAAATAAATAAATAAATAAATAAATAAATAAATAAATAATCATTGCCATTGCCGCGTAGCCATCTCGAGATTAAAAAAGAGTCAATGACAATGTTTCTCAGATCAATTCTACGGAGAAAACCTACAATAAAGAACATTTTAAAATGAAAGAAAATACAATTCGTATCACATTTTGATTTTAACAAATAATTAATGTCATCCCATAATTGATTCTTTGTTACCGTCAATGATTTTAACATTATTAACGCGAGAAATTAATGTCGTCCCGTAATTTTTGACGAATTAACCCTAGTTCAATGAAAAAACTTCAATTAGCGTAAAAAACAATGGTAGCTAGAAAGTCGGCGGCGATTAGATCAGTGGAGGTGGGGCAAGCAGTGCTCCTAGTGGTCCTTTTTGTAACGAAAATGGAGGCTCTCGGGGGGATCCCTACCCACTAGTTTAGGAGCTACATATTAATATTTTTCTAAACATTTTTGTTTTATAGCCATACTACGCATTTACGTACTAAAGAGAAAGTATTGTAATGCAGAGACAAAAAACGGTGTTTCGACAGAAAAACTTTTATTTTTTGTATTTAAGGTCGCATCAGCTTCTAGATCATTGACGACCACTATTGGGTGTAACGGTATGGTAACTGTGAGATTGACACGATATGATGATGTGAAAGGACGAACACAATACAACCATGCCCGAGGCGGAACTCGAACCCGCGGTTGTTTGGTCCGAGATCTCTACGGCACTACTGCCTTAGCAATCTCAACCATCCGGACCGGCAAAAAACTCATATTGTGGGGCCCTAATGTCAAAAAAGTGGATAAATCATATTCCCATACCTTATGAATTACTTTCTTTATCATGGTGTAGCCAGTATCTACGATATGAGGTGGGTCCTTGATACCAAACATTGGTTGATGCAAAACCGTCTGCCTGTCCTTCTGTTGTCAACGCTAGCGTCTAAATCCTTCACAGGAGTATCTCGAAAACCGGTATTCCTGCATCAACGTGACCGAACTCGAAGCCTTTGAGAGGGATAATTTGATTTTTTGAGCGTACTTTATAATAAGCCTTTTCTTTTTTTAATTTTCTCAAAAAAAATCCCACATTTGTTTATTACATTTTCCATGGACAGGGCAAAACACGCTTTAAAAGGGGCGTGAATCTGTGTTTTGGAATCACTAGTAGTACCTAGTGTACTACTAGTGATAGTAGTAGGGGTTGAAAGTCACTGAGATGGCCGAACTCCTTGTGGGGGACTATTTTCAACCGACCATCGTAAAGAATTGTGGGTTCAGGGAATTGTACGAACTGTGGGTGCGCTATGACTGCCTGGGCCGAAAAAGACACATTTGTGATTTTGTAACTTTTTTTAATTTTCCAAGTTTTTGTAATAAAATTGCATTTACATATGTAACTATGTCATTAGTTTCTCTAAACTCATGTATTAACTAATATATTAAGGGGGCTCATAATGCCAGCACAACTTTTTCTTTTCAAATATGACTCCTTTCGAATATTTGATTTTTTACCCACTTTCTGTACAGTTATGAAAGTTCATACTTTTTATATAGTTTACCCAATTGTTGAATATTAAGTTATTATATTTGTTTTAAAAAAAGGCATTTAATTCATTTTTTTTAAAAGCCAATATAAAAGTAGGGGCTCATATTACCGCATTGTCCTCTATCGCAGTGCCCTTTCCCGAAATTCGCTTGAAATTACTATTTTTATATCTCCAGAGCAACATTTTTCTTCACATGTTTAAACATTGCATTTTAGCTGATCAATAGCAGGAGATATAAAAAAGTGTGTAAGGACATTTCATAAAGAATATGTTATAATATTTCATTTAAAACAAAAAGCAAAAATATTGAATCTTGGCGTCACAAAGAAAATTGTGTTAAAATTATGTTACTTTCCACCATCTTTATGGCGTTTCAAGATAAGTCCGACCACATTCGTGGCAACCTGCACTTTTACATAGTATACTACCGTAATTAAGAATCGAAAGTGAAATTGCGTCCGAAAGGTATTGCATATTCGTGAGTGACTGCGACTGTCACTACCCCCTGAAACGTATCTTTGGTAAAACTAGTGGTACATATTTTCTCGAGCCACTTTTGAAAAAAAATTGAAAATTTGGATGAGGCTTCTTGGATAGTACCCCAAAAATTAGAAATATTCGTTTCAAAGTCGCAGGCTCTCGAGTTCCTTCAGATCGATCCGGGAATATCAATTTTAGAAAAAATCGTCTGAAAAGCGTAGGTGCTAGCTTTAACCTTATACAGACGAGAGGACGGACAGAGATGTTTTGCCATAAATGGATATTTCGGTATCAAGGACCCACAATACCCACTGTTTGATGCAGGGGGCGAGGGCATGGGTGCGATGTCCCCCCAAAAGTCCTAGAATTTTCGTTTAGCTTCTTTTATTTAGCAAAATTGATAAAATATTCATTTATGTTCGAATTGTGTAATTATTTAGACAAAAAAATTGTATAATATCATATCTACGGTACACAATATAATAACAAATATCATTTATTATTTATCGCTTATTATTTAACAAAAATCTACGTCTAAGAAAATCTACAAAAATCTCTCCCCCCCCCCCCCACAATTGATTGTTTGGATCAGCCCCTGATAATATCCAATAGACAAATCACAAAAACGTGGATTTGGACTATACAACGTGTTAGAGGTGAGGTATTACTCTTTTAGAGAAAGCAATTTAAAAACAATATTTATCAAATTTTTCGTACCAGTGCCCGACAATAGCCGTTTTTCTGACAAAAAACGTCCGATTTCCACCGCAACATTACAATAATCTCTTTATTACTTATAAAGAATGCGAAAATTAAAAAAAAAGAAAAAGAAAAACGAAAAAAAAACAACTTAATGTACTTTTTGATTGGTGTGTTTGCTGTAATGAATATTTTGAGGCCCCATTAGAGAGCAAGGCCACCGGCAGCCCGTGTTAAATCGCCACTGCATGAATCGTCATTCGTAATTTATATGGCCACGAAAGACTTCTGGTTTTCTGCTTGAGATGTTTCAAGTGCATGATAAAAGTTTCCGCCTCTCTTGTTCTGAGATAAGTGAGCCCTGCCGGATGCACAATCTTCCGACCCGTCCAGTATGCGTTGTAGCTGCATAGGGGGTGAATCTTCTTGGTCTCCCGCGGTTTTAGGATTCGTATCTTCAATTGCGAAGGAACACTGTTATGAGAATCAACGGTCAATTGCAGAAATTTAAATTATTTATTGGAGCAGGAATAATTTGCTCATTTCTGTTGATATTGTCGAACGTATTATGGAAATTTAACAGCCATTATTTTGATTCAAAAGACATTCTAATCACATTTACGGACTTATTAAACCTGGAAACATTTCCACGAAAAGTGGAAGGAAATCTAGTAGCAAAAAATGACAGAAGACTAGAAATTTATGACAATGATATTGAAGTAAGTAGAAAGTTTGTGGGTAGGTCTATCTGTGATATTGTTACTTTTCCACTGTATAATTATACATTGTTGATTATGCATCATTAGTACATCATCAGTAATAAAATCTTATGATCGAAAAATTAATTTTTCAGGGTGCTGACATTGATTATTTTGAGAAAAATATTTGCAAAGGAAATTCTTTTATGAATTATAAAGTTTCTAACCGAAATTTTTTGGTCAATTACCCTAAAAAATTGTTGTATTGTTGGATACATAAAGTGGCCTCAACTACTGTCACATCTCTTTTCAGTTCTTTAGCAGGACGTTATGTAAAGAAAAATTATTACAGGTAATGATATGAATAAAATATATTTCTTAAAAGATAAATTTTCTATACTCTAATATTTTTCCAAAGAGACTAAAATTCATTAACATTAATATAATATAATATAATACATTATATTGTAATATAATAATACAAATGTGGGAGTTGAGCAATTACCTTTTATTTACAATTTCATAATTTTATTGCACATTTCTAGCCTTATTTTCATTTTCTTTTATAATAATTTCAAATTTAAATAGCACATGTAAAATTTTAAGTGATAAATTATGAAAATAAAAAATTGAACTTTAAAATAATGGAAGTTAAACATATGTGTGCTAATAAAAAATGAATAAATTCACTGAACATTGCAAACTTTTCTAATCACTGATTTATTTAAAAATTGATCTTAATATATGTGAATCATTTATTTTCAGAGAAATTAACATTTTAGCAGCAAAGAGTCATGAAGAATTGGAAAACATTATTCACAATACATCTTTCATAAAGTTTTTGGTGGTTCGACACCCATTTGAGCGACTTGTTTCAGCTTTTCGAGATCGCATTGCAGATAATTCTCGATTCACAACACAGGCATGGCTGTATGGACCTAGAATATTAGCCAAGAGGAGATTAAACTACACAGAAATGTTTGATACAAATAATGGCTTTGTTTTGAAGATTATTCCAACTTTTCAAGAATTTGTAACATGGTTGATATCTACACCACCAACTAAGTATGATGTTCATTGGATACGTTACAATGATCACTGCTTACCTTGTAAGATTCATTACAATGTAATCATCAAATTGGAGTCAGCTTTAAATGGAGAAGAAGGATTCAAGAATATCACTAAATTAAAGAAATTAAAGTTATTCTCTAAACACCTTCAAGAGACAGGAGGTGGAAGGACTACATTCAAAATAAGTTGTGATTATTTTAAGAATTTAAAACTTTATGAAATAGAGACATTGTACAAAATTTATGAAATCGATTTCAGGATATTTGGCTATTCTCCAATTTCTTATTATAAATGTTCAAAATATTTTAAAGTCCACAATTAATGCTTTACAAAACAATATTTGTTCAGAAGTATGAATAATTTAACACTCTATTAGAGGACACATTGTAAAAATAAATTCAGATATTAATTTAAGAAATTAAAGCCTTAGGGAAAGAATTACACCAATTGATGCTCAATGAACTACACTTATATTACTTACTTTTCACCACAGTTACATGCAAGTTTTGAAATTTTATTATTATTTCATGGAAATAAATACTGAATTATTTTCTTGATCATCTATTTCTTGTTAAATGCAAATTGAAAATCCAAATAATTATGCGTTGTATTTTGAGATATTACTTTTCAATAAAAATTCAAAAAAGTTAATAAAATATTTTAAAAATTGTATATTACAAAGAGTGCAATTATTTGCGTATTATTCCAACAGAACCTCTGTTCAGTTGTTTTTTCAAAACAAAATGAATGTGCTACCCCTTCGTGGCTCCTTCGTTGAATACATCACAGGATTAAAGGGGACTAAATCAAAGAGGCTTTACTGCTAAAATGTATGATTTTATTTCTTGTCTGTAAGGTACATTTTAATACATTTTGCTTTATATAACAGCATTTACTAACTAAGTAACCTAGAATTATTTGTCCTGATCAAGTACTTTCTATGGTGTTTTGAACTAGACAGGATTTGTTTTGGACTAGATCTCAGATCTGCAAAGTTTGAGAAATGCTTTCTTAGTGAATTGTCAGAAATTTGCAAGGTAGACAGATTTCTTTGATATTTTGAGGTGATAAAAAATAACTGTTGATAAAATGTTTTAAATAATTATGTGTATGTTTAAAAACCCTTAAAGGAAAACATTCAAAATAAAATAATTACCTGTATTTCACACTGTACTAGTGTGCTTTTCATTTTTGGTTGAACATTTTAAAATGTTAAAATGATTTCAAATGTTTTGTAAATATAATTTGAAATGTATGTGTGTTGTCTACTTTATACCTCCATATTTTACTTTTTTTTCCCCCCTGGAGGTATAAGATTTGGTGTATTTCTTGCACATTGTTGAAACTGTCCTTTAAAAAGTCCTATAACAGTATTCTCTTTAAAATCAGCATTAAATTCTTCACAAGTTTTCAGAAATACTGGCATTAACTTATCCAGACGTCCATGATCTAATGTTGGGAAGAGGTGATGCAGACCATGGTTACCAAAAGTAACAAGAGCTAGGAAATGAGATCTGGCTATAACTGGTCTCTCTTGAACTGCATCTAACTGTTGAACACCCCAATCTAAATCTTCTCTGTGAATAAAAATTATTGTCAGTAACAGAAATACAAAAAAAGAAATGAAATTAACTAATGATGTTTTGCAGATGATAAACACCCAGAAAAACATAGAGTTTGGATTACATAATATTGCACAGAAAATGGTAAATGAAAATATGAATAACATAGTATTCTTCTTTTTTAGATGCCACAACACTTCTTAGAGTGTTTTGACCTTCTCTACAACTGCTCTCCATTTTTTTGATCATGTACTTGGACTGTTCAATTTCTAATTTCCAATATTTTGTGATCATTCAACATATCATGAATCAAATAACACAGAACAGTATAATAAGCAGACCAATTTTTGTCAATACCATACTTAAAAAATTCTACCTCCAAACAGAACATGCTTAAATTAATTGATTCTATGGCTTGAATATATTTGAAATAATGCAATTGAGAATAAAACTAATTTTCAATATTGCACAATACAAAATGTAACTTAAAGAAATATATTATTTAATGCTGACAGAAAAATTTATTTTAAAAATTGTTTATTTAAGTAATTAAACATTCAAGATATGGGTGTTGTGCTCATGGGCAGTATCCTACCTTGTGCAACCCACAATTCACAGATCGTATTAGCACAGCAACTGCCTAAAGTTATGCCAGAATTACTCGTAAGTTCAAAATTAGTTAGAAATAAGAAAATTCTCATACTTAATATATGCATATATGAGAATTGAGGAAGGATACATTTTGATCATATGTGGGAAGTTTTTCATGTAGGATGAGAGGAGTACAGTAGCTTTAGTTAGAGTCACCCAAGGCAAAACTAATGATATCTCCCCTCTATAAATTAAATATAAGAATATCAGAAATTAAATAGATCATGTGTGCCTCAGGGATAGAGAATTTAAAACTGACTTGACGATGCATTCATTTCATTGAGAATATCTCACGTCCCTCTGCTAATTGCTTTAAATTCACAGAAATTCCATTTAAAAAAGGTTTACACCCCCTGTACAACATGAAAAACCATTCTGTTTCCACGTTGGACAGATTCTGTTTTATTTTGTGTACAGTGCTATATAACATCATGGCCTGGAGAAATTTCTTGATTAAGGTAGGTTTCCGGCTTGTGTAGGTTCCAATTTAAACTACTGTATAATTTTTAAATGAATAATTATAAAATTCCAAATATAAAATTTTCTAATTGTTCTCACCCCTAAAATGGTGACACCCAGGGTTGACCCCCTGCCCTCTTTACAAGGCAGAGGGAGTAGTCTAAATATTACTACTACTAGTAAACTTCTATCTGTTCACTGCAGAATACACTCTGTTTCACAAAAGTTCAAAATGTTTTGGTTACAACCTTATTCTGTTTGCTTTTCAACATTCCACTCTTTTTGTGTTGTTAAGTTGAAGCTGGTGTCATTAGCCAAATTGCTTAACAGTGCTCTAAAGTCACAGAAGTTAAGCAATTTGAGACATCATGGATTTCTGGACAGATGACTGTTACTGACCCCTAGTTACTAATGTTGCCAAGCCCCTGGCTGAAGGAATAAAAGGCACTGACAAACTGTGACATGATGAGACAAAATAATTTAACAAAGGATTGTTCCACGTACGCTCAATGCCCAACAGGAGCTAAAAGACATGATGTGAAGATGCATCAAATTTTTTAAAATGAATAATACATGGATGTGAATGTTGCATCTTTGAATGTATCATGATTTGGTAGAAAACTTTGTTATGTATGTTTGAATTACAAACTTATTTTTATAAACTTAAGTTTTAAAACTTCAAATTAACTAGGAAATATAGAAATTATAAATAGTATATGCTGTCACACAAGAATATGGTTTCTCCCTCCCCACTCTGCAACTCCTCTATCTTCCTTTCTCATTTGCTTCCTTTGTATGATAACTGAGAGAAACTCAAACATCCTTTTTCTTCTTGTTGGTATAATAAAAAAAAATGATAATAAAAAAAAATGATTGTGGCCTTCCTCATTCACATATGATGCAAAAGTGAAAAATATTTATAAAATTACATTTATTACCTTGGTTTATCTCCATCATGGAAGATATCTGGGTGATGGTGAGCAGCGTTTAAACCAATGAGTGAAAAAGTGAAACTTGAAACAATTGTAATCCAAAACCACATTATGAGAGCATCTTGAATTTGACAGCCTCCATACAAATATATAAGAGAAGGAATTATAAAAGGAATGAAATCTGTTTTGTAAGGACCTTTGTCAAATCCTTTGGCATATATTATCATTCTGAAATCAAAAGAGTTTGAGCCAACATATAATATATATTCATCTTGCTAACGAACTATTCAGATATATTGGAAAATATTAATACTAAAATGTATGAAGTACATCAAAAGAGAATTGACATGAACAATATATCCAACAACTTACCTAACAATGTACTGACCATGAAACAGGAATGCATAAACAAGAGGACTGTATATCCATGGACCATAACGTCCCCAAAATGTTTTATTTTCCTTTGGAAGATATTGAAGTATAGGTTCAAACAGAGAAATCTCCAAGTCCAGAACAGAATTTGGAAATAAATGATGACTCAGAGCATGACTTACTCTCCAGTGCCTACAACACACAATTGTTTTCAACATTTTCAGGTCTACTTGCTTGCATTTTCCTACAACCTCAAACATTTGTTTGACTAGTTACTATTTTTATCACAAAAACAGATACTTAGATTTACTTTCACAAACTTATTTTAGAATTTTCTTTTTCTTAATTTTCACATGTTCTTGGAAATAAAGAAATGATTATCTGTATATAGTGTCCCAACATGTTGCAACAATATGGCAGAGATATGGGTGAGCTATTGGGAGTAAAAGATGATATCAGTTTCGTAGTTGTGGGATATCTTGAGGCCCATCTTGGGGTTCTGCCACTGAATCCCCTCCTGCTAATTTTATCACTTCAATCCTTGTCACATCCTTAAGTTATTTTACTTAAAATATTATTATTTTATTACTATTAGATTACACGAACTTGCATGTCGTCAGAGCCGTACTGAAATTTCTAGACTTAGTAGGCGAAATTTGTTGTATTTTCCATTTCTTTTACTGTTGGTGCTGAAATGTGTAATTGTATGCTTGACCTCACAATGCTTGCAATAGTATCTCAATAAATGCATAAACAGTACTTAAGAGTAGAAGGGTTGGGTGAGGTATTACAATTTTATAGTAGGCTACCTATATCAATTTTTTCTTTCTTTTCCTAAGGGATATCATACTATAATTGAAAGTTTAATTTCAAATGGACTGGGTAAGGGGCTGAAGTTTTCCAAAATAAATAAAAATTGCATAAACCTCAATTAAAAAATAATATTATAGAACAACAACATGGTTTTGTCAATGGTAACACAACAAATTTACTGCTATGTAATTTACACAGATTTCAATAAAGTATTTGATAAAGTTGATGTTGATGTTCTATTGAAAAAGTTTGAAAAAATGGGTTTTGAAGGATTTTCCATGGAATGTTTGAGAAGTTATGTGAGAAACAGAACGCAGCTGGTAAGATATAAAGATTTTCAATCTCGTGAAATTAATGTAACATTAGGAGTCCCACAAGGTTCTCATTTGGTACCAATTTTGTTTATAATTTTCATAAATGATATAATAAATGTTTTTGAAAACTTCTTTTTTATTATATGTAGATGATTGTAAATCTTGGCAAATGATTAATGAAGTAGAAGATTCTAAACTTCTACAGAAAGACAATGACACACTTAACTTATGGTGTATAGAAAATAAGCTCCAGTTGAAATAAAAAAAAGAAAGTAAATTATTAAGATGTGTTACACGTAATAATAAAGTTCAGAATTTGTATTTGATTAGAGATGTCATGTTTGAAGAAATAAATCAAATTAAAGACTTAGGAGTAGTGATGGATCCAAAAATGATATTTTTTTCATGATCATGTTAATTATAAAGTTAATGAATCTTTAAAACAGTTCGGTTGTATAAAAAGACATACTTTATCACACAAACATGACACTTTATCTACTTGAAACAAAAGAGAATTTGTATTCATTAGTGAAATCAAAATTGATGTACTGCTCACTAGTAGTCTTTAAGTGTGAATTTTGCATTAAAAAAATTAGAGAGTGTACAACACACTTTTCAGATATGCGTCATTCAAGATTAAAAATCCAATGTCAATTTATTCCCATGATTATTCAAACATTTCCCTGAAAACTAAATTAACATCTTTTCAGTCCTCCTGTGTATTACAGGACAATAAATGAATGGACAATCTTTTAAATACTAATATTGATTGCCAAAAAATAAAAAAAAAAAACATTTGTTTACTACAATAATCCATATAATACAAGAAGCAATGTTTTATTTAAAGAAAAATTTTGCAAAACACAAAATTACTAATATTCATCAATACCTCATTTAACAATAGATTGCAATGAATATTTGAGGGATGAATGATTAGAAGAGAGTCAGACACATTTTTTATGATGTTTGAAACAAATAATATTGGATTTTAGATAGATTATATACTACTAATTTGTAACTCCATTAGCTGCACTGTTTTTGTTAATGTTATTAATTTCTATATTTCTTACTAATTGAACTTCTGTATGTACGTCAACTATGTATAATATATACTTTCATTTGGGCAAATAAGCCTGTGGTGTAAATGAACGAACGAAACAAAGAAACAAACAAACAAATAAATAAATAAATAAATAAATAAATAAACAAACAAACACATTTTCTCTGCCTTATAAACATTGCAATAAGAACATCACAGCGAAGTAGACAACTTAAATTGACAGATAACGATGCCTTTGCACATCAGCACTCTCGCCGATATAATAATTTCCTGTTGTCGACGCTTCAGTCTCATCATTGCTAGTTTCTCAAGACTGAAACAAAGCTGCTTTTATCTTTACTAATACTTGGACACGACGATGTTGGTGAAATGGTCAAAAAGGAATGTGGCAAGTCTTCCAAATTGCGGGGACGAACTTTTCTGTTGTATCGCGGGGGGGGGGGGGGGATAGAGGAAAAAGTGTTGCATAAAGAATTAGAAAGTACTGAATGTAAAAAAAGGAGTCAATTTGTAATTTTATTCATTTCGTACGGCAATTTATTTCTGTTTATCGTATACTATCGCAAATGCTTGGCCGAAAGTTCTTTTAGTTTTTACAATTCAGTCAACTTTTATATGAATTCTAAATTACTTCGTTTTAAACAACAGATCTGACTTTCATGCCTTCAAATAAAATGCATAATCATTTCATCAATACAGCTCAACAACGATTTTATTTTCTACTTTGAGATCATTTTTATCTGCGTCTGAAGAACAGTACAAGTAAAAAGACGAAAAGCAATCTGATCTGTATGATTTGGTCAATATCAAGGTCTTCGAATGCATTGCCGTTGCTCAAACCGCGGAACATCTATAAACTGCAGCAAGCTATCTCTTTAGATTAATTCTAATTTTAATTCTCAAACTTAGAACCACATACGGTACTTAGGGTCTGATATAGTCATTGCCAAATGACATAATGCTGAGGTCAATTATAAGTTCCAAGGTGTGGGATTCTCAGGTGATGCAAGTTATGTGATGAAGTCAAAAAAGAGAACACAAATGTAAAAGACGTCTCAGGGATGCTAAAATAGCAAATATTACAACTAAAATTACATTGAAAATACATATATAATAATCCCACAAAATTAGAAATTCTCCGGTATTTTATGCCTACATCCGACGTATTAAATTTCTAATTATAAAGTAAATTCTATATATAAAGTAGTTTCACCCTTTTTGAATCGACATCGGCGGCCACTACACTAACGGATAAAGGTTTTACGAAAGTCGCAGGAGACCTCAGAAGATATTTCGCTCACTCAGCTAGTAAAATACAAATTGACTGTTATTAGTATTAGAAATTACAACACTATTCTGTATGTACTAAATTTTCTACAAGTAAACACCAGTGAAACGTAAACCATAGTAATATTGAAGAAAAAATATCATGAATTTTGATCAACAAATGTTTCGATTATGTTATTGAAGTTCTTCTTACCTGGAAGACATTAGAGAGAGATCGAAGTAGTACATTCGAAAGTTGTTTTTCTGATGGAAAAAATTATGTGCACTAACTGTTGTCAGTGCAAGGTAAATGCCTGAAATGGTTCCCAAAGTAAAACTCCAGAAGTAACCGGCCAATACAGCTGTCAGAAGAGCTCCTACTAATAAAGCATCTGCTGTAATAGTGGAATGTGTTGTTGGCCCCGTGACTTTTCCTTTCAGAGTCTCAAAAACTCGTTTCCTGAGTGTACAATAAAATCCATCCTTATGAAAAGTATATGGGGAGTTACGAGGTGTAGTAATCTTCCGTACGAAGAAGCGTGGTAGGAGATATTCTGCCGTCTGCGATATGTGGTGAGCTTCAAAGGCTTCTGTTATGTCAGTGCCCTGAAAAGTAGTAATTCTCATTATTATATTTATAGTTTGTAAGATTAACATGTATATGTAGCAGTGCTGGCTCGTGCAGGATTCTTAAAAAGACCAAAGAAGTCATGCAAATACCATTATATTAAATGAAACATACAACAAATTAAATAACATGCATATGTAAACAAATTCGTCACTTTTGCGGTATCGTTAATGGTAGAAGAACTCTGCCAAACACTTTAAAGACTAGATCAATGCGATATTCGCTTTTAACGAACCATCTCGATGTCCCCGTGCTTTTCGTGCCTCTGAATTTCACGATCGAAATTTTTAATATCACCGAAACCAGAACACGCTTAAACATTCCTCGACATTTGAAACTATAATGCATTGGTAACAGAGAACTAGCCTTTCTTCGCAAACTATTACCCAGAACTAGTTATCATACCTCGTCGAGGAAAACATCAGGTTCTCTCCCTTGCTTATGCCGCGTAAAAGCTCCGGTAGTGGCGGAGACGGACGTCTTTTCAGTACCATAGCAATTTGTTCTTGTAAACTGAGTGTTCTCAATGGCTCAAAATATAAAAACAAATTCACCCTCACTCATTTTTACACGATTAAAAATGCAACAATTCTAGGAAAGGTGCTCGGTAGTTTTCGGTGGTTTCTCCGATCAACACCAGGTGAATGCCGGAGCAGAACCCTAACAAACGGACCACGGACCGCGCTCGATCTTCCTTTCCTCTTCCTTGTCTTATCCTCACCCCTTACATACACGCACTACACTACCACACATGCCGGGAGACAGGTCGGGAGCTTAGAGCTTGTCCCGGCTGGGGCGGTGCTTCGCTGGCGAGAAAGACACCTGGTAGGGGAAACCCCGTTAGCCGACGGTAGGTCAGCGCCAGATCTCGCTGTCCAGGGGAGATAGATCACCGCCACCTCCCGAAGAAAAAACACACTACACTTACGGACCTAATGACCTCAGTAGTTGACGCGCCCGAAATCAGCAGTTTAAAAACTCGATTAAAGACAATTTCCGATAACTGTGAATTAAAAAAATATACATTTTCCTTCTTACACCAAAGAAAATTTGTATTTGAAAATTACATTCAAAAAAAGAAAATGTGTGAGAATGACTTTCCTCCCTTCCCTCCTCTGAAAAATCGCCACTGCTACTTAGTATACAAGTACACAGTAACATATAGTACACAAGTTATTGTACGATGGTTGCAAAAACTATGGTGCTTTTCTGAACAAACAGGGCCGGAACTAGATAATTTTGAGCCAAAGCAATGCCAAAATGTAGCCACCCCCACCTCGACCCGAAAAATGTGAAAGTTATCTCAAGAAACTGTATGAGTTATTTTATTTCAACAAATAACAAAAATTACAAATTTAAGGTAGATGAAGTTTTGGGAAGTGTATTTTAAATAACAGCTTAAGTAAAAGTACTTAGTGACCAAATAATACAATTTGCATGGTGAGTTTAAAACTCTAAAAAGTGTTGTTTAGTTAGTAAGTAGTAGTTAATAAAATTATTTGTTCTCCATGAAATAATAAATATGAATTTCAGTAGAACCTATTTTAATGTTAGCATAATTTGATTCATTTCATAGAGTTCTACCTTACAAGTAATGACTATAATTAACTACTATATACGGTAAAAAAATAATTGAAACTTTGGTGAAATATCAGACTACTGTCTGTACTTTGCGAAATAGCGATTTTGTCGACTTCTAATTGATTTTTTATTTTTTTACTAATTTTTCTCATCATCATTGGGCACCTTGACTTGCGAGGCCCGAGCACCGCCCGCTCTGTCCATGCCTAGCGCCGACACTGTGTACAAAAATTGTAGAACAAAACTTATCACTTGGAATGTAATTCGTTTGTATTGTAATAAAAAAATCAAAAGTTATATATCCTTAGTAATTTGGAATATTATGTTCTTTTGGGATACACAACACTCAAAATGTTATCAAACATATTTCTTCAAAATAACATTTATGATTGAATGAAAGAGGTGGAACTTCAAACGGCAAATATCATTCGTCACTTTGGAGCCGGGGGTTCTGAAACTGTCATCTTCCTTCTCTTCGTATCATGGATTTCAACATTTATCTTAAAAATTTGTATTGTAACAGGACAAATTCAGATAATTGAAGAACAGATCACTTAGTAACACATTTGTTCAACAAATTTCTTTAACCGTAGTCCAAACACCCTTGTTAGTTTACTTTTCAATTTTTCACACGTAGTACAGAGAAGGGAGAAGAATACCTAGAACAGGGGAGGGGGTGCATTAGCAGACTGAAAGGCCCTTCTCTATACGAAGTAAATAGTTCGCCGCACCGGGCCGTGAGGTGGTGGGGGAGTGCTCAACAAAACGTGCGCATAGTGAAGCTACATTTACGTCCAGAAGCAAAACAAGGGTTCATCGCAGCATTTGCTCAATGGATCAGGGAAACTGGCCAAAAACTTGATCGAAATGGGGGTCTTCGACCCGGAAGTTGAAATACATAATTTTCAAAGAATTTACTAATAAAAATCAAATACAATCATACAAACTAGAAACACTAACATACAACTAACACTACAAACATAACTTACACCAGTAAATACATAATATATACTATAAATACACACACATTAATGCCTTCTAAATAAAATTATTTTATTATTAACTGATCTAATTCTATTTTTCTGGTAAATTTGAGTCTTTCTCTTCCTATATGTTTAACCCAATATCAATATATTGTAATGGGACGGTCGCACATAGCAGATGACGACACGAACGAAATAAATTTTATTTAATAAAGAACCGCGCCGCCGTTAAGAATAGCCGGAAATACCGTTTCCTGCTGTACCTGGGAGAGCCGATTAGCGCGCCGAGGGAAAGGAGGAAAAGCACCTCCTTTGTTCAGCGAGACCCACGCCAGACGCACCCCTTTGTGACGTATGGGGAAATACGCCACCCACAACCCCAAACCGAGCAACGGAATTACCCGCGCCTAGTTCTCAGAATTTATGTGACGTAGGTAACTTCGGGGGAAGTTGTTGGTGGGCAGCTTTGCCGTGGCGCCGTGATAGGTGGAAGTATGTACGGATGGCGCGACGACCAATTAAAATAGACGATGCGGGGGAGGAATCACGTGGCACGCGAGCCATCCTGAGGGACCGTCGATGAAAGGATCGATCACTTGTTTCGGAGGCGTCAGGGGGTCACTTGTGTCGGAGGTAGCGAGGAGATCGACTTGTGTTGGAGGTAGCGGGGCGAGTACTTGCGTTGTGAAGTAGCTGCGACACACCTGTGTTGTGAGGTAGCCGCGACATGACTTGTTTGTGAGGCAGCCGCGAGAACACTTGCGTTTGAGGCAGTAGCGAGGCCACTTATTTCCGTGCCTGGTCACCCCGAACGCCACGCCACCTCGCCACATCGCAGCCCGACTCGTGTCACGACAGACGAACGATGGGACGGGACACTACGAGTGAGTGCCTGACCGAAAGGGCCATGTGAGTACGAGCCGGGGGCGTGAAAGACAATATCGCGAAGCGACCCGTCATCGCCCGGGCGCGTTCCCGCCGCCGACCGCGCCAAGCAACGCTGAGGAGCCGCCGGTCGACGCACGCCGCTGGCCTAATCCGGGGCCGCCGCCGCGACCGCCGAGGGGCCGCCACAAAGGGACCTGAGGCAAGCAACGACCGTAGCTGCCCGCCGCCAGACCTGCTGGGTGCTCGGATGCCCGAATGCCGCACCTATGAGCTGGATCACGACCGCCCAGGAGGGCGAAGACACCGGAGCTAAGATGAACTCTGGCCATACCGGCCTTTTCTAAGTTAAGATTCATTTTAAGTTAATTGTAAGTTTTTTATGTTACTGGGCTTCACTCGCGCCGATATCAAAAGCGATTAAAGTAGTATTAAGAAAATGCCTAAGTCTTTCTCTCTAGTAGTAAGGCAATCACGCATGCCTCCCTCTAGGGAGTCTGCCGACGAAGCAGCCGGGCAAAGCTGAATCGCCGATGGAATCAGGTAGTCGGGTGAGTCGGTGGTTACAATATTTGAATTATATTGCCTTAATCAAATATATCCTATGATTCAGCATGGCCTCTTGACCAATAATATAAGTTAAATTACAAAAAAAACGAATTATTTACAAATTGATATCGCATGAGAGATATCGGAACCGATATCTCTCATGCGTTCTTCCCACTCCTCTGCGTAGTGGTTTGCGGGCGCCGTTTTGAGACGATTTTCGCATTCCTTCAACTGTTTTATAAGCGCAGGACACCTAAACTGCTGCCATAGTCGCCTAGCTTTGCGTTTTTCATGCAGAAGCTCTTTGACATCTGGAGGAAGTGTATGTGAAACCGGCGTCGCCTTTCTGTGGGCTGTTTGTATGTATTTTGTAAGTGTGTGTAAGCTAGCTTCTATACATTCTGGTGAATCCATTGTCTGCGTGGTTTGTACTTGTGTGTGTAGTGCTGCGAGGTGTTTGCGAAACTCATCCCAGTTAGTGGGTTGTGGGACCCATTGCCTAGGGCCGCAGAAGGCGTGAATGCTACCTACTGCGAAGGTAGTGGGAATGTGATCAGAGAGAGAGAGAGAAGGGAATGGGTTTGGGAGTAGTGACTCGAATATTCCCTGATGTGAGTGCCACATCGAGGATTTCGGGTCGGGGGCGCATCATGCGTATATACATATAGTCACTAGTTACATAGTAATCCTATGGATGTCAGTAAATACAATTTCCCTTATATAAATGTACCTAAATATTCCACAACCTGACAAAAGAGACATTGGCCGGTAATTTTGAATTTCATGTTTGCTCCCATTTTTAAACAGTGGCTTAAGTTTTGTTGTTTTGAAAATATCTGGAAATATTTCTATTTATAAAGAAAAATTGTAAATGTGAGTTAACGGGCGTATAAAGGTAGGTAGACAGGTGTTCAATAAACAATCCGGAAATTCATCTAAACCAAATAAATATTTATTTTTTAGTTTACTGACTATTCGTAAGATTTCTTTAGAAAAAGTTTCGGAAATAAATATCGTGTAGAAAATTTTTTGGAAAGGTAATGATGTTGAATTTTGCGGTTTTAGTCCCTTCGTGCGTTTTTAGTCCCTTAATATCATATATTTATAATACCCTGGTATAATACCTTTACAAATCAGGAAAAGACAATTGGGCGGTAAATTATAGGCCAATTAGCCTTGAACTATCGCTTACAAAAGATTTTGAGAATCCCGTACAACATAAAAGATGCCACTCTTCACTAGATGCCCCAACTTCTTCACAACCTGTCATTGCTTGAAAAACTTCGACCATGCACTTGGCGTAAAAATGAAGTAAACATGTTGACACATTACATGGTGCCGCAGTCAAGTGTGGAAACATATTTTCAACGAATACAGATGTCCATAACAAAAATACTCTACGTCGTAATCATATTCATTAAAGACTGAAATTGATACACAAGTTTAAGTGCCAAGTAAAATATTTTCTTCTGCATAACTTTTCACTCGAGGTGCTCCCAACTTTTCCTATGTACTCACCTCTAATTATTATTTCCCATCTTTAATTAATGTGTAGTTCAGTTATGAAGTTATATAATTACAGACGAGTATCAAAAAGAAACATTACATCGATTTTAGCAATGATATTAATTACTATTTGTACTGTATAATTCTAAAAGAGTAAAAACGCATGTGGCAAGTATTGAACCTCATCTTCAAGGTCAATTTTCGTCTAGTTCTAGGCCATCTCGAACACGTTTTTCGTCCAGTTGTCTTGATTCTTGAACAAATGCTGAGATGGCCCCTTGTTTTGCTTCTGGAAATAAATGTAGTTTCACCATCTGTGCACGTGTTCTAGAGCTCACTGGGAAGTATAGTTATTCAAGTAATCTTTCTCCATGTTCTCGCTGGAATAAGTCGATTCCTTCACGAAGGGCACGATGAGGAATAATAGCCCAAATCTTGATTATAGCCCAAAAGCCGATTTTCCTTTGCAAATAGTTATTACACGGGAGCGAATTTTTCTTATTAATTCATAACAAAAGTGTGGAAATGGAGCTCATTACCTAATTTCGGTATAGTCTCTACATTAATCATTGGTCTAGTGAAGTTGTTAAATACATCAGTGCTTGGTCTAGTTTCGAGGAAAAGATTCATCTACTAGATATCACTTTGCTGCCCGAAGACCCATACCTCATGCATGTTGGTCTTCACTGTGGTGTAGTGAAGGAGAGGGGAATTAGAGGTAGGACAAGTGATGAAGATGGGCATTTTGGATGAAGTCATGGTATTTGGGCAGGTATCGGCTATCGTGCTCCAGCACGTCTAATATACGTGCCTTACGCAGAATTCGAATTCTCAGCCTGAACGTAACGAGACCTTGGGCGCAACGCCTCAAGTCCCTGCGCCACTTGGCTGGCTAGGAAGGGACGAAAGGTGATACCTGCTGATTAGGAGAGTCATACCAAGCCACATCACATAAGCAACCTTCCATGCCCGAGAACAAATTCGAATCCGCGCTCGAGGCGATACCGTCAAGGGGTATCCGCCTTAACAATCACGGACACAGTATCCCGCAAATGGATTTGGATCGGGTACGTCACTAATAATTTATCTGTTGAAGTTTATTATATTGCTTACGCAGTATAGAGAAATTATTGAAACGTCTGACTTTTCGAAAATTATAAAATTCAAAATTGTTTCAGCGTCTTCCTACATCTACAATTATGAAGATATTTTTTCTCTTAACGAAATATGTTCATCAAAAACAGATCTTCAAAAAAGAACACGTTCAATTTCTCAAAAAACGTGAATAGTATCCTTCATGTCATTTAGCGTTAAACATAAACAAGTTTTAAATTTTAAACAATTATCTTCTCGAAAAAGGTTTCAAATTTTTTCTCTACTTTTTGTTTCGCGTATGTAGCAAAGAATGGTAAAGGAAGTGGAGGTGGTCCGATTTTCGGCGCATTTGCTGTATTTTCGAAAATTAGAAGACAAATAGAAAAGGTAAATTTGAATTTACAGCGGTTCGTTTCAGGCGGTGTCAATCTAAAAAAAAACATTTGAGAGGTACTTAGACGCAGTTGGATAATTTCAAAATCCCTTCTCATTGTTTAAGTTAATGTTAAAAATTAACTTAATATTATAAATCGTAGAATATTAGTAGTTAAATTAGTTTATTAGTATTATTATATTAATTATAATAATTTATAATTAATCGTAGTTATAATAATTATATAATTATTATAATTATTTATAATTAATATAGTTATTTATCAGCAATGTTTTAAGACAATCTAATGTAATTAGTAGAGACAGGCTTTCCATGCATGTTTTGATTAAAGCTTTGTAGAGCTTCCGACCTTTTTAATTATATCTTTTTTGACAACTCGTTTTGAAAATGCACTTTTTCCCGTACATGAATCCCGTGCATGTAAAAGTAAGAAATGATTTGCTGCTATGGAAGTGGATGTGACTATGGAAGTAAATGCGGATATGCATCAGAGTCGCTTTGTTTAAATTGGTTAAAATGGACGTTTTCAAGGAATAGCTGAGGTATTAGAAACGTATAGAAAATGCAATATCGCAATATTTTAATATTACATAACTATCTCCAATACGGCGAAAAGTATGTGTTGTTGTAACACCAGTAGTTTTTTTTTTGTTCACGAGGGTCAGATAATTAGTCAAGTTCGTGTTCGAACCCTTCTCATATCTTAGAATTCAGGAACAAGTTATAAAAAGCAACCCTAAGAGATCATGGAAAAAATTTCAAATTTCTCCTTTTCTTAAGTCAATCCGCACGCAATTAAATTAGCACAATGCTTTTCACTTTTATCCAAGTGAAACACGTTCCACACTTATCGGTCGAGACTTTAGGCTTACAGAGAGAACTGCGTTTGTTCTTTTTTTAATGTGTGCCGGAGACCATACGATATTCGGTGTCTGAGATAGTCTGGAAATGGGTCGTTTGCAGTCATAGTTCAAAATGGCAACGAGAAAAAGTGATAAACTTTGTTCGGAGTCACATAGAAAATAGATAAATCGGCTTGAAGTAGCAAAATATTGCATGTACGAAAGTTGTAAGGGAGCTACGTTCCTTTTAGTGACGGTGATGTCTCAGTAACCAACTCCGTTTAATTAGAGAGAAACTGCTATGATTTTCACTCAGGTCTCTTCATCCATTTAAATTTGTAATCGAGAAATGTGAACAGCACACGTCGTAAATGTAGTACTTTCTACTGCTCTGCAACAGCAAAAATACTGGGAAAAACAAATCACAATGACATTCCAAAAAACTACAAATAAGCACACACTTTTCAAGATCATCCAATAAAATACTTAAAACATTGCAATAAATTAAACATTTTAAAAAAGGAGAGTTTACGAATACTGCAATAACATAGTTTAGTATACATATGTTAGAGCTTTTTTTTATATACCACGAATATTAAAAAAACAGCTCTTCCATGATGCAACACGTTAATATCAATTATTTAATGGTCGATAGCCCCTTCTTTGGAGCTTCGCTGTGACATGACGCCAGTTGCCACTATGTAATGAAGAACTGAATATGAGAATTCAGTTAGTACGTGCTGTACGAAAATAATCGAAATAGCACAATCAAATATTTGAATATTAAGTTATAATCATAACTGCTTCATGGTTTTTGTGTTGTTGTTTTTTTTTCAATTTTCTGAGTATCTAAAGTAACCTCTCAAATTGAGGAATGTCTTATATAGGTTTCTCTCAATTTCTGCACTCATTGGAAATTAGCAATATAAATGTTTTTGTATGTTCTCCTACTTTCTGGGTATAAAACGAAACTATTGTCTCCTCTGACATCGACAGAGACTGCGTAGTTTCTTTTTAACTCCTAGGTGCATTGGAAATTGGTAATATAGATCAAGAAGCTTTTGGAGATGAAAGGATCAATGTTACAGAGGCACCAAATCTAATATTTCCACGTCCTGGGAAGGGACAAGCTACTACGAAGCAGAAATAGAGGAAGAAACTAGTGGTGCTACAAATGGCACAATCTTTCTCGTATTAGTTTTCTAATCTCTTAAATCTGGGCTAGCATTTCGGTTTTGCATCATCCTCTTCTCAGCTGCTACATATTGGCGCCTAAAGCATATTTTTCACATTTTTTTTCAATTTTTGGTCCCCTAGTGTTAAATTGAAATGTGACTTTAAAAATATTATAGAGTTAAGCAAATTTTCCCCATTAGCAAATTTTCATTGAAAAATTCGGAGCCTTTTTTGAGAAAATGTCGTTTAAACGTTTCTTACAATATGCAATCTTGAGCTCACTTTCTCGAAGAACTTTCCAGTTTAAGAGAAAACATAATTAATCATTAGAAGCAACTGTACTCACAAAATCATTAATGCATAAAAAGCCAGTAAAGTTAATATTAACGACGTTAGTGCTTAAACAATATTACATTTATGAAATTATTGGAATATCAAAAGAAAACACAGAATGATGTTGATGTCATGTTATTCTGAGCATTTATCACTATCCATATAAAAAGTTTCAATAAAAGATTTGGAAATCGTTTGAAATTCTTGTGAAATATATATATATATATATATATATATATATATATATATATATATATATAGAGAGAGAGAGAGAGAGAGAGAGAGAGAGAGACAGAGAGAGAGAAAGTCTCTCTCTCCCCCTCTCTTTCCCTCTCCCTCTCTCTCTCTCTCTCTAATCTTAGTACATATTTAAAAATCGCCGAAATTTCTTTATCTTTATCTTCAATAATGTAGTTGTAGGAGGGTTACAAAAATTTAAAACTTTTGCAATTTTCTAAATTCACAGTTAATCGTGAAAATCGGCCCGTCGCCTTAGTATCTGTGCAAAGCAGTATATGTACGAATATTTTTGTTCAAAGGTGGTCAAAATTAGTAGTCTATCTTTTTAGTATATCTCTTCTTACGAAAAAAACTTTGAAGCCGTTTTAGACAAAATTTTGAAACTTTTTAAGGGGATTCATATAAATTGCCCCTAAAAATAAAAAAAAATCTTTTCGAAATTGCAGTACATCGAGTAGGGCCAGATCGATGTGGAATGCTCATCTTGGAAAAAAAAGTCTACCAAAGTTTAAACGCTATTATTGTTTACGGACAGTCCGTCAGTCTGACTAGACAGTCAGTCAAGCAGACAAATGGGCTGAATCTGAATGGAAGCCTAACAGACTACTGCTCTAAAGACCCTATTCGATGTACTGCAATTTTGAAAATATTTTATTTTTATTTTTGGAGGTAATTTATATGAATTCCCTTTAAAATTTTCAAACTTTGTCTGACATGACAGCTGACCAACGGACGGACGTTTTGAAGAAAGAAAACACCACACTTTCCGGATTGGGGATATCCCAAACCATATTTCCGGTAAATTTTCATTGATATTCCGCAGCATTACATAACTTTCTCTCCACTGTATTACTCCGTATATACGTACGTATGCAGTTAAGTAAAACAGAACTGAAGTGATCAGGAAAAACTATAGGAGGCTCATACTGAAACTTTAGACCAGTGCGGAAAAATATTTCAAAGAAGTAGTGGGTGACGAACTAAAAGACTTTCTAATCCTAGTAAAAGTGAAATAACGAGGTATTTAATTAATCTATTAATGGAAAATGTTAATTTATAGTTTACCGTTATTTTCTCCGTCATAATGTCATTTTCAGTCATGGATAAGTTCCCGAGTACAACAGTTCAAAAAATCAATACTATATTGTATAATAATATTTACAACATCATTATTATCATGAAATAACTTACCTAAGTTTGAATAATGTAAATGAATTATTATAAAACAGTAAAAAGTACAAGCTATTATTTATGTCATAATTTTCCAGAACAAAAATATACGAGACCCATACAGTTATTTAATAATTAGTGTTGCAACCCGTTTTGAATGAAAAAGGGGGGCGGTTTAAAGTGTAGTGTCCAGTCAACTTGAAGAATTTTTATAAAGAAGTTTTAATTTATGACGAATTGAAAATGTGTTTTTATTTGTTAATTTTTCGTAAGTACGCATTCAATAGATATATTAAGTGCGAGATATGCGAGATATTAAGCGATTTTTAAAGGCGAAAAAATCCTTCGTACGCCTTCCTTCGGAGGGGAAGTAAAGCCGGCTGTCCCATGTTAGTAGATTTACTTATATGTAAAAGATCCTCAAGCCTAAATGACGCCTCTGAGCTAAATTCAAATCGCCTGTTTCTCGCCCAAGAAATACCTCCATTCTCTGCTAGTTGATGAAAGGACCGTAGCGAAATTTCCGTGGTCAGACGGAAGAGCGGGCCGGATGACCCGAGTCTCGCCACGTAAAATAAGGCAAATTCAATTCAATTCAAAATATTAAGTGACTTTCTTTACTGCAAAACATTGTGTTGTGAATATGTGTCATCGGCTTCAGGCGTGCGGGGGGGGGGGGGTGATTTCTGTGAGCCTTCCCCCTTTGGTGCGCCTCTGTTGGAAACACTTTAAATTTCAACTCGAACTATCGAATATTTTCAAAACAATGTTGATGTTACATAATAGTCTCGATAATAATTTGGATAAGAAATGACGTGAATTTGGGTCAGAAATGGGAAAGAAAGTAAACATAAGAATAGAGGACAGAAAAATGCTATTAAGGCTGACTGGATAAAGAATATCTTGTCGACTTGAAACATATTTGGAATATATACATATATATATGGGTAATTCCACGCCAACTCCACATTGCATCACACCAACCCATCTCAGATCGAAAAATTAAAGTTATTTTCTTATTTCTTATGCCAAGATAAGCCCAAATTTAAATTTTCAACCATTTCCGATGTAAATAGCGTTTGTGAGAACAATTATCGATTTTTCGCGATTTTCAAGCATTTTACAGCATCTTTTTATAATTATCCATTATTTCGATATTTTTTAATGAAAAAATATGTTTAAACTACTATTTTTATAGGAAATTTTCCGCAGAATTCGAATCTGTTAATGAAAATATTGAATTTTTTTTCTTAATATGACAAAAATTGAAATTTATGATTTTTATTACTTTATTTTCAAAAATTAATTTTAGTATTACAGTACAATTAAAAAGTTAGTTTCTTATGCTTAAAGTACGTGAAAATAAGTGTACATTACGGTACAGGAAAATTTTTTTGGGGGAAATAGTGTTTAAAAGAGTTAAACGCAAGAAATACAATAAAATCCCTTTTCTAAATGTATTTTATCATTTTTAAATAACCTGTTAGTATTTTCTACTACTTTTAGACTGTTTGGATGACTTCGGTGGTGTAAAACAGTTTTTAATAAAATGTGCGTCCTGAACTTTTTTGGGAAATACGTTTTACATGAGTTAAAATTTTAAAAAATCGTGAAAAATTAATCGATTTTTATCGTTATATCGGAAGAAAATACCTCTCTTCATGATACTGTACGAAATTGAAAGAAATACTCATTACGCCATAGAAAAAGTAAAAAAATGTTGGAGAATAGGGACCTATGAACGTATTAAACATTTAAATTATACATGGCTATGTTCAGAATCTGGCGCGTGATCGCAAGCTAATTTCAAATAGAGGGGCCCTGAGCAGTGTTTCTAACTGCAGGAATGTGTACTGTGTGTGTCTCACTAATCTTAATCAAACAGAAGGAGACGTGATTGGAGGGGCGTTCCCGTAGTTAGAAACACTGGCCCTGAGCCCTGAGTGCTGTGCTTGCTTAACTATTTCAGCGATGGATGTCCAGGACAATACAAAAATTGTATGACTTATTACATCTCTGTAGACATACAAAATTGTGTAGTATTGATGCTACCTGGACATTTTTTGCTACCTCTCATGGGAAAACGGAGAACGATGGAGTGGGTGCAACTGTTAAGAGAGAGGCAACAAAAGAAAGCTTGCGTAGACGTCGTCAAAATCAAATCACAGATATTGACAAATTATTAGAATTTTGTAAAGCACATATTAAAAACATCCATTGTGAAATTATTAGAAAAGCTGAAGTCGATGAATATCGGAATCGAAACAAAACTGAAAAAGCATTTACAATTCCGGGTACTCGCAATTTACATGAATTTGTTCCTTACTCTGAGCATATTATTCAATGTAAAACAATAAGTACTCAAGAACACTGTTCTTTGGTGTTTGATTTAATTAATAACAAGAAAATGAAATAAGAAAATAAAAGATTAATTTTAATAATTTTATAAATAACAATGTTTTATTATTCAACTAAAAATTGTAATAAATGAAAACTTTTATCAAAAAGTTTTTAAGTGCCTATTTATAAATTTGTTTGTACTATTTATAATTTAATCTGCTTTAACAATAAAAATCGATTAATTTTTCACAATTTTTTTAAAATTTTAACTCATGTAAAACGTATTTCCCAAAAAAGTTCAGGACGCACATTTTATTAAAAACTGTTTTACACCACCGAAGTCATCCAAACAGTCTAAAAGTAGTAGAAAATACTAACAGGTTATTTAAAAATGATAAAATACATTTAGAAAAGAGATTTTATTGTATTTCTTGCGTTTAACTCTTTTAAACACTATTTCCCCCAAAAAAATTTTCCTGTACCGTAATGTACACTTATTTTCACGTACTTTAAGCATAAGAAACTAACTTTTTAATTGTACTGTAATACTAAAATTAATTTTTGAAAATAAAGTAATAAAAATCATAAATTTCAATTTTTTCATATTAAGAAAAAAAATCAATATTTTCATTAACAGATTCGAATTCTGCGGAAAATTTCCTATAAAAATAGTAGTTTAAACATAATTTTTCATTAAAAAATATCGAAATAATGGATAATTCTAAAAAGATGCTGTAAAATGCTTGAAAATCGCGAAAAATCGATAATTGTTCTCACAAACGCTATTTACATCGGAAATGGTTGAAAATTTAAATTTGGGCTTATCTTGGCATAAGAAATAAGAAAATAACTTTAATTTTTCGATCTGAGATGGGTTGGTGTGATGCAATGTGGAGTTGGCGTGGAATTACCCATATATATATATATATATATATATATATATATATATATATATATATATATATATATTGAAACGCGGAAGCGTTTCTATACGCAATTAAAGACAAAGTGTACAGGAGTATAATTACAACTCATTTTGAACGGCGCGGCACAGCGGCAGGTGCGAGGACACACGGTGGGGGAAGAGTGAACGGTCGCCGTCGCCGTGGCCTAGCGAGAGAGGGGGGATTTCGGCCGTTACAAGTGGCGACGGTTGAAGGCAGAAGCCGAGAGGCAGCAGTTGCGAGGAGACGCCGAGTGGCGACGGTTGGGGTCAGTTGCGGAGAGTGAGTGGCAGAGGAAAGACGGACGGCTGCAACAAGAGTAAAACACTACCAGTGACGAAAGACGTTCAACAGGGTTAGATTTGTATAATCGCTGATTAGAAGCCGGTAATTTATAGAACAGTGCATAGTGTAATGAACGCCGGTACGAAGTGTGATCACGTGCATAGCGGTTGCGAGAGGGAAGCCGAACAGAGCCGAGGAGGGGCGCAGTAATATAATTCGAGTGCATGGTATGAACGCAATGGACATCCACAAGATGCTGTGATTGCGCGTGTGGGAGCGAATGCGGAAACATCCGAGGTTGCGGCCGAGGAATTCTCGTCGCCGCCTCTGCAGACCAGCGAGGCACGTGTCTGCGTCATCAACCGCCCGGAGACGCCGAGCCGCGGTGAAGGTCAACGGTCGCCGTCGCTGTGGGTGAGCAGCCACAACAGTCGAATTATTAATGGGGCCCCAAGGTATGATAAGATTACATGGTTGATAGAATCTTGGTACCAAGACATCGAGGTTTTATGTATGTAATCAGGTGTATTAGACGTTGATTCATGAATAAATTGTATTTGTGTTCATACTAATTTACTACTTTGATTTACCAATGTATTATCGAGTCCCTCAGAAAACCCATTCACGAGCAAGACACCCGTCCTTTATAACCTTTAGATTTGCAGTGGAAAGTACCGACAACCAAAGGTACGTCACAATATATATATATATATATATATATATATATATATATATATATATATATTCTAACCGCCTTACCTATTGTACACACCTGTACCTTCTTCAGCACACACAGCATGCACTGTAAGCAAGTCGTTAAGATATTATGCTCGTGAAGCGAGCTTAGAATCTCAGGAAGCAGGATCTTTGGGGTACGAGAAAGGTCTGAACCCTCGACACAATAAAAGACACACAAATCACACATAAACGAGCATATAATTCACTCAAAATTCTGTGGCATGAGTTGATAACAACGAAAAACAAATCAAAAATAGAATTACACTTTCAAAATGATCAAATAAATACAAATAAGCAACTTTTCTAGCCTATTCAACAAATGAACACTTAATTTTGTTCAGAACTAATTTTCTGAAGTAATTTCTTTGATCAGTACTGGGAATTCCCTTTGAAAATTCACTACGTCTAAATTTAAATTATTTTAATTACAATTGCACGTGAAACTAAACCTACTTTACAATCTCTTGCCTTTTCAAAATTTTACATACAATAATTAACCTGTGGGCAAGCGCACTGCTCTCAATTTATCTTTAAATTATAAGTGCTGGTAACTGAATACTGACTGCTGCAATAGAATGGTTCAAGGCAAGCAATAACGCATTAAATCTCCCATTCCCAAGCTACAAATTATAACCATCCGTGTCCTCAATTTTTAACACTTCTGAAACTATTCTTTCCCTGCCAACGTGAACTTGACCTAATTTCAGTTCTACAGGTTACCTCGAAACTGTCCGTCTTTCCGACCTTGAAACAGCGTGCTGCGTTCCAGACCGCGTTGCTCGATTCCGAAGTTCTGCGTTGCCTTCGATGTCCTCTTGCGTCCTTTCCTCAGTCGTCGTCTTCTTCCCGGCGTCTCGCGTATTCTTCCGTCTCCACTAATCGGTTTCTTCTCCTCCCACGGCTGCTACCGCCTTCGATTACGCCCAATTTGCAGAAAATGTCCCTTGCACTTCCCTAACTGCCAGTGCAAGTACTTCGCTCGTTCCTAACTTTTATTCTGTTAATCAAGAACTTTCAGAGCTTTCCTGACAACGGGCACACTTTTACTTCCCGCATTAGTTAATAGAAGAATATTTCTCTAATTCCTGGCTACTGCGCGGACGACTAGCTAGACGTTTTTCTGTAACGCCGTACACTCCTATCTAAACAGTCGTTGCGGCAATTTCTAACTAATCTGACGCTCTGATCAAATCTGCACACTTGCCAAGCGGTGCCTTACATGAAGAACTGCTGACCGACGCGTACTAGCAGAAGAGAGATGTTGACTCCAGGCGAGGTGGCGACAAAAGAGAGCTCCCGCTTCCGCGTTTGCGTATTTATTGGCGTTCGCCTGGGGAAATTCGGCGTGGTGGGGATTATTTCTCCTACTTGTGCCTTCCACCAGCAAAAACGTGGCTTGATAGTTCGCTGCGACTAGTACGAGCAACGGATACCAGGCTGCGCGTTTTGCTACTCTGGTTTTCGGCCGCTCTTCTCGCTGCTTGTAAACGTTTATGCCGGCGAAACTGTGGTGTTATGGGGTTGTATAATCCCATTTCGCCACATTATATATATATATATATATATATATATATATATATATATATATATATATATATATACACGAATAATTCTGACCACCTTTGAACAAAAATATTCGTACATATACTGCTTTGCACAGATACTGAAGCTAAGCGTTAAGCGCTAATCAACTCTACGGCTATTAGTAACTTTAATTGTTGTCCTGAAACCTGACAATGAACAATAATGCTTCGACATTTCTCAATCAGACGGTAGTGTCATACACATGTCTTCGTGCACATAAAATGGTAATTCACACGCAATCAGTGGCGGCTGGTGGGGGGGCGGGGCTACGGCGCTGCAGCCCCCAGTCCTTATCAGAATTATTTAATTTCTCTTTGATATTAATATAAAATATGCGAAATGCATATTTGGTGATGCGTGTGCATATGTAACATGCGAATAGCTTCCGCCGTATTCTGCTGCAATTCCATTTCCATCCCTGGCACTCCCAGTCCCTGCTGCTTGCAGCAAAGTAGGGTCATGGTTGATTTCGCTTATCAGCTGTTTATACACATATATCCAGGCAAAATTGGGAATCTAGGGCTCAATATTGTATAAGTCTCAAGGAAGTCTGCAGGAAAGACAGTCCCTTCCTCCATTTTGCGCGACGTTTACATGATTTTTGAAACTCAGGCGGACGTATGATATAGCTGCGGCGCTGAATATTGTATTTTTATGCTTTTTACTTCCTCGCTATGGAGTAGAGAAAAATTTACGCAAAGCTGCACGAAATAACGGAGAATTTTCAACAGAGAGTATTACAGAGCTCTGGTTACGAAAATAAGGATAAATCGTTTATAAATTTAGAAATAAAAATCCTCTAATTCATCTCATGATGTAGCCAGAATACTTGTTTTGTGGGTCCTTGAAACCGAAAAATCCAATGACGGCAAAATGTATCTGTACATCTGTAAACAACGCTAGCGGCTAAGCCGATCCCCCGATTTTCTCTAAAATTAATATTCTATTGATCTAGCTGGTGTCGCGGCCCCTTGAATTCGAAACCGATATATTAATTTTTTCGGGTACTTCGCATGCCGCCTCTGGGATATTTTCAAAATTTTCAAAAAATGACTCCATCGTTTTTTAAAAAAATTGTATTATTGGATAGTGTAAAGGGCGTTTAATATAATGAAGCTGGTCTCATTTTCGTTGAAAATCCTGATGTTTTGAAAATTGCCTAAGTTCAAAAGTTTTTCGAAGTCTTTCTAAAGACTAAAACATTGACGATAGAGGTTTTTAAATTTGAATACTTTTCGCGTAATTTTGTGTGAAAGTACGGGCGAGAAAGTACGTCCTATTTTAGCACGACTAGTTCGTGTTTAGAATGGATACGATTAGTAATTCTGTTCAATATTTAAAAACTCTGAAATTTAGATGCTTCAAGAAGTGCGAAATAAAAGCTCGCGGTAAACCTACACCGGTTCTGAACATATCTCAATTCATTTTTTATTTTTGCACGCAGCCTCTCCATTAATTAAAGGTACCTACCGCCACTGCACGCAACCAAAGAAAAAAACCATTCGCCAGTACGCTGTTTTATTACCTGGGTCATACTCAGCCATTCTGATCCCCCTGGATGGTTGCGCATCCAAGCCGTAAAATCATAGAGACCGTCGTGCACTCGCCAGAGGTTGCCGATGTCTTCGTCCTTCTGCCTGCCTGCAAGCCATACGGGCCCGGACTTAAGCGCAGAATCTCGGTAAGCAGGATATTTCCAGATGCCCGGCAGTGAAGAAATGCTTTCATTGCTGTAACACAAGTTGCAAACGTGAGGTAGCGTGTAAACTAGAGCTCTGGAAAGACAGGTATTCTCATTCGTTATTTATGTGTCGCGCTATACTTAGTGCTGAGGAAAAAGTTGGAAATTGATAAACGTTATTATTATTATTATTATTATTATTATTATTATTATTATTATTATTATTATTATTATTATTATTACTATTATTATTACTATTATTATTATTATTATTACTATTATTATTATTATTATTATTATTATTATTATTATTATTATTATTTGCTGGCACGCAGGTGACCAAATTAATTCAAATTTGGCGCCACGATTCGAACATCTCAGTTTCCCTACTCTTTGAAGACCTTTAAGAAGGAAAGACCATACATTTCAAACTTCCCACGATCGGGATAGTTTTAACTTTGACCAAAAACGCGAATTCTCTTACAAACAGCATAAAATTAACTTGACATGGAAGTTCTTTGCTACGGACCTTCAACTGTTTCAACGAAGTAGGCCTTCAACTGCTTCCGAAAGTGACCGATAAATCACACCACCTCCTGGCCTGCTGACAAGTTACACATTATCCGAGATTCCCGGATTTTTTCACATAAGACGCGACGACATCGCATTGTCATAGAATCTGAAGCCGCGAGGAGTTTCGTAGTAGTCGTGCAGAGAAGCTAAGCAATACGCGTATTGGGCGCATTGAATGTTGGTTGGCACGTTCGGCAGCAAGCATTGAGTAGTCTTTCGTAACTCTTGACCATTGATTACCTAGACGTTCCCGGAAGTCCTCGGTTCATCTGCGATGTTTTCTACCAAAATTCCTCTTCGCTATTCGTGGTTCCCAAGAAGTAGTTCTGGATGTCCATCTGTCATCTTGAAGTCTTGAGATGTGGCCTCTCCACTTCCATTTTAGTTGATGAGCAGTAAGCATTGCATATTTTATTTGGGTTCTTCTTCTTATTTCCTCATTTCTAATTTTATTTGTTAAAGATATTCGAAGAATTTTTCTTTCCATGCTTCTTTGATATTCTCCAATAGCATTTTGATTTTTCCTTGTCATAGACCAGGTTTGTGCACCGTATGTGAGAACAGGAATAGAGGCGTCAATTATGCCTTTTTCATTTTTATTCTAATTTTTTGTTTGAAAGAATAAACTGCAAGCTCCAGAAATTTTTCCATGCTGCTGAAATGCGACTATTAATTTATTTATCATTTTTCTTATTAAAAAATTGTTTGTCCAAGATAGATGTATTTTCGAACGTATTCTATTATTTTGTTCTATATTGTTATTTATTTCTCTTCTCTATTTGTCTTTATTTTTGTTTTGTCAAAGTTTCTATTTAACCCAATTTTCTTGCTGTGTGTATTTAGTTCTTGAAGTGTACTCTGTATTTCTTGATGTGTGTTACCTAATAAGACTACATCATCAGCAAATCTCAGATTTGATAGTTCGCGTCCGTCGATTTTCACCCCATTCTTGATTTTTATCTTACGAAATAGATACTGTATTAGACAGATGAATAACTTGAGGAACAGTAGGTCACCCTGTCTAACACCTCTTCCTATTCTGAATTCTTTTCCGTCTCTTTCGGTTTTGATTCTTGCTTTATTTGTCAAACATATTTTTGATACTATGCTTATGTATTTATCTTCTATTCCAATTTCTTTTAAAGCCTTCAATATATAGATTTGTTCTACAGAGTCGAATGCTTTCTCATAGTCTATAAATGGTAGATATAATGGGTGGTTGTTTTTCTTGGAATTTCTCTATTAGCTGATTAATAGTTTGTAATTGGTCAGTGGTTGAATAACCTGGACGAAATCCTGCTTGTTCCACTGATTGGTTAAATTCTATAGTTCTTGTTATTCTTACTAGTATTATTTTTGAGAGTGTTTTATATAATTTTGACATCAAAGAAATAGGTCTATAATTATTGATATCTTCTTTTGATTTTTTCATGTGAAGTAAAATGATTGTATTATGTCGCCATTCATATGGTACTTCCTCTTTAATTATTATTTTATTAAATAGGTCTCTCACGGCTTTAATTAATGATTCCTCTACTAGTTTTAGATATTCACTCAATATATAGTCTTCCCCTGAGCATTTGTTTTGTTTCTTATCTTGAATTGCTTTCCTTACTCCAATTTTCGCAATGTTAGGTAATTGAACATTCGAGTCAAGTGTTAAAAATGTGGCCATTGGCAGCTGTGTATCAGGCTTGGTTGTTTTGCAGAGATTTTCATAAAATTTTGTTGCAACTTCTGTTATATCTTCTCGTAGTGCTTTTTTGGTCATTACTTTACTTAAGGCCTCGGATCCATTTTCTTCCTTTATTTAATTCTTCTTTGATTCTGCGCAGGAATTTTGAAGATTTCATTATGTCTAGTATTTCCTCATGTTTCCTTTCTTTATGTTTTCTTAGATCTTTTCTTATTTTTCGTTTCGTTAGCTTGTTAAAATCTTTATATTCCATTTAATAAGATGGGTTACTTACACTCATTATTTGAATTTCTTGTCGTTTTTGTAGTAAGTCTAATGTGTTTTTACTTAGTTTCTGATTTTTAATATCTAACTTCTTGTTGTGTTTGATTCTTGTATTGCTGTTTTTCTGCATCCTAGGTTTTTATATGAACTTTGAATATTATTTTCTTCATTGTTTTCTGAAGTTTTCTTTTTGAGAACCTATTTGTATTTCTTAAAGTCAATGTAATTTGGTTGTATTCTTTTAAATTTATGAAGTCTTTGGGGCCTGTTTCACCGGTGCCTGATAAAGTTTCGAATACTAATCCGACAGATATTTTATCCGTCAGATAAAAGTGCCTGATATTTATTTTGTGTTTCACCAAGATCTTTCTTATTAAAACAGATATCTTTCTGATAAATAATTTGGCTGATTGCTCTTTCACCAGTGGCAACGCAAGTCACTATGTAGAGTAGAACACTATAAAGTCGGGTGATTATATGGGAACATATGTGTAATCTATTGCTGCGAGAACTCTAGAAAATCTAGCAATTTCATAAAAATCTTCTTGAGTGATTTCTATATTCCTTGGAAGTTTTACGATATTACTACACTTAAAACAGTAGATTTCAATGAAGAATGAGCTCACCTCAATGAAGACTCAAAATACGATTAACAAAGATCCCGTTGCAAAATAACGCAGAGGGAGAAGTCGGCTTATTGGTGATACCTCAGAATTACTAACAAATCACAAAGTATACATTTTATTATTTTGACATAAAGTGATTTTAACTGGACCATTACATTTCCAGAACATTACAGAAATATAAGTCGGTATTCACAAATCTTTTATTTTCTCTTCTATCAAAGACATAGCTTTGCTAACCGTAGGCTTCCTTAACGTAAAACGGGTTTTGCAATCTTGTTCGTCAAGGATCTCAAAATATTCTGGCCGACATGTTGTCTGGGCGGACGCTCTAAACCATCAAAAATTCGTCGTCTATCATCTCTATTACGTTGTCCATCACGGAAATACCACAGTCATTCCTTGAAAATCCCATCTAGTTCACATACAAATTCTGTTATTTTAGAGTTATCTACCAGATAAACATTTAGCAGCCTCTCCAACCCCCATATTATTTACCGGATACTTTAACCATTGGATAGAATTATCAGGCACTCATAAAACACAAAATTTCAACATATCAGTAAGATAACTTCTGGATAGGCTATCAGACACTTTATTAGGCACCGGTGAAAGAGGCCCTTTTTCTTCTTAATTGTTGACTGATGTTCATCATTGCCCTCACCATTCTGTGGTCGATGTCAAAATTTTAACTTTTTATTACTTCCACATCGGAGAGTACTGTTCGATCATTACATTAAATATAATCTATTTCATTTCTGATTTTCTGAACCATGTCCATTTATTTTCCCAATTTTCATTAATTGCAAAATTTTGATTTTTTTCGGGGTCTTGGTATTACAAAATTGAAGATAGATATTTTTCCTTCAAATAAGATTTGTTCTTCATATTTAGTTTTTTCCATAAGGTCATGTACATTGTTTTTAAAAAATTTAGTAGTTTTTGCGCAATATAGCGAGCAATATTTGCAACTTTAAAAAATAATAAATATAAGATTTTCTCAAAAACCGCTCCAAGTTTTTCTTTAATTACTTGGAAGGGATAGCGCTAAATTCTCTATATAAGATGACATAAACATCAGTTTGCTCTATTCTTTTGTTTTTTCAGAAGTTACAAAACTGTAATTGTTTTTACTAGTCACTCACGTCTCTTATGTTTACATTTGCGGCGATTTGTTCACATTATATTTATGAGTACATGTGCTTTCAATAATGTCATATAAAGTTTCTCTAAAACTAAACCCTTTTCTGTAAAACTCTTGTAAAACTGCATTTTCAGAAACGCTCAAAAACTATTTTTCAAAAACCACTCAATTTTTTCTTAAAATTTTCGAACCGATAGTGATAATTACATGACTTAATATGACGTAAAGTTCATTTCGAACTAATATTTTGTTTTTTTAAAAATTACACAAATTGTTTTGAAAGATCTCTTACTCCGTTAACTCACACATTTTCAGCAATTCTAATTCTTATTTGTGAGTCGAAGGGCTGAAAATGACTTCAAATGAAGTTTTTCGAAAAATCAAAAATGTTGTGTAGAAAAGTGTTTCAAATTTCGAATTTACTGTAGCGCTTCAGCGTCATTTTCTCAAAAACGGTTCCAAATATTTCCAAGAAAATTTCAATTTACAACCAGGTTTTACTGTTCTTTAATATCCATAAAATAATATTTCCGTTCTACTATTAGGAAACCGAACAATTTAAAAAAATTAAAAAAATGCACTTTGGGCGAAGATAGATGGATGTAGGCAAGAATATGAAGCAAGTTCGAATAGCTATTCAAGACCAAAAGAAACAGAAAACTAATACGGGAAAGTCTGTGCCATTCTGTAGCACCACAAGTTTACTTTCTCGGTATTGCTTGATATGCAGTATAGAGAAAATATTGTAATGCTGCAGCAAAAAACCGGGGAATTTTCGACAGAACAACAATTGTTGCCGGGCCCTGGTAACGAAAAAGTGGATAAATCTTGTCCCTATAAATAGTAAATTACTTCCTCTAACACATTATGTAGTAAGAATCTATGAATTTGTGGGTCCTTGATACCGAAAAATTGAATGACAACAATACGTCCGTCCGTCCGTCCGTCCGTCCCTCCGTCTTTCCCTCCATCCGTCCGCCCACTCGCCCGCCCGCTCGCCTGCCTGTGAACGCGACACTTGCGGGTAAACCGTAAGTAGCACTTTCACCAAAATTTACATTTTTCAATCGATTTGTCTGATATCACTGTCCCTTCATTTTCAAACATTTTTTTTTATTTTGGGCGAGTGCTTTACATAAAACCCCTGAAACATTTAAAAAAATCATTTTTTAAAATTGTGGACCTCGGATAGCGTAAAGGAAAATAACAATGGTGCAGGTTTAATTTCCTTTAAAATCACAGATTTTTCGAAAGTGGCAAAATTCAAAATTATTTCGGCGTCTTCCTACAACTACAATTCTGAAGATCGATTTTCTTCTTAATAAAATATTTTCTTTCAAGACAGATTTTAAAATAAGTGTTTGTACAATTGTTCGAAAATTAGAGTAGATTTGGAGTAAAATGCAAGCAACTTTTAATTTTTAAAAGATGTTTCTCTCAAAAACGGCACCAAAAACTGTTTTATTAAAGTTTGACCTCTGATACCTAAAGGACGCTTAAGAGAATGATGGAGGCCACATTTTTGTTCAAATCCCTGAATTTTCTAAAATTGCAAAAGTTCAAAATTTTTTCGGCATGTTCCTACAACTACAATTATGATACAAGCCAAGTCCTAATATACGTAGTATAGAGAAAGTTATGAAAGCTGCGAAAAATCGATTTCGAGATTTCAATGGAAATACACGTTTTGGTGGCACCTGATTCCGAGAAAGTGCACTGAAAAAGTGAAATAATTTATGGTTCAATTCAAAACGTCCATCCGTCCCTCTGTTGTTTGTGAACAACAAAATTCATTCAAAATTCGCGCTGGAGAACAAAACTAAATATTAATGTCAAATGCAACACACTCGGCAGAGTTTTTGGAAACTGTATCGTTAAATAAATCCGAAATAAAGCGTTCTAGGTTTTAAAAAATAAAATTTTGAGGTCAAAGATTTCAAAGAAACGTTTCTCACACCTTAATCTACAGGATGATTTTTTTTTTAACATTCTATTACACTTTTGCCGAGGCGTCAAGGGAAGAGACGATGATAGAGAAGGAGATGAAGGGCAGAACAACGTCTGCCGGGTTCCGCTAGTGTACTTATAAAATAACATAAATGCGGTTTTGCTCTACATTTTTTTTCACAAATTACACAATAATTGTAACTTCTTGACATCCCTCTCACGCCGTTAATATTTTCTTAACAGCGATTTGTATCTATTATTCATTTTTTTGAATGGTTAAATAATGCTTGATAACGTTTCTCAAAAACTCTAACATTTTTCTATGTAAATGAGTTCAAAATTCCGCATTTTCTGAAACGCTCAAACATTTTATCGAATACGAAACCAATTTTTTTCTTCAAAGGTTTCGTACGGATAGTGTCAAATGCACTATATAAGATTACATAAAAGTCATTTCTTTTCTTGTTAAAAAAAACACAAATTTATTTAGAAATATCTCTCACGCCGTTAATATACCCACATTTCTAGCGATTAGTATACAGTATTGCATTTATTAGTGGATGTACTTAAAATGACGTCTAATTAAGTTTTTCGAAACCTCAAAAGTTTTCTGTGAATAAATCAACTTTTATATTTCGCTTTTACAATAATGCTAAAAAATATATTTTTTTTAAAACTGCTCGAAATTTTTCAAAGAAAATTTCCATTTGAAGTGAGGTTTTACTCTTCTACGCGTATAATATCCTTAAAGTAATATTTCGGCTCTACAATTAGGAAACCGAAAAACTAACAAATTTTCATTAAAATGTACTTTGGGCGGCAGTACATGGCAAAAGGAGTAGGCAAGACAAAAAGTACCCAAGCCCAAAGAAATTAGAAAAGCAGTACGAGAAAGTCTGTGCCATTATGTTGTAGCAGTGTTTTTTCAATGTGTGATACATCTTCAAATACAATCTTGTTCAATTTTTCTAAAATACGAGTATTTTTGGCGTAATTTCGATTTAATCGTAGGCATTTTTTAAAATTTTAAGCATTTTCTCAAAAATGAAACAATTTTTTACTTATGTATCAAAGAACGGTAAATAAAGTGTTACTGGTGCCAGTTTCGGCGCATTTTCTGTATTTTCGAAAATTGGAAAAAAATCGAAATGGTAAATTCGAGTTTCACGCCCTTTGTTTGATGCGGTATCAATTATGCAATTGGGAGTTAATAAATTAATTTCATTTTAAAAATTGTAGAACATTAGTAATTTAATTAATTTATTAGTATTAGAGTTAGTTATTTGACGCAATGTTTTAAGATAATTTTTCACGCGGCGTTGCCATTCAAGCCATGCAAAGCAGTTCCAAGATATAATGAGTAGAGACAGGATTATCATGCAAAAAACTGTTTATTTTTAATCTTCGTAGAGATTTTAAACTTTGTAATCATTACTTTCTTGGCAAGTTCATTTTAAAAATGCATACTTTTCCGGGCATGTTTGCGTGTTTCCATGTTGTTTTTTTTCAGATGCATGCATAATGCATATTTGGGGGGCATTATTTTGGCATTTGTGTTAAAACTGGGTAGGATAACATGTATTTGTGTGTAGTGTAGCATGAATGTGTTAAAACTGTGTAGAATAACATCTATGAAAATAAGCGTTTTCGCCAAGAATTTATTAGAAAAGCTATGCACATATGCCAAGCAATACGTTGATTTGTCAACGCCGCACTGGCAACAATGCCTCGCTGGCTGTAATCAAACTCGATGTTATGAAGACTAACTTACGTGAAATTATTCTTGCTTTTCTGTATAATTTTCTGCAGATACTGTAACAGTTATATTTATTCCTGTTTATTTCATTTTTAAAGGTAAGAAATGATTGTTGCTCCTGACTTTCTAAATGAATGCGCTGTTGTAACATCACCAGTTGATTCAATTTTAATTCTTTTACGTCAACTAGCAAAATAATGTAAAATAATGTACATGTATTGTATGGGAATTTTTTGTAGTGAGTGTTGATACTGACCCCTGATGAATATAATTACTATGATACTTGCCATGGTTCCCCCCCAGCATTGCAATATTTCCTCTAAAGCTTCTCTAATGCTGGCCTTACATTAGCAATACGTTTCCGCAATATCTTTTAGCAATTTGTTTCTGCTTCTTGCGGTTATCTTTACACTAGCAAGAGCAAGGAGGGGCAATATATTGCCAGAAAGATCTTTCCGGCAAGATATTGCCGATCGCTTAACATTAGGACTATTTGTTGCCGTGTTTCGTGACGGCGCGAGGGAAATGGCGCATGAAATGAAGTGAGGTTATACCTCACTCACTTCCCGACATATAATTAGTGGAAGGCACAAGATACGAGTTGCGGTCACACTTATTGTGCTAAATGAGATGAAGTAACGCCGACGATTTGTGAGGACGTGTGACTGAATTTTAAGAAGGAAAAGGGGGCTTGTGCGAATTAGGTAGAAGTGTCTGAATATTTTTCATAAAACAAAATGATTTCGTGGATTTCGATTCCGTGGGAGCAAAGTAACTTACTTTCAATAAAAAGTGCAATTACTAATTCGGCAAAAAGTTATAAAATATCCATTTCCTACAACTGATATATTATAGAGTAATCTTAAAATTGATTTAGATTAGATTAATATCTCAATAATTTTTAACGTAAAAAAATTAATAATCAGGGGGGCATCTATGGCTGAATCAAAATTTGAACCTTTGATAATCAACCATAGAGGGAATATTTATTACTACTTTTATTGCCGTAAACCTTCACACACCGATTTTACGAAAAAATGCATATTAAAATGGAACTATTACGTCTATGTACAACCGTACGTACTTCCTGCGTATGAGACTGTGGTCATCATTGGCTTCTTTCAGCAATATCTTGCTCAGACTTCAATCCAATTCTAGCCCCAGCAACAGCCGGCAATATCTTTTCGAGGATGGAAGCACATAAGTTTACATTACGACCGGAATATCTAGCAAGAAATATTGCCAACATCAGAAATATTTATTGCCGCAATGTTTACATTGGCAACTTTTCTTGCGAAATAATATTGCTCGCCATTTTCTTGCAAGTGTAAAGCCAGCTTAATACTTCTTCGTAAGCAGGACGCAAGAAAGTAACTAGGTGCTACAGATTGGCAAAGACTTTCTTGTAGTAAAGTATTCTGTTTTCCTTGGTGAGGAGTGATGTTACGGTCATGCCCTATTCTCTTGCCAAATGCCGTCTATCGCCACCCATGTTTTTTTTAAACATTTTGTTTTCCTAATACTAGAAGCCAAATATTACTTTAAGAATAATAAAGATCAATATAACCTCGTCCTAAATAGAAATTTTCATTGACAACTTTGGAGTCGTTTTTAAGAAAATGGCGTTTAAGCATTGCTGTAAATGTGAAATTTAAAGCACTCTTTTACAAAAACATTTTGAGTTTTCGAAAAACTTAATTTAAAGCACTTACACTCTGAAATGCAATAATGTTTACAAATCACTGGAAATTATCATATTAAAGGGGTGAGAGATGTTTCAAGAACATTACAATTATGTAATTTTTGAAGAAAAAAAAGAATGACCCAAAATAATACGTAATAATCTTAAACAGTATAATTAGCACTTTCCTTTGGAAATGTTTAAGGAAGAATTTGAAGACATTTTTGAGAAAATGGATTTTGAGCGTTTTTGAAAATGCGGACTTTTGTGCTCATTTTCACATAAAATGTTAAAATTTTCAAGAAACTGTATTTGACATAATTTAAAGCACATGAATTCATAAATACAATAATGTAAACAAAATGTCATTAGTGTAAAAATGAACGACGCGAGAAGCTAGTCAAAAAATGACATTTTTGTAATTTGCGAAACAACAAAAGAATACAGCAACATTAATTTACTGTCATATTAAAGATTCCCATTAGCACAATCCTCACGAAAAGTTTGAAAAAAATATGTCGCGCCGTTTTTTAGAAAATGACGTTTGAAGATTTCTGAAGAAGCGGTAATTTGAGCTCGTTTTCACAGAAAACTTTAAAAAGAGCTTGCGTGAAAACTTTATAAAGCATTATTTAAACTACATGTACTTGTAAATGCAATAATGAAAACAAATCGCCACTAATTAAATATTAACGACGTGAGAGACCAGTCCAAAAAATTACATTTTTGTAATGTTTGAAAAAACAAAACAATAGAGCAATATGGCGTTTATGTCATATTGTAGAGTACATTGAGCGCCATCACAACCAAAAGTTTAAAGAAACAATTTGGTGCCGTTTTTTAGAAAATTTTGTTGAAAACTCACATATCCCACCAAATACTAAAACCTACCTACTAAAAACTAACTAAAATTTTAGAAAAAATGAACACGACCTTCATGAAAGAACTAATTATGGATACCAAATTTCGTATAAAAGAAAAAACCTCAATCTTCAATTTTCTAGTTGTAGGAAGCGGCTGAAAATATTCAAACTTTGCCGCCTTTTTAAGCGTATTTTACTCTATTCTTACAAGAACTTTAAAGAAAAAATGTGTAGCCGTTTTTGAGAAAATTTTAAAAATGCCCGGGTCATGTAAAGTACACCCAAATTTTGAAGAATGTCTTTTGAAATCCCGAAGCTTCGACTCGAGCCAGATGGACAGGGGTTTCTTCAATTTGGAAAAAATCCTACGCTTGGTTTAGGCACTAGTAGTGTTCACAGACGGGCGGCCAGGGGAATTGACGAACAGACACAGACACGGACGTTTTGAAGAGGGGAAAAAAAAGCTTTTTCGGCATCAGGGGATCCTAAAAGGTGTTTTTCCTTCGAAATCTCGAAATCAATTTTCCGCAGCATTACACAACTCTCCATATATTACGAATATTACTCTGTGTATACGTATTTATATGGGAAAGTAAAATGTGTTGATTCGTTATAACGCTAGTGAATGGTCATCCACGCCAGTTGAATGACTGTTTTCCTTTGCTGGTTTTATACATTCGATAACTTGGCGTATATTGTCTGACGATATGTTTGAAAAATTAGTCGTTTTAAAAGGAAATTCCATTTATTTGTGTTAGACATATTTTTGATATCATTTTATATTTTAAAATGTTTATACATATGGTTATAATACATAACAATAGTTATTGTTTAGAAATTTGTATGACTGTCAATAATTTATTGTAATTCTCAATTATAATATGTTGTTGCAGTAAAAAATATAATACAAAAGTATTATATTTACCGTATTTTGAGTATTCGAAGTATTTTAAATACGCATAAAGTATTTTAGCGAAGTATTTAAATAGGCCCTAGTAAATTTCAAGTATTTTGCCCAATCCTGATATACATTATACGCAAGGCGTTTAAGAAATGATTCTGAATGTTTGATGACACAATCAACTCAAACCCCTGCCAATGCACTTGAACTAGATAGGTTATTACCCTACAGGGGTGCATCAAAGATTTAAAACGAAACCTGTAGAATGTAGTAGAATATACAATGAAGCTCACAGTATATCATCAAGCATACATTCTACCAGCAACACACGTTTCACTGAATCACGTTATTGAGAATGGGAATTCGGTCGGTGGGCGCACTATGAATACACAATGAAATATTTGTTTTTTCAAGCAAAATCAATACTAGTTAATTCTTATTGAATTTTTTCTGAGTTTCTGGATACCTAACAAAACCAAAGACACTTCCCAAAAGACCGTAGCCTGTATAGATCTCTCTCAATTTCACCGTAAATTGAAGATAGTATTACTCGCGCAACTTTTCTTGAACGATGACCTTCCTTCCCCTTCTCTGTCACAATAAACAATGGAAGGCTAAAGCTCACAGCGAGCACTGGTGACATTCCAAACACACCTTCACTACCGGGAAATAGGAACAATTTTCTTTTGAAGGTGGGAACTTCTATCCGTTATTTTTTCCAAAAATCTAAAGAAATGAACGATGCAGGAAAAGATTTATCACAAGAGCTACCGCGAACTCCTGAGAAAGTTAAAACGCAAATTATTGAGAACGTTGCGAAGCCATGATTGATTCTCCAGAGATTGGCATTGCTTCATAAAATTTAATGGCCGATTTCGTAACTAATACCCCCACTCTACCCGCGTTTCTTCAATCCATCGTTCAAGAAAAGTTGCGCGAGTAATAATACAGACTTCATAAAAGGGTTTTTGCATTTCAAGAAAAAGTTGCCACTGACCCGTTCCCGTAATCGACTATTGGCGAAGTGGTAGACACGAGTAATACAGTTTATCAATTACGCAACGTAAGTTCTGAAAGAAAAACTAAAGGTGCAATTGTCAAGGACATTAAAATTTCATATTTTTAACGGACACGTAATAAGAAGCAAGTCGTATGTACGTGTTATTCCATTGATAATACTTTTTCTATTGACTATCATAATGTTTTAATAATAATATTAACAATAATGATAATAATAGCATAGTATTTGTTACTGATATATTGTTTTATCACTGCTCATCTTTTGACAAATGTGAGATAAAATGGTTTCCAAGAGATTAAATACTTTTGTGAGATAAATAGGTGAAGTTAAAATGTAGACGGGCTCACCTCCGTTTGTAAATAAAGCGATATTTTTATTTTATATCCTAGCGTTCATTAGAAACACTTTTGTACATGATACACTATTGCAGTTACCATAAAATACTTTTTAAGATAATAAATGCACATTACTGTAAGATAAGATAACAAAGAATTCTGCAAAATAGAAAAGATGAATTTAAGAGAGAATTTGCTGGAGCAATCTCTCTAGGGAATTCCTATAAGGGGACGAATATCTTTGAAATATATTTGAAAATGTTATCAAACACTTGATAAACTCTCTTTCATCAAAACATTCGTCACGAGATAAGTCATAAGGGTCATCAGTCTACTAATTCTTTCTTTGACAATTGGCGCAAGTTATTGTAAACTGCCCACTGTTCAGGAGAGAGGAAATTTAGAGATAGTGCGAAAAACGAAGTCAACTCGATAAGGTCAAGATATAAAGGACCTAGCTTACTGTGTTTCTTCCCAACCCTGTTCTCAATACACACAGAAAGCATTCATTGATCGACTATCGACGGGTTGGAAAGTAATCCTGTTATAATTGATTGTAAAAATGCATTTCGTGTTACTTGTTTAAGAAATATCTTAAAAATTTCTGAGGTAATTTGGATCATAAAGAATTAATATGGCGCAAAATTCTTTGAATCTATCGCGAATGAAACAATGAAAATGAAAGGATATTGAATCAATGCATTAACTTGATTACAATTCGTAAAAATAATGTCGACTTAATTATGCACAAATACTAGTACATACATTTTCATCTATCAAACGTGTTTATAGAATCAACTAACGTATTCATATTCATCATTTCATCTGTCTCGCTTACTCAACAGCGACCTACTGCATTCAAGGCCGGAAACATGCGGGTAAGCAGCGGTAAAAACAAGATCGGCTGTAAACGAGCGCGCCTTGTCCGCTGCCCCGAAAAAGACAGGCAATTTTGCGGTTTGTTGCGCAGCGGGAGACGGCGCTACCTGCTTGGCCGCTGCTGCTCCTGCTCGCCCTGAATGTTGGGCGTCATGGTGCGGTGGCGGCGGCGGCGGCGGCGAGCGAGCGAGCGAGACGCTGCGCAAACGGGCGCTCCGGACTGGGCCGCAGCAACGGCTCTTCTGACGAGAGCGCGACAGCGACGTTCCCTCTCGGTGCGACCGTCCGTCCGCCCGTCGTCCCGCCGCCCTCCCCCCGCCCCACTCCCCGCCGCGTGAGATAGCAATAAAAGCGTCATACGTAGCACAAGCGTTTCCCAGGGCGAGAGGCCAACGCGTCTACATTATATCTCATAAGCAAGGCCAGTCAAACCACGCCCGCACAAGCCAGCTGCCCGAGGTAATCTGCGAGTACAGGCAACTTCCCCTGACTACGCTCTTATTTCCCCTCCGTGTCCACAAAGGGATAGGGACGTATACCTCTCATCCAACGACTCGGCGTCCTTCGGATAGCCAAGAAGTCATGAACTCGAGCCGCGGAAGTTAACGTGTACAAGTTTCTGTAAGTTAATAAAATCTTGCTTAAGGGCGGACAGTTCTTTAACGGACGAAAATATTTGCCTCTTATAAGTAATCCGAACGTAGTAAGTTAATGCAGTCAATGTACACTTATAAAATAAACACAATTACAAAATCAAGATACTTTCGATTCAAAATATTTAATTTTACTATCAATTTATAATTTGAAACCTGACTGATGTATTATTGCATTTTAATGGAACATTTCTTTGCTTTATTAGTGGAAATGGAGTTTAATATAGCTAAATTTTGGACAATAATACAACTGTCGTTTCCAAAGGACTGTCATGGGCCAGGTATCCAGAGACGTACCACTAAACCAGAGCCTTACTTTTAAAACTCGCGCTAGTTGTTTGAGTCACAGCGGCCGCGAGCTCTAGTAAGCTAGTTATTACTCGCGCAACTTTTCTTGAACGATGACCTTGATCCCCCTCCCTTGTGCATTAAACAGTTGAAGGCAAAAGCTCCCAGCGGGCACTGATGACAACCTTCCAAGCATTAAAACTTCGTTGGCGCGAAACAGAAGCTAGTCAAAGCCAGTTGCTTTCATAATTCAGAACCCCTGTTCAGGTTTATTGTCAATATCGAAAGAAATGGCTGAGTCAGGTCCAGGTCCTTCAAGGGAGTCACCTAAAACTCCCGAAAAAGTTAAGAGGACATAGCATAGCGGCGAACGCAAAATTATTGAAAAAGTGGTGAATGCTTGTGAAGTGGAAAAGGGGAACAATGTTTTGTTGCATCCTCTGGGTCATGCTATAGATCGGGCTTCTGTGTATACTGAGCTAGTATTTCCACTATACGTAGAATAAAGTTAAAAGGAGCCAATGACCCTTCACAATCCCCAGAAACGCCCGGGAAAAAAGGTAACATTCAAAGAAACTAATTTATCATACTCTCTGTAATTATATTTTTTACATACTATTTCCATAACCTTTACACTGATTTTCAAATGAAAGGCTGATTTATAGTATTTTAAGACATTAAAAAAATGTTTGCCTTGTTAGTTCCTCTTTAGACACGCACAATTTATAAGAAGAAAGTATTACAATAAAATAAGATTTGTCACTAGATGCAAACAAACCCGGTACGCTTCAAAAGTCAAGAAATTATCCAGTCATGTATTAAAAAATGTGAGGAATAATTTTGAATACAAATCTGACACAGAACATTTCTATTAAAAATGTACTGATAAAAATCAAACTATTAAAAATCAATTAAGCTAGAATGAAAAAGTTGCGAAGACTTTAAGTACAAATCTTAGTAATCTATTATTTTCTGGAACTGAATATTGCTTTATTACAATCAATCAGTGAACAATTGTTATTGAATAATATTTTTATTATTATGGCATAATATAATATTAAAAAACAAAAAATATTAATGTTTAATATTAATATTAATTAAATATTAATGTTCCTTTATAACCAGCATTGCTGTTTGACATAAATAAATAAAAAAAGGTGACAAAAATAAAGAAATGTTTTAACATTTTAAATGTTTTAATCACCTTTGCCTTATTGACTTCAAAATGATCTTAGATTTTTTCTGATCAGCAAAATACGAACGTCTTCATTTTGCAGGGACAATAAACTTGGTTGCATTATGACATCAAAATTAATTCCTTCTTCTTAATTCTGTCAACACTAATATTGTTTTAAGAATGTAATTACTTATGATATTATACATCAACCATTCATTCTAAAAACTTGGGGAAAATGGTGAAAAGATGTAAAAGGGAAAAATAGATATACATCACTTATAATAAATTGGACACTTCTGCAATTATTAAATTAAGGCATCCTATCTTAAAATATATAAAATGGAATTTTGATATAATCGCGTCATCATTGTTTGCTAATTTGAAATATTCCATAATATTTAAATATTATTTAAGGGTTCATTGTTTTCTTTTTTATTAGAACAAGAACAAAAGGTAAGGTTGCTGTCGATAATTTTGACAAGCGTTATACGAGATACAAATTCAGCATTTTTATTCAGTGGAAAAAATTGTTCCATCATTAGAAAAGTTTCTACGTGTTCTGCGAGAAAAGATTAATTGGAAATGGGGGAAACCTCTCTTAGAAAAACATTGCACAGCATGGTTGTTTTTTGGAAAAGAGTTCGAAATAAGAGAACTTTGCTTCTGGAGAGAGCGGATATTGTGGATTGGCGAACTCGTTTCATTGTACAAATGAAACATTTCAGAGAGTGGGAGAGAATTTTTTTATATTGACAAATCATGGATCGACAGCAATCTTACTGTGGGAAAATGCTGGCAAAGAAAAGATGTTATTGGTGTCACTGATTGGGGAAGTACTTTCAAAAGATTTATTGTGGATAGTATGGTTCCAAAAATGGATTCATTGAGGAGGCTCAAATAATATTTAAAGCCAAATCAACGACAGGGGAATATCATGGTCAGATGAATTCAGAAAATTTTGAAAGATGGTTTTGTACAAAAATACTTGACAATCTGCCTCCTGAATCAGTAATAGTTCTGGACAATGCATCGTATCACAGCAGACAGGTAGAAAAAACCCATGCAGATATGACACCAAAATAACCATGGTTCAGTGGTTAGAAAATAAGGGCATTTCATGTGATATGTTCATGAGAAAAGAAGCACTTTTTCAAAAAGTTAAGGAAAATAAGCCTGCTCATAAGACATATGTTGTAGATGAAATTGCAGCAAGAAAAGGCCACACGGTAATTCGTCTGCCCCCATATCATTGTGATTTGAACCCCATAGAACTTGCATGGGCTAAAGTCAAAAGATATGTCAGAGAGCAGAACATTTCAGTAGATTTGTCGGCAGAAAATTTGCTTAAGCTCACTAAGTCAGCTTTTGCACAAGTATCATCATCAGAGTGGGAAGGTTATAGTAGACATGTACAAAACCTTAAGGTAGATTATCGGATCTAGAAATGTCCATTGATGAAATTATTATTAACACCTCTTCGTGAAGAGGTGACGAGAGTGAAGATTAACATTCATCAGAAAACCCTCTATGTTCTGATTATTCTGACCATTACCCGAATACGACACCAAACCCGGACTTGACATTAAAATCATCGATTATGACTAACTTGCTCTCAAAAGGTAGGGAGGGCAAGTGGGGAACTTGATGTGTAGACACCTCCACGTGGTGAGTTCTGGGTAATTTCGACAAAAATGCTTGTCAAAATTAGCGAAGACAACAAGCTGACTGCTTAAATACATTTTAATTAATCTAGTGTTCCTGTTGTTGCATTCCCAGAGCGATGACCTGGCCACACAAGATGCAGGTTTGACTTTCATTTCACATACGTTGGCATTACTTGAAATACTCTAGAGGCCGACTTTGTATCTAATACCCCCACTCCACCCGAATTCGTCAATCTATCGTTCAAGAAAAGTTGCGCGAATAATACCTCGCCCGCGACCTTGACATGCCTGTCTCAAGCTAACCGAACACTGGATCGTGACGGGACAGTCAGCACTTTTTCACGTTTTCTCATTTTTTTCGATGCCTCGATAGTGGAATTACAATATGATTTTGATAATATTAAAGATTAACATATGATACTGTAAGCAAATTTTCATCGAAAACTTTGGTGCTCTTTTTGGAAAATGTCATTTGAGCAATTCTCAAAACGCACATTTTGAAGCTCATTTTCACTTAAAACTTCTGAGTTTTTTAGAAATTTCATCCAAAATTAATAGAAGCAGTTGTACACGATAACGTACAAAAACGCACGTAATGTTGATATTAACGACCTGAGAGATTGAAGTTGAATAAGTGAAATTATTTTGACTCCAATTATTTTTTGACCCAAACAAATTCCGAAATTTTACATATAAAAAAAGGCTCAAATTAAATAAGTATCAAATCGTATGTATTAAACGACGGCAAAACAACTGCCAAACGGTCTGTTCGTGAATATGTGGTAAACGTTAGCACCTTAATCATTCATACGATTTCCCCCAAAATGTATTTTCTTCAATCGAACTGACCGAACTCAAAGCCCAACGAATTTGAAACGGATAGTTTGATTTTTGTAAGCTCTTTACATCGTGTATTAAGAACACAGAACACAAAGTTGTAACAAGAAATATTTTCAGAATTTTCTCAAAAATTACTCGAAATGTTTGTATTAAATTTGTTCCTCGAATAGAGAAAATGACTTTGGCATTTTCGTTAGACTCTGAATTTCGAAAATTGCTTAAGTTCAACATTTTTTCGGCGTCTTCTTATTACTACAATATTAGAGATATTAATTCTAATTTCTCATCTTAATTTTTTTAATTACACAAATATAATTTTTTTATGTATATATCATGTCGTTAATATTTACTTTACGGATGTTTTTTACACATTATCACAATTGTGAGTAGAAGTGTTGCAAATGATTTTTAAAGAAAATTCTCGAAAACTCAAAACGTTTTCTCTGAAAATGAACCCTCAAAAATGGCTCCAAATTTTCAAACAAAAATTTGCATATAAAATCTGGTTTTGCTCTTATATAATATGCTTAAAGTCATATTTCAGTACTATTTTTAGAGGGCCGAAAACTTGATGAAATGTGGAAAATATTTTTTGGCGGCAATGGATGGCATATGGGAAGAGTGTGCAGGCAAAACCGGAAAGCTAGCCCAACAAAAGATATTAGAAAACTAACTAGTACGAGAAAGTCCGTGCCATTCTGTAGCACCACTAGTTTACATTTATTTTTCTCCTTTGTAATTGAAGTGTTCATCAATAGCCATTAGTCTTGTAGTTTGAGGGTGTTGCTTTTTGGGCTTATTAAGCTCGATATTGTAGACTCTTCCCTCAAATTCACTTACTTTGAAGCACTCTGGCTTGTCGAAATGTTGCCTAGTTATAGGGTTCATGCTAATTGATGGATGTGCTCTGATGTTATATAAGCCGCATCAAAAGTGTAGAACGTCACATCGTGTTCTTATCAGACGAAAAGTATATCTGATTGGGTCACTCACAACATAGTAAATTAATAAAAATTAAAATGAAATTTGCATTCTTGATTGTTCTTCAAAACTCTTCCTTTCAATAGCACTTCACATTATCTAGAATGTTAACATGTAACATAATGCACTAAGTAAAAAAAGACCTTAATGGCGTTCATTATTCACTTTATGTGACTGATTTAACTGATTGTCCTTCTCCTTCTTGTTCATTAATCGCAAAAGCCGTAAATTCTTAGAACTGCACTACGTACTCTTACGTGACAGTCATGAAAACAATTTCAATAATGTATCTAAATGTGAAAAACTAATCTATTTTTCCATTTAAGTTATCATGTTTTATGTTGCGCTTGAGTTGTACATTACTCAATATCGTCTTGCTTTATCTTTCCGGTCCGGAAGCCATTTGAACACACACACACAGTCACACAACTCACACACACACACAACACAACACACACACAGGACCCCATATATGGAGTAAAATGGACACGATCATAGCCTCCTCTCGTACTGAAGAGGGCAATGACCCGATCATAAGAGCTAATGTTAGAAAATGATTTGTTCCAAAATGTGGAGTGAATTCAAATTGAACACCATAAACTTTTAACATTTTCATGGAAATTTCATTTATTCTCAATTATTAGACTTGCGTTTTATAGAAAATTTTGCACACTTCATCTTTGTTTATGAAGGTCATTTCAATAAAGAGGATACTTTTCATTACATAAGAAAAACATGGAGAAAAAAAGCAAAATTGTAAATATTTTTACTTTCTCATCTGTTTACGCAGTATAGAGAAAGTAATGTAATGCAGCGAGAAAAAACGGCGAATTTTCGACAGAAAAAAAGTTCTTTCTGGGCCCACTAAAAAAGTAAATAGATTTTGTTCCTGTATGTGGTAAATTACTTACTCTAAGTAGATTCACAAATAGCGCTTTACGCTGACGACACTGCACTTTTTTCCAAGCATGGGGACGTTATGACAGCTAGGAATAACTTACAAGACGATCTTGACATATTCAATAAATGGGCAAAAAATTGGAGAATTAAAATAAATCCAGATAAAACACAGGCGAAAATTTTCACCCTAAGACATCCCCTCACCCCTCCGCAGTTAATTTTGAACAACGAAAATATTCCCTGGGCTGCAAATAATACAGCAGCCAAATATCTAGGAACAACTTGATACAAAATTAAACTGGAAAACACACATCTACACTACACGAACAAAAACACAAGCAAAACTTTCCCAACTTTACGCACTAATTAACAAAAAATCCTCCCTTAAAATAGAGACCAGAATGATAATTTACAAGTCAATAATTCGACCAACTATGACTTATGCATGCCCAATATGGGGAAATGCAGCAAAAACTAATATAAACCTGTTGCAAACTATACAAAATAAAGCGCTAAGAACTATAATTAAAGCGCCATGGTTTATTTCGAACAAGCAAATCCACCACGAACTGCAAATTCCGACAATAAAAGAACACATTACCAAATTGTCCGAAGACTTTTTCACATCACTCCCCTCATCTCCCAGCACCTCCACTTTCAACCTTGGACGCACAGCAGAACCGAACTTACGAATCAACTCACGCTTCCGTAAAGACAGATTCAGACCACCATAAAATAGCAGAAAATGGGCCTCAAATAATATAACCTTCATCGAATAATCTTATCAACGATCATTCTCTGTACTCTCAATCTACTGCCGTAATAATTTAAATTAATAATAATAATAATAATAATAATAACAACAACCAAAAACATTTAACGCATCCGTCTAGGGCACCCACAGTTAGGAAATAAACCAAAAGTTATATATGATTGTATTCACAATCCTGAAAAACATGTATGTTGAACAGGTAGACAATAAATTTAAAAAAAAAACTTACTCTAACACGTTGTGTGCTCAGAATACACGTTTGGTGGATCCTTGATAAGGAAATATCGATTGACGGGAAACCGTTTGTCTATTGTCAGTACCTCTGACTGCGAACAACGCTAGCGGCTAAGCCTATGCACGATTTCATCAAAATTAATGTTCCCTGAACCTATGTGACTAATGTCATGGCCCCTTGAATTTAAATTGCAAATTTTTGATTTTGGGGGATAGGTACTTAACATAAAACCTCAACATTTTCAAACGTTTCTTAAAAATGGTTCCAAATTTTTCTTCAATTATTCTCCTCTGGCAGAGTAAAAGTCTCGTAAATAAATAAATTGACCTTAGTTGAATTTCCTCTGCTCCGTTTGACGCAGTCAGTTCGCAAAATGGCCACAAGGCAGTTTCAAATGATTTGAATTCTTCTATGATGTATTCGATTGTTTGCGGTCGTGATGAACCTGTGATTTAGATAATATTATTCTGAAAGGAAGTAGGGTTTAACCACATTTTTTGCTTTAAGGATTTTGATCGGTGATTATGGTATTCAAAAATTGAAAGGAAAGCTTGTGTGACATTGTTCCTGTCTTTGTGTATAATGAATTGCAAATAACGTAACAATTAAATTTACTTCATATTTGTTATATTTGTAAAAGTAAGACACGACTATAGTTCCTGACTATTGAAATAAAAGCAAGTGTGCACCATGAACGCGTTTGAATTGGTTGAATCGAACTTTTTCAAGTCATATCTGAGGTGTTAATAGGTCCGAAATTAAATATTTCTATATTACGCAACTCTTTCCAATAATGCGAGCAAGTATGTGCTGTTATAGCACCTCTGGTTTATTTATCCGTATTTATATATTCGTATTCGAATTAACGTATTTAAAAAAAAAAATATGCGAAAACCTACGAACCAGTATTGCCTTGGACCTTATTAATCATGAAGAATTTCTATTGAATACGAAAAAAAACAAAACTGTGAGTAATGCTAGAGAATGAATGAACGTTATGTTCAACTTCTTACTTTTACGTTATTACATTTTACTACGTTATTACAAGTGTGCAAATACCGATTTTGAAATGAATGTGATCCACAACTTATGTTTATTAAACTTAACTAACACCTTATGTACATAAACATACAAAACCGTCGCCTTTTAATGTTAGATTTTCATGCAACGCTAAATTCGTATACAAAACAATAGAGCAATTGCAGAAGTAGAAGTGAAAACAATAAGGTTTGTGAAGTTTCAATCTCTTCAAAAGTTAGGGGAGAAAAATATGGTAGTGTTAAGGAAATTCAGGGAAGAACCAAATGTACTTGTAAAATATGTTGCCACAGAATTTTCACTACTAATTGGGAAGGATCTGCATTTAGGCATTTAGCATTTGTGCTGATGCTAATGTGCTATGAGCATTTGTTACGGCGATTATAATTTGAAATTGCAATAAGACCAGTTCATATCTCGTATGGGGTAACACACAAGGCCATTGGATGTTGGCAACTGGGTTTGCGCATTTTCTCAAAAACTATTCCAAATGTTTAAACGAAAATTTGCATATATGACTAGGGTTATTTCTTCTTTGACATTTTTAAAGTCATATTTCAAATATGACTATCAGGGGAAATAATTTACTATCAGGGATCAAACAACTGAAAAGATTTCCTTTAGGCGCCAAAAGATGACAGCGGAAAAGAGGTTCCGACAAAACCGAAAAGATAACCCAGACCAATGTAACAAAGAAACTAACTAGTACGAGAATGTCTTTGCTTTTCTGTAGCACCCCTAATTTGTAATTTTCTTTGTGAAGGTGTTTATCGAGGTGGAAAATTTTAAATTACAGTTACCTCCAAAAAAACATGTAGACCTCGTAAGAATAGAAACAAAAACTTTCGGAATTTTTCCTGGACCGGATTCGTAGTGATTGCACTATAATATGTTGCGGTGAGCATTATATATTTTTAACTACAAGTACGCCCCCCAGACAACACTGACCTTCAGAATGTTATTCGGGTTAGATTTACATTTAGATTTATTCAGTCAATAATTAACAAGATCTGTATGTGACGTACGTGGGAGAAGATCTGCACACGTTTTCTTGAGTTTCAGAATCCCTTTCCATCATTTTTAACTATAACATTTGAAATAAAATTTTCATTTCAACTTTAAATAGTTGAAAGATGAATAACAGTGTAAAAATGTTAATAAAATTGAAATAACCGTTAGATTAGCAACATTTGTAGAAACTAGACATTTTCGTTCCCGAGTTATAGAAAACTTATTTGCATCGGCAAAAGAACATGAAATTTGATTTCTCTGTATTGACAACAAAGTAGCAATTCACTCCCAGCTCTACTACTACCACTACCACCACTACTAACAAAAGGAGAGTTCAACAAAACGTGCGCATACTGAAGCTACATTTTTGTGCAGAACCAAAACGAGGGGTCATCTCAGCATTTGCTCAAGGATCAGGGAAAGTGGACAAAAACCTGATCGAGATGGGGTCACTGATTCGGAAGATGAAGTACATTACTTGTTACAGGCACATTAAGTATTTTTTTAAATTATACAATACAAATGTAAATTAATGCATTATATATCATTGTTTTGTTAGTGTATATGTATCAGGATAAGTGGACAAAAACCTGATCGAGATGGGGACTTTGACTCGGAAGCTGAAGTACGTTATTTGTAACAAACATATTAAGTCTTTTTTAAAAAAAATATACAATACAGATGTAAATAATTCATTATATATAATTGTTTTGAATAAATTAAACATTATTTTTCTTTTTGATGATCAGTATAGTCTCTACTTGTATAGAAACAGTTACTCATCACAAAAGATTTTACTTTTAACTTAAAATGGTGTACCTTCTTTAATTGCTTAATGTCATCTGGCAATGCGTTGAAAGTAACGTATATGTATTGTATGTGGATTTCTTGTAGTGAGCTGTTGATTCTGACCTTGGGAACGCGATTACTAGAATGTGTGTTCTAATTATAAATACCAGTATTGCATGAAAATGTTCCCACCGTCAGTTTTGACAAATATTACAGATTTGTAAATAAATAGACAAGGCAATGGTAAGATTCCAGGTTCAATGAAAAGAGGCTTGCAGGTATCACGTGGGTGACTTTTTTCACGTCCTGGAAGTTAGCAGGACCATTTCATCCAATCACAAAACTGCATAGTACATAATTTGCCGCTTTTTTGCCGTTCTTAAGATGTGGAAAAAAAAAATTTGCCGCGGGTCATTTTCTCAAAAAAATCTGTGGTCCTGCTAACTTCCAATGGAAGTTAGCAGGACCACACCTCTAAATCAGCTACTATTGTAAGTATATACCCAAAATTATACTCCAAATTTGCCGCTTTTTATTTGTAAACGATTAGTGAAAAAATCAAACTGATATCTCAATTCCTTCAAAAAATATTGCCAAAAAACCAAAAAATAAAAGATGCGCTACTTTTGCAAGCGCCGTCGAATAAGAAAAGACACATCCGCTGGCATTCATTCGCCGTAGCAATTCATACTCAACGCCAAAATATGCCGCAAACACGGGCTAAACATAATCAGTAATCAAAACTTTTGCCGCGGACCGGTTATATTCAATTACCTGGGTTCAAATCCCAGAGTTTGCCTCATACAACAGCTCTGAGAAATTTAAAATGCCCGCTCCTCCTAAACTAACAGCCATAACAATTCATACTCTGCGCCAAAATTTGCCGTAATTAAGTGCTTAATATAAACTATAATAAAAAAATTTGCCGCGGACCGGTTAATTTCAATTACGCGGGTTCGAATCCCGCAATGCCCCTGTAAGGAACGTCCGGCGCAGGTAATGAAGACCATACCTCCTGAACAAGCAGCCATAACAACTCATAATCGGCACCAAACTTTGACGCAATCAAGTACTAATTACAATCCGTAACAAAAGAATATTCTCCGGACCAGTTAAACTATTGTATAGGGGTTCGAATCCCAGATTTCGCCTTCCTACGAGAGCCCTGAACACGTGAAGAAGTCCGAAAGTTAAGAAGCCCGTTTCTACTAAACTATCAGCCCTAACAATTCATACTCTACGTCAAACTTTGAAGCAAACAAGTACTAACTACAATCGGTAACAAACAAATTTGCCGCGGACCGTTTAGATTATATTATCTAGGTTCGAATCCCAGATTTCGCCCTCTTACATGAGCTCTGCGAAAGTTAAGAAGCCCGTTCCTCCTAAACTATCGGCAATAACAATTCATACTCTACGTCTTAATTTGATGCAAACAAGTATTCAATAAAATCTGTAACAAAAAAATTTGCCGCGGACCGGTTAGATTATATTATCCCGGTTCGAATCCCAGATTTCGCCCTCTTACATGAGCTCTGCGAAAGTTAAGAAGCCCGTTCCTCCTAAACTATCGGCAATAACAATTCATACTCTACGTCTTAATTTGAGGCAAACAAGTATTCAATAAAATCTGTAACAAAAAAATTTGCCGCGGACCGGTTAGATTATATTATTCCGGTTCGAATCCCAGATTTCGCCCTCTTACATGAGCTCTGCGAAAGTTAAGAAGCCCGTTCCTCCAAAACTATCGGCAATAACAATTCATACTCTACGTCTTAATTTGATGCAAACAAGTATTCAATAAAATCTGTAACAAAAAAATTTGCCGCGGACCGGTTAGATTATATTATCCCGGTTCGAATCCCAGATTTCGCCCTCTTACATGAGCTCTGCGAAAGTTAAGAAGCCCGTTCCTCCTGAACTATCGGCAATAACAATTCATACTCTACGTCTTAATTTGAGGCAAACAAGTATTCAATAAAATCAGTAACAAAAAAATTTGCCGCGGACCGGTTAGATTATATTATTCCGGTTCGAATCCCAGATTTCGCCCTCTTACATGAGCTCTGCGAAAGTTAAGAAGCCCGTTCCTCCTAAACTATCGGCAATAACAATTCATACTCTACGTCTTAATTTGATGCAAACAAGTATTCAATAAAATCTGTAACAAAAAAATTTGCCGCGGACCGGTTAGATTATATTATCCCGGTTCGAATCCCAGATTTCGCCCTCTTACATGAGCTCTGCGAAAGTTAAGAAGCCCGTTCCTCCTAAACTATCGGCAATAACAATTCATACTCTACGTCTTAACTTGATGCAAACAAGTATTCAATAAAATCTGTAACAAAAAAATTTGCCGCGCACCGGTTAGATTATATTATCCCGGTTCGAATCCCAGATTTCGCCCTCTTACATGAGCTCTGCGAAAGTTAAGAAGCCCGTTCCTCCTAAACTATCGGCAATAACAATTCATACTCTACGTCTTAATTTGATGCAAACAAGTATTGAATAAAATCTGTAACAAAAAAATTTGCCGCGGACCGGTTAGATTATATTATCCCGGCTCGAATCCCAGATTTCGCCCTCTTACATGAGCTCTGCGAAAGTTAAGAAGCCCGTTCCTCCTAAACTATCGGCAATAAGAATTCATACTCTACGTCTTAATTTGATGCAAACAAGTATTGAATAAAATCTGTAACAAAAAAATTTGCCGCGGACCGGTTAGATTATATTATCCCGGTTCGAATCCCAGATTTCGCCCTCTTACATGAGCTCTGCGAAAGTTAAGAAGCCCGTTCCTCCTAAACTATCGGCAATAACAATTCATACTCTACGTCTTAATTTGAGGCAAACAAGTATTCAATAAAATCTGTAACAAAAAAATTTGCCGCGGACCGGTTAGATTATATTATCCCGGTTCGAATCCCAGATTTCGCCCTCTTACATGAGCTCTGCGAAAGTTAAGAAGCCCGTTCCTCCTAAACTATCGGCAATAACAATTCATACTCTACGTCTTAATTTGATGCAAACAAGTATTCAATATAATCTGTAACAAAAAAATTTGCCGCGGACCGGTTAGATTATATTATCCCGGTTCGAATCCCAGATTTCGCCCTCTTACATGAGCTCTGCGAAAGTTAAGAAGCCCGTTCCTCCTAAACTATCGGCAATAACAATTCATACTCTACGTCTTAATTTGATGCAAACAAGTATTCAATAAAATCTGTAACAAAAAAATTTGCCGCGGACCGGTTAGATTATATTATCCCGGTTCGAATCCCAGATTTCGCCCTCTTACATGAGCTCTGCGAAAGTTAAGACGCCCGTTCCTCCTAAACTATCGGCAATAATAATTCATACTGTACGTCTAAATTTTATGCAAAAACGTATTCAATAAAATCTGTAACAAAAACATTTGTCGCGGTCCGTTTAGATTAGGTTATCCCGGTTTGAATCCCAGATTTCGCACTCTCACAAGATCTCTGGGTAAGTTAAGAACCCCAAACCTCCTAAACCAACCGCCATAACAATTCAAACTTTGCGCCAAAATGTGCCGAAAACAAATGCCTACTATAAATTGTAATAAAAAAAATTGCCACGGACCGATTAGTTTCAATAACGCACTTTCGAATATCAGAATGTCCTTTGAAGGAAAACCCGGCGGAAATTATGAAGACCGTACCTTCTAAACCATTAGCCCTAACAATTCATACTCTGCGCCAATATTTGATGCAATCAAGTATTAAATGATGTCTGCAATAAAAAAAAGTGCCGCGACCGGTTAGAGTATATTACCCGAGTACGAATCCCAGATTTCGCCCTTTTACAAAATCATTGCGAAATTTAAGAAGCCCGTTCCTCCTAAACTATCAGCCATAACAATTCTTTACGCCAAAATTTGCAGTAAATTATTGCTAAATATAATCTGTAATAATAAAAGTGCTTCGACACTTTTAAGTTTCGATTACCCGGGTTCGAATCGTAGAATTCTCTTTTTCAAAATGATCTTATTTGAATATTTGTTTTTGAGGAACACATTTGTTTAAGAAAAAATTATCTTCATAATTGTGCGATTGTACGAATTGTAAGATACCGAACAAATTTTTCAATTTTCGAGAAAACAGTGTGTTCAACGAAAATGGGAGCTGAACTAATCATACAAGCATCTGCATACAGTCAATCGTCAAGAACCCACAGAAAGACCAACTACCAACATTCAGTTAGTAGTACCCTCTAAAAATCGCAAACCAGGAAACATGACACCATGTTGGGTATAAGTTAGCCTTGTATCGTCTTATTTCTTTGAACAAATTACAATAACTATATTTTTATGATACTCTATCTGTCTCCCTGCCCATCTGTCCGTTCGCCTGTGAACGCCAATTCACACGTAGAAGTGTTTCCAAAATTGATGTTCTCGCCATTTCTGACGTAAGAAAAGAAGTATTTGAAATCGTACGCCGGAAAACGGCGAATTTTCGACACAAAAACTTTTATTGCCGGCCCGTGTTACGGAGAAGTTGAATAAATCCAGTTGCTAAATATAGAAAAAAATTCCTCTATCACGTTGTGTAGGCAGAATCCATGTTTTATGGGTTCTTGGTACTGAAAACTCGATTGACAGCAAAACATTTGTCCGTCAGACCGTCTGCCTGTCTGTCTGTGTGTCTGTCTATCCGTCAGTTTGTCTGCCCGTCTGTCTGCATCCTTCGCGCATAAACCATTCAGCCGATTTTCTCCCAACTTGATATACCCCTATTGTTCTAGCTGATGTCGCTTTACTTTACAGGAAACCCTTTTTTGAATTCTCAAAAAGTGTCTCCAATGTCTTTATTACATTTTTTTTTGTTGGATAGTGCAATGGTCGTTTAAGAGGGTGGTGCAGGTCCAATTTGCGTAGTCATCCCCGATTTTTCGAAAATTGAAAACAAAAACACTTTAAAATTGGACAAAGACAAAGTCTGTTGTAAAAAATTCCTTCTTCTGAAAAGGTTATATAATTTTTTTTGAAAAACAACTAGCTTTCGTATTTTGCGATTGAAATTTACAAAGAAAAAATATCTAAAAATTTTTTTCACATTGTTTCTTTAAATTTTCTCCACATATGTAATAAGGAACGGTAAGAATAGCTGTAGTGTCATTTTTGGGTATTGCCCTTTTTTTTGGAAAATTGCAACAAAACAAACAAACAAACAAAAAACCCTTCAAAATTGAAGGTAGAGATTACTCCATCAAATGAAATTTGTTGTCTATAATCTGTTCCTTCAGTAAGGTCTTGCACATTTTTTAAAAACTTACAGTAGTTTTCGTGCAATATTGCGTAAAATACGTATAGTTTAAAAAATGACATAAACAAGATTTTCTAAAAACGGTTCCAAATTATTTTTTAACTTTTGGTAGGGATAGTACCTAATGCACTCTAAGACATGACATAAACGCCATAGTACTCTATTCCGTTGTTTATTTGCAAAATATATAAACTGAATTTTTTCATTAGCCACTCACATCGTTAATATTTATATCAGCGCTGATTTGTTCACATTATTGTATTTACGAGTACATGTGCTTTAAATAATGTCAGAGATATTTTCTCGAAAACGCAACAGTTTTCTGTGAAAATGGTCTCAAAATACTGAATTTCAGAAACGCTCAAATGCCATTTTCTCAAAAACGGCTCCAATTTTTTCTGTAAACTTTTCGAACGGATAGTGATTATTGCATTCTTTAATATGACGGAAAGTTCATTTTGAGGATTTTTTTCCAAATTTACACAATTTTTTTTAAACATCTCTCATGTTAACCTGAGAGAGGTGACGCGGGGTCTTTTGTGTCCTGTGTGAATCTGTGTTATCTTTTGCCTGAAAGATATAAGCACTTTGCGACTGTGCCATGGGTTCTTGGCAGAGCGATAACAGCCGAGCCGTCGCGCAAACTGATCTGTCTGACCCCGCGCCACGACTTCCGTTGGCAGCGCGAAGTGCTTGCAGTAGTGCGATCGTCTTGCTACATTGCTTGAATGTGTCTACGAGAAGTGTATTGTTTATTTATTTCACATTATGAATAATTTGGGTTACGAAATAGAATGTTACCTCAATATCCTCATTGTGCAAGCAAACAATATATCTGTCAGACCAAGGCGACAGTACCAGTAGAGTCTTTCAATGAGCCTTGTCCACCGAATCATGCAATAGAGATCACAAATTTGCCGAAGCAGCTCATTTCAAAAATCAAACAATTCATTGTTACTAAAGAGGAATAACCCGCGAAAGTAGCAATCTCTCAAAAAATAAAAAAATATGACATGCATGCCCTATAATGTACAGACAGGAAAACAAAAGTTTTCTGTCCTAAATGCAGAAAACAAGTTTGTAAAGTGGATCCGGGGCCCGAGATCGCTTAGGCAATAGTGCCGTAGCGAGATCGGAAGGAAGGATCGCGGGTTCGAGTCCCGCCTCGGGCATGGTTGTATTGTGTTCGTCCTTTCGCCCCCTATCATCGTCATATCGTGTCATCCTCACAGTTACCATACTGATACAAGCAATAATGGTCACTAATGTCCTAGAAGTTGATGCGACCTTAAATAACAAAAATTTTGTAAAGATCATTGTGATGTTTTGAGAAAACAATGTAGTTTAGTGTGAAGTGTAATAAATTGTTGACATGTTATATATTCTTTTCCAATTTTTCAATGTAATAATTAATTTATTAATATTTGTAACACTAATATAAACATCTTATATTTTGTACTCTTTCTAATTTTTTCTGATTGGATCTAAGCCATTTTCAATAAATTGTTTACTTATTTTTGTGTGAGACAATGTTAGAAAATTAAAAACTTACTGAATTTTCTGATACTTTTGTCGTCGAAATATTCAGAAAAACGTTACTGGGGTCACTACATAAAATAAAAGATAATTGACAATTTTGTCCTTTAATATAAAAATATAAATACTAATAAAAATTTTTAAATTATTCATTTGCATGTTTGTTTATAATAGTACATTATGGTAATACTACCTTATAAATGATTGATAATCATTAAAATAATTAATTTCACACTTATTTGTTGTCAGATATACTATTATAAAGGAAAAACTTAAAGGGGTCAAAAATGTCCTCGCGCCACCTCTAACGTCTCAGGCAACCCCAACTTCTCCACGGTTAATATGCACATTTACAGCAATTTGTAAACACTGATGTATTTATGAGTTAAAGTGCTTCGAAAGATTTCTAATGAAGTTTTTCGAAAACTCAACAATTTTTTGTGAAAAAGAGCTTCGAATTTCGAATTTACAATAGCGTTTAAACGCCATTCTCTTATAAAGGGCTTCAAATTTTTCAAAGAAAATTTCCATTTAGGACCAAATTTTACTGTTCATTAAAAAGCTTAAAATAATATTTCCGTTCTACTATTAGGAAACAGAAAAATTAAGAAAATATCCAAAAAACGTACTTTAGGCAGCGATAGATGGCAGCTGGCAAGAGTATGTGGCATGTCCGAATAGCTAGCCGAGACCAAACGAAATAGAAAACTAATGCGGGAAAGTCTGTGCCATCCTGTAGCACCACTAGGTTTTTCTTTGACTTGCGGCCGTATCAGTGGTTTTCCACATGCCTGTTCATACTCAGTAATAATCGCAGAGTGTGCAGTTTCCTTTCAAGTCCTAATGTTTGGAAACTACGATTTATTTAACACTGTGTCATATATAACACTTATATTTTTCCATGATTTCACGAAACTCTTTTGTTTGAGAAACTAAGTAGTCTTTCTCAGATATCTTTTCTGAGGAGCTCAATGCTTTCGTGATCACAGTAATAAACTGAATAAGCTGAGCAATCAACCCTCACGAATTTGCTCCTCACGATACGAGTATGAACCAATTTCCCCAGCGTTCTCCAACAAATATTTACTTCTTTTCCCAACATTTACTTCCTAGTACAAGTAAAAGGTTATGCACACCAAGTGAAGTAATGCATTTGCTCGATAGTAAATGCTTTTACCATTTATTTCACACTTGAAGTAAAATCTAGGATTTTATTTACACTACCCCATATTTTTTACCCTCCCTTGATACATACATGGAGAAAATGTGAAGAAAGAATTTGGAGCGGTTTTTGAGAAAAAATATTTTAAAAAATTTAAAATTCCCTATATTGAGGAAAATTACTACTTTTTTCGAAAAATTAAACATTATTTCAAGGTGTGTCTTTAAAAGGGATTTAAACAAAAATGGCACCTGCACCACACTCTCACTTTTACGCTATCCGAGGATAACATTTAATAAAAACAAATGTGGAGTCATTTTTGAGAAAATTGTGAAAATGTTTATAAAGGTTTGGGGAAAATACCTTCAAAAATTAAAATATAGTTTTGAAACTTCCTCAGCCGTTCGTTCAGGGCGATCGGGTAATCAATCTTGTAGAAAGTTTCAGTATCAATCAGTAGTCAATATCAATCTTGAAGAAAATCGGCTTAGACTGGTCTTGTAATGACCAGAGATTTTTTGACCAGTTGGCTTTTAGCCCCTAAATTAAGACGTTTTGCCGTCAAGCGATTGTGAAGGACCCACTAAAAAACGATTCCATCATCACCGCGAGTTAGAGGAAGAAATTTACTACGAATATATGTAAGACTTACGTTATCAGAAACCGACGATTGGAGATTTTCTGACGGAAATTCGCAGTTTTCCAGGGCACGATTGCAATTACATTCGTAAGAGCGAGAAAGTTAAAATATATCAAACAATGGTTCAATGTGTCCTCTACGTTCTTGCCTTATATGTTTGTATATTACTTTCTCGTGTTCGTACATACCATATGCACGTAATTCATTATGTAGAGCTGCGGAAAATGGATATCCGTAGCTAAAGGGAAATATACAGTTTTGGAGAATTTTCTCTATAGATCTTGTTCAAACCATCCGTTCGTGCACCCGTCGATTGTTACATTGTAGTCTCACTGCGTGTACCTAGTAAAGAGAAAGTACTGTAATGGTGCAGTGACGAATTTTCGAAAACCAAAAATTGGTAATGGAAGGCCTTTGTAACGAATAAAAAGATAAATGTTGCTTCTACAAATTAGGTTTAGCTTCCATTACAAAAAATACCTCAGTTTCAGTGTTTGGGTTCATGAGGAATAGTAGATCCAGATTTTTCGAGGAAAAAAATAATTGTCTGCGAAAGTATTGAGTTAACATTTTATTTCCGAAATCCAGATCGGCTGCCGCATCACTGCAGACAGGCGCAACGTCTGCCAACGGGGATGTGCGTAGCGTCGTTTCTCCGCGTATTCACTGACACTGTCGAGTGACGCAATGCATTTTTGTTCTAAATTATAACTACGGTATTCATAAGTGAAACATAGAAGGCTGAACACGAACCAAGGTTTATGGGAATTTACAAACTTCCTGAAATGTTGGAATTTTATTTGCATATCTTCAGTGGGCACGAATATCTTGTGATTTAGGAGTCATACACGTATTAAAAATTAGTAATATTGATGAACTATTTTCATTAAAAAAAAGAATTCAGAAAAATTAAAGGTATTATAGGTATTTTATTAAACCCCTAAGACTTTGATGAAGTCTTCGGTAGTAGAATACATGTTGCCTTATTTTAAGATTACATATCAGTTACAAATAATAGTGAAAATATACTCGTATGTGCTGCTGTAGGAATACTAAAAATAAGATTATAAATTTAAAGAATACTTAATTACTATATTAAGCAGTAATACTTCTTGAATTCACGAGAACACAATTAATTCTAGGAATAAATCACCATCTTCCATTAACTATTCCTATAATATATTAAACAATAGTATTGATAATTAAAGCGTGTGTAAAATATTATGGATGTTTTATGAAAATGCAAATGTCATAATTCTCAATTGTCTAGACATTTGATCGGAAGAATAATGCTCCGAATGTCTTGTCAGAACGAGAAATATCAAAAGGAGAAGGACAATGTGGTGAACGGCAATTACGCCAGCCAAACACAAATGCAGTTTGATGTACCTTAGAAGACACATCTGCTCATGTGTATCGCTGCTTCGAAGCTTTAAAGACACAAGCAGTCAGTCCATTTTCCTATAGCGAGGATCTTTGCCCGCTGAATTATTTTACCCAGATCCAGTTAAAGCTCTGGCTACATTGAGAAGGTGTACGGAATCACCAAATAAGCTTATATAAAAAGTTCATTGGTGAACCATATGCCTACTTACGTCCAGATGCAACAGGAAACGTTGCGAAAAAAATTCGCCATGTAGATGATTCTTATTCGCAATATCTATTTGTGTATTTAGCCCTGATGCATTGCGCAGTTTGACAATTTCTGTTACGGAAATGGTCTCAGAAAGCCAAAGAAATGTCACTATAGCATCATGACTAAAAAATGGGTAAACTTTGAAGCTCGCTTTCCAAAGGAAGTAGTGAGTACACTATTAACTATATACAGCCATTGTAATTTGTTCTAAAATATAAGACGAATGAAAACACGTAAGCCTGGGAAAATATTTTATTATAATTACAATTGTCATATTAAGCACTTATTTACCGCACATTTTGAGGAAGAGAATGCTTCGTTATGCCTCATTATTTACTAGGAACAGACATCTTAATGTAGCCAGGCACTCGTTACACAAAATCGGATATTCGAACCCTGGTAATTGAAGGTATCCGGTTACCAGTACATTTGCACTTTTTTGCGATATTTTTTGTGTCGATAATGAATTGTTATGGCTGCTGGTTTAGGAGGTACGGTTTCTTTAACTTGCGCAGGACATCCCATAGAGGGTCATTCTTGGATTCGATCCCATGTAATTTAAAATTAACCGGTTAGCGAAAAATATTTTTGTTACCGATAGTATTTAGTACTTTATTGCGACAAAAATTGATGTAGAGTATGAATTGGTATGATAAGGACTTACCTTGGAGGCAACTTTTGGGATTTGTATCCGTGTAATTAATTCCAACCGGCCCTTGTCAATTTTTTTCTTACAGTTTATATTAAGCACTTGTTTACGGCAAGTTTTGGCGTACAGTATTAAATAATATTGCTGATAGTTTGGGACGACTGAGCTTCTAAACTTACGCAGAACTCTCTTAAGAGAGCGAAATCTGGGTCCCAAACTTCGGAATTTAACCGGTCCGCGGCCAATTGGAATCTTACAGATTGTATTTAATACTTGATTGCATCAAATTTTCGCGTAGAGTATAAATTGTTTTGCGGATGGTTTAGGAGGAACAAGCTTCTTCACATTTTCTGAGCTCTCGTAGGAGGGAGAAATCTGAGATTCAACCCGACTAATGTAATTTAACCAGTCAGCGGCAAATTTTCTTGTTACAGATTTTATTTAAAACATGTATGTATCAAATTTAGACATAGAGTATGAATTGTTATGGCTGATAGTTTAGGAAGAACGGGCTTCTTAACTTTCGCAGAGCTCGTGTATGAGGGAGAAATCTAGGATTCGAACCACGATAGTATAATCTAAGCGGACCGCGGCAAATTTTCTTGCTACAAATTTTATTGAATACTTGTTTGCATCACATTTAGACGTAGCGTATGAATTGTTATGGATGATAGTTTAGGAGGAATGAGCTTCTTAACTTTCGCAAAGCTCAGGTACAAGGGCGAAATCTGGGATTCGAACCAGGTTAATATAATCTAACCGGTCCGCGGCAAAATTTCTTGTCATAGATTTTATTGAATACTTGTTTGCATCAAATTAAGACGTAGAGTATGAATTGTTATTGCCGATAGTTTAGGAGGAACGGGCTTCTTAACTTTCGCAGAGCTCATGTAAGAGGACGAAATCTGGGATTCGAACCGGGATAATATAATCTAACCGGTCCGCGGCAAATTTTTTTGTTACAGATTTTATTGAATACTTGTTTGCATCAAATTAAGACGTAGAGTATGAATTGTTATTGCCGATAGTTTAGGAGGAACGGGCTTCTTAACTTTCGCAGAGCTCATGTAAGAGGGCGAAATCTGGGATTCGAACCGGGATAATATAATCTAACCGGTCCGCGGCAAATTTTTTTTTTACAGATTTTATTGAATACTTGTTTGCCTCAAATTAAGACGTAGAGTATGAATTGTTATTGCCGATAGTTTAGGAGGAACGGGCTTCTTAACTTTCGCAGAGCTCATGTAAGAGGGCGAAATCTGGGATTCGAGCCGGGATAATATAATCTAACCGGTCCGCGGCAAATTTTTTTGTTACAGATTTTATTGAATACTTGTTTGCATCAAATTAAGACGTAGAGTATGAATTGTTATGGCCGATAGTTTAGGAGGAACGGGCTTCTTAACTTTCGCAGAGCTCATGTAAGAGGGCGAAATCTGGGATTCGAACCGGAATAATATAATCTAACCGGTCCGCGGCAAATTTTTTTGTTACTGATTTTATTGAATACTTGTTTGCCTCAAATTAAGACGTAGAGTATGAATTGTTATTGCCGATAGTTTAGGAGGAACGGGCTTCTTAACTTTCGCAGAGCTCATGTAAGAGGGCGAAATCTGGGATTCGAACCGGGATAATATAATCTAACCGGTCCGCGGCAAATTTTTTTGTTACAGATTTTATTGAATACTTGTTTGCATCAAATTAAGACGTAGAGTATGAATTGTTATTGCCAATAGTTTAGGAGGAACGGGCTTCTTAACTTTCGCAGAGCTCATGTAAGAGGGCGAAATCTGGGATTCGAGCCGGGATAATATAATCTAACCTGTCCGCGGCAAATTTTTTTGTTACAGATTTTATTGAATACTTGTTTGCATCAAATTAAGACGTAGAGTATGAATTGTTATTGCCGATAGTTTAGGAGGAACGGGCTTCTTAACTTTCGCAGAGCTCATGTAAGAGGGCGAAATCTGGGATTCGAACCGGAATAATATAATCTAACCGGTCCGCGGCAAATTTTTTTGTTACTGATTTTATTGAATACTTGTTTGCCTCAAATTAAGACGTAGAGTATGAATTGTTATTGCCGATAGTTCAGGAGGAACGGGCTTCTTAACTTTCGCAGAGCTCATGTAAGAGGGCGAAATCTGGGATTCGAACCGGGATAATATAATCTAACCGGTCCGCGGCAAATTTTTTTGTTACAGATTTTATTGAATACTTGTTTGCATCAAATTAAGACGTAGAGTATGAATTGTTATTGCCGATAGTTTTGGAGGAACGGGCTTCTTAACTTTCGCAGAGCTCATGTAAGAGGGCGAAATCTGGGATTCGAACCGGAATAATATAATCTAACCGGTCCGCGGCAAATTTTTTTGTTACAGATTTTATTGAATACTTGTTTGCCTCAAATTAAGACGTAGAGTATGAATTGTTATTGCCGATAGTTTAGGAGGAACGGGCTTCTTAACTTTCGCAGAGCTCATGTAAGAGGGCGAAATCTGGGATTCGAACCGGGATAATATAATCTAACCGGTCCGCGGCAAATTTTTTTGTTACAGATTTTATTGAATACTTGTTTGCATCAAATTAAGACGTAGAGTATGAATTGTTATTGCCGATAGTTTAGGAGGAACGGGCTTCTTAACTTTCGCAGAGCTCATGTAAGAGGGCGAAATCTGGGATTCGAACCTAGATAATATAATCTAAACGGTCCGCGGCAAATTTGTTTGTTACCGATTGTAGTTAGTACTTGTTTGCTTCAAAGTTTGACGTAGAGTATGAATTGTTAGGGCTGATAGTTTAGTAGAAACGGGCTTCTTAACTTTCGGACTTCTTCACGTGTTCAGGGCTCTCGTAGGAAGGCGAAATCTTGGATTCGAACCCCTATACAATAGTTTAACTGGTCCGGAGAATATTCTTTTGTTACGGATTGTAATTAGTACTTGATTGCGTCAAAGTTTGGTGCCGATTATGAGTTGTTATGGCTGCTTGTTCAGGAGGTATGGTCTTCATTACCTGCGCCGGACGTTCCTTACAAGGGCATTGCGGGATTCGAACCCGCGTAATTGAAATTAACCGGTCCGCGGCAAATTTTTTTATTATAGTTTATATTAAGCACTTAATTACGGCAAATTTTGGCGCAGAGTATGAATTGTTATGGCTGTTAGTTTAGGAGGAGCGGGCATTTTAAATTTCTCAGAGCTGTTGTATGAGGCAAACTCTGGGATTTGAACCCAGGTAATTGAATATAACCGGTCCGCGGCAAAAGTTTTGATTACTGATTATGTTTAGCCCGTGTTTGCGGCATATTTTGGCGTTGAGTATGAATTGCTACGGCGAATGAATGCCAGCGGATGTGTCTTTTCTTATTCGACGGCGCTTGCAAAAGTAGCGCATTTTTTATTTTTTGGTTTTTTGGCAATATTTTTTGAAGGAATTGAGATATCAGTTTGATTTTTTCACTAATCGTTTACAAATAAAAAGCGGCAAATTTGGAGTATAATTTTGGCTATATACTTACAATAGTAGCTGATTTAGAGGTGTGGTCCTGCTAACTTCCATTGGAAGTTAGCAGGACCACAGATTTTTTTGAGAAAATGACCCGCGGCAAATTTTTTTTTCCACATCTTAAGAACGCCAAAAAAGCGGCAAATTATGTACTATGCAGTTTTGTGATTGAATGAAATGGTCCTGCTAACTTCCAGGACGTACTTTTTTCATTATTCGAATACTTTTCTTTTGCAATCTAAAGGTCTGGGTACTCAGGTGCGGATCCACGGGGAGGCAAATGGGAGAAATATCCTAATTTTTTTTATTAACTCTTAATTTGAACTTATTAACTTTCAACCAAAAATATTTTCGAATAATCATTAAAATGAATAAATTAATATCGCAGCATTAGCTAAGTGTAGCCTGGGACATTTTACAAAATTTGTAATATGTCATTTTCGACCAAATTCTTTTTTTTCCTTCCAAACTTTGTCTCTGGATCCGCCCCTAGGGTACTACATGATGCGTTTCCCCAGAGTACGAGTATTATGCTATATCTCAAGCGGGAATGTACATTTGCAAAGCACACGCAACGGGCTGCATGAAGAATGACAGGATTTGAAACAATTCTAATTGAGTAACGTAATGCACTTAATTTAGTGTTTAATTCCGTTATATGTACATTCAATTTGAGGTTTGAGTGAATTGAGAGACCTAGATTTTTTTTACCTTAACATCAGCTAATTGTGAATTGTTCATTTTCAATGGAACATACTATTGCTGATTTGAAATTCAAAAATGCATTGAAACCGTTTTTTCCTTGTACACTATCAATTTATTATTACAAAACCAATTTGAAACTTCTAAAATCGTACTATTTATTGTTTATTTTTTCGAAAGAACATTCGTGTCATCGGCAAACAGAACTGTTCTTCCATTTATAACAGACTATGGCATATCGTTTACTAAAAGTACGTATATCAGAAAGGGAAATCTAAACTCGCACCTTGCGGGACCCCATACTTAATTGACAAAGAATTGGAAAAATAAGTAAAAAATGTTCCTCCGTGCCAGTGCGGAATTTACACTCTTTGAGATCGATGTTAAAGGTATAAGATAGCCCACGAATTCTATATTTTGAGAGCAAGATGTTATGGCCAGTAACGTCAAATGCTTTCGAAAGATCTAAAAATATTCCAATAGGTGCTTCATTTTGGTCCATTGATGAAGCAACATCTTTAAAAAAGTAAAAAAAATCGTAAGGTGAGAAATTAAAAATGGAGTTTCCATAGATTTTGATTTTCTAAAGCCGTGTTGTGAGTCTGAAAACGCTTTGTTTTTCCAGAGAAAGGTTTCTATTCGGGTATAGAAAAGCCTCTCTAATATCTTTGAGAAAACAGTAAAGCGACAAACAAACTTAAGAAGAAAATGCAACGAAAATAAATATCTACTACGTGTTCCAAATTAAATACTGTGCTTTCAAATTAAAAGGGCGCTCTAAACACATCAGCACATTTCAACAGAAATACACCTTTTGAGATTCCCTGATACTACAAATGTGCAATTTTTTCAACACATGTGTATCTATTTATCTGTTTGTCTGTCAGTCCGTCTATTGTGTGTGAACAACGGTAGGCCTAAACTATTCGTAGGATTTTTGAAAAATGAGTATTTCCCAACCTTCCTGGGCGACAAGCTCCTGAGCAACACTGATCTGGTGAGGTAACTCTCGTTATCACAAAACCTCAGTTTATCGTCTCGCAGAGACAGTTTACTGACAGTACTTGAATGCCACCCTTTCACATGGAAAAAGTTTTAACGAATATTTCTGAACGTATATTAGAAGTGGCTAAAAGACGTTTACGTTTTCCTACTGAAGTAGGAAATAACTGCCTTTATATTAACATTAACCCATTACATAGTATTATATATCATACGTTAATTTGTATTCAACTCAAATTTGTTTCTTTCGTAATACTTGGCGAATTTTATTTCTTCAAATTCTACATCCTAAACGAAACATAAAAGCAAGTTTTTTTTCATTCCTGAATGCCAGATGTCGATATAGCCATGATCGCTAAGGCATAGTATACTCCGTGCCAGAGTGTCATGTTTTTAATAAACATGACGCGCTGGTCACCGAAGCTCATATAACCGATAACCAACGGATTGCGCTTTAAAGCGCTATAGTAGTAAATATTTAGCAACACCACAATTGGCTAGCATTAAATGTTGCAAACACATGCTGCCAGAGGGCTTCAGCGGTTATTATGCGCGCACAAACCCGACAACAATAGGCGAGCGCTATGCGGACAAAATTAATTTGGTCGTTAAAGGGTTAATCCTATTACTAAAGATGATATTTCTTGAAAAGAACTTGGATACCAGCGAAAAAACAACGAATCCGAGAGTAACGTCGTCTCCATTATAACATTTTCAATAATGTCTTCAAAGAAAATATTGAAAAATGCCATATCCCCTTCAATATTGAAGACAATTTTAAACCACATTTAAAAAATGATATATTTTGAAGTTAGTCCGTCAACTTTAGAAAATATCTATGAATTCCAAAAAGATATGTTACTTTCAAAAATAAAAAGTTCAACTTAAAGAATATCCCACAACTTATCCTTTTCCACAATTTACTTTGCATTTTCCTGTCGAGTTCACTTTTCAAGTTATTACATAATTGAAAATTCTTCTCAAATTAACATACATGAATATAAATTGCAGTTGTTAATGGTAATCTTAGCTTTCTGCATACTTAGCGATGTGTCAAAAGAAGTGAGAATGAAGCCAGGGAAAAGGCATTTGGCAGCACTCAAGGCAAACAAAATTATTATTAACTACCAACTTACGGAAAAGCTTTTCACAAAAAAGATATGAACTTTTCTCGTGTATTTCGTTTTGAGTTACATACTTCTCCATAAAACTTTAAAACAAGTTTTCCAAGGTAACTGTGCCACTGAACTGTTTATTAAAAACTCTGTTGTTCTCTTTCTTGCACAAACTAAAACAAAATCTGTCCAAATTCATATTATTGTTGTGATGTTTTATATTTTAGCCCTTCAGTCAATAATTGGTAGCACAAATATATTTTCATTTAAAATTTTGAATTTTCAACAAACATACATATGTTTTCGAACTTCTTGCGCTTCATTTGGTTGGTAATATTTCAAGTGATGGCATTGTAGCAACATTAATTACTTAGTAGTATAGAATACATAGAATTGAACACAGGGGATGTTCTCGTCGAACATTATCTGAACCGTTGCAGATATTGGAATGCGATTTCACTAAAATCTCCGTATGCGAGGGTGTATTACAAAACGTAGTAATACACGTGGTGTAGAGCTGCTGAGTTATGTAATGCTGCGGAAAATCTACTCAGATATTTCAACATGTACACGTTTCGAGATCTCCTGATACAGAAACAAGTTTTCTTTTTTTCAAAACTTCTCCGTATGTCTCTTTGTCAGTCCATCCGTCGTCCAACGCTAGATCTAAATTATTCGAAGAGTTTTTGCAAAATGAATATTCGCCAATATTTTTGGACCGGTTTTCATATCCAATGAGTTTAAAAGGAATTTTTTGCACTTTAGGAGAACTTTAAATGAAGTCGTAAGAAGACGGGAAAAAGCGAAACGCTAACCCAGACTAAAGAGATACAGAGACTAAGTAGTACGAGTTTTCTCAAAATGAATATTCCCCGGTCAATCTGAACTGTCCCACAGCTCAGCGTTCTTTTAAAAAAAGTCTTTTTTTTTTTCAATTTTGAGGTACTTTACATGAAGCATTAGAACATATTCAAATTTTTCTGAAAAATTGTTCCAAAGATTTTCTTCAAATTTCTGTAAATGTGGATATTAACGCAGAGAGAGAATATTCTAAAACATTACATTTACGTAATTTTTGGAAAAAAAAAACAAAATGAACTTAACGTATTATTAAAGAGGACAATTAGCACTATACGTTCGAAAAGTTAGCAAAAAAATTGGAACTGTTTTTGAGAAAATGGCTTTTAGGTGTTTCTAAAATTGCGAAATTTGGAGCTAGTTGTCACAGAAAACGGCTGAGTTTTCGAGTTTTTTTTTATATGACATTATTTAAAGCACATGTAAATGTAATGTAAATATTAACAATGTGAGAAACAAGTAAAACCTGTTTTCGAAAAGACAGGAATAAAGCAACATGGCGTTAATGTCATCAATAGAATGCATTTATCACTATCCCTACCAAAAGTTTAAAGAACAAATTTGGTACAGTTTTGAGAAAATCTTGTTTCTGTAATTTTTTAAAATTGCACATATTGTTCGCAATGTCTTCAATTTTGTAGTTGTAGAAAGACCCCGCAAAAAATTCAAACTTTTGCAATTTTCGAAAATTCAGAGTTAACCGTGAAAATCGGACCTATGACACCTTTATATTTATAAGTGTATTTACTGCATTCTTAGAACAAATTTTTTAAAAAATGGAGCCGTTTTTGAGAAAAGTGAAAATTTTCAGTGCCCCCAAATTTTAAAGAAAGTTTTTCAAAATCGCATCGCCTTGAGTAGAGGCAGATCGGCCGGGGAATATCTATTTTGGAAAATTGTACGTATGGTTTATGCGCTAGTGGTGTTCACAGACTGACGTACGGACGTTTTGCCGTCAATTGGTTTTTCGGCATCAAGGACCCACAAAACAGGGATTCTGGATACACCAAGTGTTAGAAAAATTTTTTCTTAATGTAGCAACTGGACTTTTTCGTTGTTAGGGCCCGGCAATGAAATTTTTTTTCTGCCGAAAATCAGCCGTTTTGTCGCGCAGCATTACATAACTTTCCTCATACTATGAATATTACTCCGTACATATGTATGTATGTATACGGGAAAGTAAATAAATATAGTTTATGTAAATGCATATAGTTTATGCAAATTTCGTGAAAACTACACATATTTTCGAAAAATTATACATAACATAATTTCAAGATCTGCCTTGCAACAACATTTCAGTAACGAAAAAGTTCTTTTTTTAATATTGTAGTTGTAGGAAGACCCCTAAAATTAAACTTTTGCAATTTTGAGAGACTCTCTTAAGATTTCTTTATGGTACCCGAGGACAAAATTTTATAAAAAATGTTGTAGCTACTATTGACAAAACGTTGAAAATGTAATTGAAGCTCCATGTATAGTACCCCCGAAGTCAAAATATCCGTTTCAAACTGAGAGGGCTTCGAGTTCTTTTAAATTCATCTAATCTCAATTTTTCGAGCAAATTAGGTGAAAGGTTTTGGTGTTAGCATTGACCACAGACTATACGTTGTGTAGTCAATTATGTAGTATTGTAGTTTTTACGAAAACTATGACATCGATGGTTAGCGCAGCACATAGCTGACAGAACTAAGTTTCACATAAGAAACCGTAAAAACTACAATAGGGGGTTGAGGGGTATTTTGTTCTTGTGAAGCTCTTTTTTCTTCTGCAATAAATCAAGTCTATTTTAAGGAAAGTCATTTCAAATCACAATTTATTTTACCTAGCAATTAATTTATTTTATCAAAACCTGCCGCCTTCCCCTCATCATTACAAGTTTTAAACGTAGAATGTACTAATATAGTTAAATTTTATGCAGTTGCTACCAGAATTGATTATTGATTTATTATTATTATTATTATTATTATTATTATTATTATTATTATTATTATTATTATTATTATTATTATTATTAGTTGGAATCGTTTTATAAGCGAAATGAGCTATCTGGTGTTTGTGGTCACAAAAGAAAATATTGCAATGCGTCTCTTATACCGATATCAGCGTTTTAAAGAGAAGCTGCTAAGAAGAAAGGATTTGAGAAACTTTTTTCGTAACCGCTTCAGTTATGCTATTCTTTGCGTTACCTAATCATTTTAAACCGTTCGTAGTTAAAAGTTTGTAATTATTGAAAGCATTTTTCCTGGTTTGAATGGCCGATGCGTGTTCCTCATAATTATCAAAACTTGTTAACTATAACTATCTCACGCTTTTTTCCACATCAGCCGTGTTTTCATCTGGTAAAACTCGAAAATGTTAGAAAATATCCTGAAGAACTTAGCAGGTCAGTTTACTAAGAGATGAGGAGAATTGGATTAAGTGGAATGAAGAATATATCATAGGCAATTTTGAATATTTTGTCTCAAAATGTAAACTAGTGGTGCTACAACAGCACGTGGTTTCACGCATTAGTTCAAAATTTGCTAATTTCAAAAATTCGGAGTTCAACGAAAATGATGACACCGACGCCATCCTTTTAATCGTTCTTTGTTCTATCCGTGAACCAAAAATTGAAGAAACAATTTGAAGCGGTTTTTGAGAAAATGTTTTTTTTAAATGCAAATTGCATAAATTTCAAGCAAAAATCAGACAGAAACTAAATGTTTTTTCATTGAACCTTCATTTTCATTGATGACCTTTTTTAAAAGTTGATATTTTAGAAAATTTTGTTGAAGGCAAAAATGTATATCTTCAATTTTGTAGTTTTAAAATGTGAATATTTTGCAATTTTTTTAAATACGGAGGTTGCCTGAAGCGAGACAAGCAGCAATTTTTTTTACCTTTCTTCAATACATACGAGGATAAAATTTAAAGAAAAAATTAGAACCTTTTTGAGAAAATAATTGTATGAAAAGAAATTAAATATCATCTATATTTCACCCAAAATTACGTGAAAAAGACTTAAATTTTCGAAAAATTCTATATGACCTTATTTGAAGATCTGACTTTAAAGAACAGATTTCATTAAGGAAAAAATCTTTATGTTCAATATTTTAATTGTAGGAAGTTGCTGAAACAAAATTGAATTTTTGCAATTTTTCAAATATTAGCAATTTCAATGTAAATGAGACCTGCACTATTCTCTTAAGCATTCTTTACACAGTCTGAGGTCAAAATTTAATGAAAATTTTGAAAAAATGTTTGAAAACTCTGTGCTATAGGGTCCCAGCAGCTTGAATTATACTTATTCATAACATCAGTAATGCTACTATTGCGCTATTCCCTATCAAATCACACAAAAAGACCAAAATTGGACCTTCATTCTTTTTTTCAATTTCTATTAATTATGTGTATCAAATAAGTCAATATGGGTTTTTAAAATTTTTTTTTCTAACTCAAATATTTTTGTAAATATTGCATTTTGAAATTTGCTAGAAATGACATGCATTACTACCTTTAAAGTATCACAAATCTGAATACACAAATTATAGAAAATCCATTTAAATTCCATTCAAAACTTAAAACATGCTAATTTTTTTACAGGAATGTTTCTTGAGTTACTGGCCAGCAGTACTTTTGAATGATGCAATCATTTTTCTTCATGAGGTGGTGCAACTTCACAATTGTTTTTGGTTTTTCAATATCAGATTCTTGATGCACCTTTTGACTGACCCTATTAACTTCTGATCTATAGAATTTCTGAAATTATCTTGTCTTTCACTTCAAATATACTTGCTCCCTTTCTGTAGTGAAACAAAATTGTTTCACTGTAGCTTCAGTTGGTGGCACAGGAGTAAAAGACTACAGGAGTATTTTTAATTTTCCAGTTATTGGCTTTAAATTTTGGTGCCTAGACTTAAAATGTTCTCCGTGATGACCATGTGAACAAAAAACAAACGAAATATTCAAAATAATACTTTTTGACCAATCAAATAGTTTCTTCAGTGTTGTAATTGGATCTTGACCTGGTTGTAATCTAGACCTGTGCTCGTGTAGCAAGTCTCTTAACAGTACCTCCAATGCCATCTCATGGCCCTTGTGTGTTTCCTTAAGATTACACAAAATTAGTCTCTTCTGCTTGTGAATTCTATGGCTGTCCTCATACCAGACATTACCCTACTAACTTCTTCTGATCTGTAGAATTCCTGAACTTTCGTCACAATGCACCGAGTTTACTTTTAGGTCTGGACAAAATTCCACTTTCTTCAGTTAACTTTTTAGTCACTCTCATCATGTGGTTGGTTGCTTTGAAGAGTTTAATTTTATTGCCTGTCCAATTTTCAAAAATTGTCAAAATTTGAATTTTCAATGTCTTATCTTATCATCTGTTGAGTGAAAGGAAATTATTATTTTCTTAATAATATCATTATTGTCTGATTTTTTCAATGGACCTCAAAGGATCTTCAATATGAAGAATTTTACCTACTATTGCACTCAGTACTTTCTGAAATTTCTCATCTGGATACCGTTTTAGTTGTAATTTTGTTTTCTTGACAGAGGTTTTTTCCTATTGCTATTAAACTCTTATTTAGCTCCTCTACATTGGTTTCACAAATACTTGTCAAACCGTCTGAAGAACTTAAATTGTCATTTCCTTGTTTTCACTATTTTCACTGGACGTTTCGCTACTTTCGTTAATGTCACGGGAGCCACTGATCTTGACCCACTCTTCGCTAACAGAAAGACATTTTGGAAGTCAACTGACTCTTTTTCAACATGAATCACAAATTCCCAAATCTAATGACTCCCCAAAATCAAATTTCACTAGTAAATCGCAGTTTACGCATCTTAGAGCTTTTTCTTTTCTTAAAAGCGTGACCAAAAACATTACATGGATTGAAGTATCTGTTGTAACTTGTGTGGTGTATGCCATGTTGCAGTGTACAATACACACAATTCACAGTACAAATTCTAGCACTCGTCACTTCACAAGATGCGTATTCTGACTGATGTTCAGAAAATGTTACTCGTGTCCTCTGACAAGTGGTCTGTTGTATTTTATGAGTAAGTTTGGGGGGGTGCCTCATCCTTTGGAACCAGCAGTAAAATTCATTTCACTGACACAAGGGATAGTGGTAGATGAATTCGTTTCACTGTCTCACATCCCTTCCGGAGACAGAGTGAACATATGAGATACTAATATTTATCGAATCCCTATTCAGGCAGATGGCCATTTTTTTTATTGTTCTTCTGCAATTCTATTTATAGATCTTGATTCAAAGACTAACCGAATGCAATTCGTTAGTGCTTTGGCAGGGAGAGCGTGCCCTCATACTTACAATTGATTTTTTAGAACTGTATTTGCACAGTGCTCACTTTTTTGTTGTTGTATTTTATAGAAAATTGAACAAGAAATATGCCTATATCTTTTTTGAAATTTTTATCTCATTGAGTTTATGTAAAATTTTTATTTTTTTAGAAAAAAATACAACTTTTTAAATGAAATATTTATTTTTTGAAAAATTAATTTACAGAAGAATAAAGTACACATTTCAAAGTATTGTATGAAACAAACCAGGCAGTTTTATATTAAGTACATTTGGGGCATTAATGGATCATATTTTATGATGTTTGCAAAAATTCCAAAATTGAATATGGGAATAACTACAGAAATAATCAATTTTGGGGCAAATAAAAAAAAAAGGTCCCTTTCTTTGATGTCCAGATTTAAGAAAAAATTATATTGTTAATTTTAAAAATAGTCATGTCAACTCTTGTGCGATTTGACGTGGAATAGCTCAATTAGCTGTTTATCTAGCACTAGAGAATACTCAGTAGAATTTAAACACCGTCTCACCACAGACATTTACAAATACTTCTTGAAAAATGTTCTCTCATATGATCATTTTCAGCTATGCTCTTCTAGTATGTTTCATTGGGTTAGGAATCAATTGTTAGGCAAGCTAATGAACTGATAATGGCAGGTCTCAATGATAAGCAAATAAGAACATAACAAGTCATTTCATTTCTTGTGGTCAAGCTTGGATTAAGTTTGGAGCAGACTGATGCTCTGGGGTCCCCTGCTATGAGGGGGTCATCAGTAAATCCCACAAAAACAAAGAGGAAGCTTCTCAATACAGATTCTTAAGTTTATATTTTGTTTCTTGTGATTTTATGAATTAAAACAGAAAACAGAAAATACTTTGTGATGAAGAATTTTTGACTTTCCTTTACAATTGAATCACAATATACACTATTAAATATACATCAAATTTTCTCTAAAAGTGTACCTATGTCACATATAAAAAATTTTCTTCACAAAAGTATTGTTTGGCATCACTAGCTAAGTAGAAAATCAAAGTTGAATTTTTTCCCATTCCTAAGAAAACATCAGGATTGAATATTGAAATTAATTGTATTGTAAGGGCCGCAGCACAAAAACAGATCCGGGGCCCTTGCACATGTTAACTCCTACTTGTGCTTTCAATATGACCTGTGACAATTCAACTAAGTGCTTATAATATTTAATACAGAGTATAATGAACTTTTTCAGGAACATCAGCATGTCAAGTTGCGAGATCACAGTCGAAATTTTTTAGATAAGGGAGATCTAGGTTCCGGTACTATCATTGAGAACTGATGATGGTGGATTTTTGACTCCAGTTAATAAATACCTTATGATATTCCAGAATTCGAAAGGCAGGCAACTCTGGTAGGTCGTTATTGGGTCTAACTTCAATCCATTCCGTGTTAGGGCAGTTAAACTTAAACAAGCTGTGGACTGTGTGTGATCTTTCCTTTACCACCTAGTCCATGTACTCAACCTTCTTTTCCTTATTGTGTAATCAGAAAAAAATGCAAATAAAGTACTCATATAATGCATAACTGGAGTTATTCTTTAAGTACTTACCCTTTAATATGGTCAGTTATGAAATATGAATGAAATTATGTTAAATAAATTGAATTTATAAAGATCTCAAAATAGGCTCTTAAAATAGGCCTGTTTTAAGATAATTAGATCACACTGACATTCTGCAACATTTTGCTCTTCACTATGCACATGATTTGTAGAGCTCTCTTTTTACTAGTTGTAGTATGAGTCAAGCTGGGAGGGGGAAAGTGTGATTTTGTTAGTAATACTGCAAAATGAAATCTTCTCTTTAGTATTTGCAATACTTTGTTGGTAGCTACTTTTATTCATCATTCAACTCTGGTAGCTGTGTAGGACCTACAGTAAAAGCACAGAGACAGAGTTTTGGAGCTCAAGAACATTTATACTTCTCACCCATAAGTCACTCTCACTCTCTCTCTCTCACTCTCTCTCACTCATTCTCTCTCTCTCTCTCTTTTTTTTTTGACGAAAATAAATCAAATCAAGTCAGAAAATATAGATGCACTGCAACTGGAATTTATAATGAGCTTCTTTTATAGTGGTATTAAAAAAAGATTTGTTCCTAAGAAAGACACTGATGAGCTATTTTTCCTTGTTTTGATAAATACTGTCTCCTCTCAAAGTCAACCCCGAGTTTGTTAAACAAATTAATCAAATTAAGTTATTTTATCTATCTATCCTCAATATGACTGTCATAAATAGAATGATAAAGTAATGTAAAATTAAAAGAATTTCAAGTGAAGTAATTTTTAATTAACAATAATGGCCCTTGTACATTTATATTATTTTGATTACTAGTTGAAAGCAGGCCCTTTGAGGCTGATGTGTTTTGAAGTCAAGAGCTTCCTTACTTCAGTTCTTGTGTAATCAGAGATATCTAATGGCACAAATTTCATATGTGAAACCTCACTGATTTACTGTCAGATTTTTCTATTTTACAACACAAAATTGACACAAGTTTCTCAAGAGTTCTCAAGACTAATACTTGTTAATAATGACATTCTTGTACAACCATAATACTTATTTTTCTATTACATTGTTATTAATTCAACTTCCTTTCTTGCACACTTCCCAATGTTATGATGTGGTAAAAGTAACAGCATTTGCTGGCAAACTTATTTTTAAGGATGTTCTATATCATCAGACCTGAAGGGTTTACAAAAGTTTGTCTTGAAAAAATTAATTTTCACTTGCTTTCAGATACATCAGTACCAATGAAAACTTAATATTCCTTGTAAGTCTTTTCAAATGTCCAAGCATAAATATTTCAATTCAGTTATAATTTTCCTAATCACATTTCTTACACACATTTGCCCTAAAACTACATCAAAACTAGGGACATATTTAGAAAAAATGTTTTCTTCAGGTCAGTGGTGGATATTGTACACAGTACCATCCTTAAATCACAAGTTTTTTAACATGTATGAGGAACTCACTACTATGTTGTAAGAGACCAATAATGGGACATTCCATTACTATTCATGAGTAAAATATCCAGTTACGATAGGTACATATTGATCACTTGATACACTCAACATATAAACAGTTATCACCCATACATTTGAACCCATTTTGTTAATGACACATTGGGTACTGCACTATTGTATTTTAAAATTTTTTACCACAATAATATCTTCTTTTGTCATAAAACACACAATGTTTGGTAATCAAAGTTAATTTCCAATTCTCTTTCATACTATTAATCTTAGATTTTTCATGTCCTGATACAATCACTTCATGGTTATCATGAAAAATATTTTTTCTTTGAAATATTTACAATGTATGATACAGTTAATAATAACAGTTGGTAAACAAGCATAAAATAGACTGATTTGAGTATTCATTTCTCCAATCTGTCATATATACAATTATTACCTATAATATTCCCAAATTTACACAATTGCATACACCACAAAAAATACATTTCATAAAATTCACAAGTATTTAACATTGCATTACAAGATCTCTTATCAACAAGGCATATTCCTTTTATTGAATGTTTGCTTTAAGACACATGAATATTTGCATACAAATAAAGGCTGCATATTAATATCTTGTACGGTAAAAAAGAAGAAAAATGAAAAAAATAATTATGAAAATCTGTATAAACGTAATATAAACTGCAGCAAATAAATTCAATTAGTATGCATATAAAATCATCATTAAGATGTTCTTCCTCTTATACAGATAAGATACACTGTTGTAACATTTACAATTGTATTATTTCTTAGGCTTGGTTTTCAGAAACCATTGTAATAGGTGAAAAACATCCTCTGATAGATATTTAACATTCTCCATTATTACATTCTCTGGTTTTCTTCACACTTATCCAAACTATTTTCAGTCATCCAACAATGTACTTTAAATGTATTGTTTACTTTAAAAATTGCTGACATTTTTGTGGTGATATATTCTTAATCATGTAATACAATGAAAAAATTGATAATATTTATTCTATTTTTCTACGATGTGTAGATGTACCAAGCAGTAGTAATGCACTTTCAAATGTTAAGTTAATGGAAATAAGAAATAGAATTCAACTAAGTTTTCAATGTAAGGAAAATACACCAATTATTGAAATTTCTGATGATTTCAATAACTTCTCTTAACTTCTTACAAAATGATGGGGAGAGGGGGGGGGGGAAGGAACAGAACACTTATAAAGTTTCAAGAATCAAGTCTATGGCAACATAATATAACCTCAATAACTTGGGAAAGGTTGTGTCTAACTTAAAAATGTAACTGATCCAATGAAAGTTCATATCACCAAGTGGCTCTAACATTGTAAAGTATTGGAACTTTTGTTTATATACCAAATTATATCTTTAATTACTTTTTCAAGTATTTATTTAAATTTCTAGATACATTTTTAGACGAATTTTTACAAATTTTTTCATTCATAAGATTTATTTTCATCTATGTAATGCAAAAAACTAATAGCAATTTTTATACTCTATTATAAGAACAATTTTGATTTGATGTTTAATAATAATTGCATAGTCTCTAAAAAGAAAAGCAATGAATACGACTTGCTGATCACTTTTCTGGACTTATTACATTTACAGGATTTCCAACACAAGTTGTGGACAATTTCACTTCTTTTATTTTTCTTCTTTACACATCAGCTTCTGCTTTTCAATTTGAAAATAGTTTATTATTTTTTAAATCAATTCTCAAGGTTAACTTATAATGTAGCACAAGAGGAATCATCTGAATCATCTTGATCATACCCACTTGGTTCAATACATTGATCCTTCTGGAAGTCTATAATGCCTTCTTGGGTTGTGTTAGCGGAAATGAAGGTCATCACAAGGGCTTCATGGGTGATGTATCACCCAGATCTTCCAGTCATTGTGCAGCTAGGGAGGAGCTTTGGGATCCTAGGGTCATATGTGAGATAAAATAAATTCTAAGAATTGAATAAAAGCCAGGAATCATTTGAAGAGGAAAGAAATTTGTAGGTAAAAGAGGAAAAGGTACAGAAAATCACAAGAATGAGAACAATTCTGAAACAAAACTATGTATAATAATTTTGCCTGAGATCCAAATCCTCCCATGTGACCTGTCTTAAGTTAAAATAGTAAAAGAAACAGTGAGTGTACATTCTGAGATTATTGAGGTAGAAGGCCCCACAACTGAATTGACAAAAATTAAAATTAAATGGTTCACATATAGTATGATTAAAACAATTAAATTCACATTAGGATTAAAATAAGATTTTTTCAATTCAAATTCATTAAGTAGTTCAATGAAAAGGCAAATAATTTGTGAAATTTTCATGTACAGAAAGAGAATGTGGTTAATATGATCTGCATTATTATCCACCACCTAATTCAATAAAACAATATTGTACAATATGAGTTTTTTCTTAAATTGTCTGATACATAATAATAATCAATAGTTTTCAATGTAAGTTGATAAAATAAGTGTTTGCATTTATTGAATTATCCAAACATCACATAGTCCATTGACTGTTTTATCATTCCACATTTTCACAATTAAATCAAATACTAATTGTGCTCGATATATGATGGTATTCATTACTATCAACAATGTTGTAGGATACAGTGATGGAAACAAGACTTCACACATCATTATCCATTCTTATTTCAAATTTATAATGGGTTAAGTCTAACAGTAAAGTGGTTGATCCAATTAAATTTTGAGGACAAATTAAATTTTTTTAGGATGTTTGGATTTTTTAAGGAAAGTTCTGTGAGCAACTTCAAATTATAATTTTTTGCAGTGTAATACATACATAAATAAAATAAATTATTTTTTTAAAGAAAAGAAAGGGGAAAAAATATTTGAAAGTCCAAAGCATAGATAAATATTTCTTTTTGCTCTGTCACTAACTTACATTACAAAATATAACACATTTTAGAGAGAGAAAGAACAACAATAGGGAATGGAAAGAGGAATGGGACAATAAATTGAGCTCTAAAAACTCTAGTATTGCCATAAAACTTAACAATAAGAAGTGCTTTAGTCTATCAAGTATATATTTGATGGCCATCTTAAATGGGCATGCCATATTTTTAAATTTACTGAAGTTGTAGAACTAAAAGCAACCTTTCCTGATGATCAGCCTAATAATACTGTTATTGTAATAATATATACAGTAGGCCGTACATATGTATAGATAAAATACAAGTATATTACAAAATTATTTCATGATACAGTATGTCAAAGAGCATTATCTAATAACAGGTAGAAATAGTTGAACAATTAAAAAGAATAAGTATAAGAGTAAGAAATTTTGAATTTGTTTTAGTATGAGAGCTGCCTTGAAATGATTTATCTACCTGTATTACCAAATTATTTATTACATGGAAAGGTTGTTATTAATAAAAATGTCTAGTAAGTATTATGTATCTCATGTACTGTGATTTAAAAATTATTTGTGAAAAATGTTGAAAATGTACCTGCAAAAATTTAATTTGATGAAAATATGTTTGTGATATAATTCTGATTATACGCTTATAATTAAATCTTCAATTGCATTATTCAGTACAAAAGTGTTACTTAAGCTTTTATTGAAGTTTAAATACTTCTCTCTTTTCTGTAGCCAACAGTAATTTTTTTCTTGTACTGTCATTGTACAAACAACTTTGTATATTCAAACTTTCAGATCTTCCTTCCATTGCACATCCCACAATTTAATGAAAAAACCTTAACATTAAGTAAATTATTTATTTTGGCTTGTGAACTATTGAATGATCTATGTAGCTGATTCATGCATATTTTCCCATAGCCATTCATAGAGGAGTAAGAGTGTAACATTTCTCTTTGTTAACTTTGATTGACAAACAGTACAGGAATTTCTCTACTAATTTTTATCAAAATACAGCACTTAATACTTTTTCATTTAATTCAAGTTTGTGTCACAATCTATAGGACAGGGCTTATCTTCCATGTTCAGTATCATCACCATTTCTATCTTATTTTGTAACCATTCCAGAATTTGCAGATCATCACATTCAATGAAGTGTTCATCTCAGGAAAGTAATTTAAACTTTCCTCCTGAAATATTTAAAGTTATTCATAAGAAAATTGTGTTAAAGTACAGTCAAAAGAACAAAAAAGGAACACTTTGCTCTGAGAATTATAATTTATAAATCAATACAAATATTATTAAAAAACGTTCTATGTCCTTAAAACTTTGTGAAACTTTATCTTAGAACAAGACTATCCAAAAGTCACTGTATCTTAGGCACAATTGTCAATGACTGCAACTTTCTGTAGGGTGATGTGTCTTCTTGAGAGCAAAATGCATTTTTCAGGACAATTCACCCTGCAGAATATTATGGTACAACAATTTAAATATTTAGAATCATGCCTAGTACACAGTATCTACTGACAGCCAAGTATCTACTGAATTTAACCTTGAAAGCCTGTTCTTCCTTTACATTTAACTCAATAATACATTCAAATTGATCACTTATTGATAGTTCATTTAAAAAAATTACAAGTCATAAATAGTTTAAGTTTTAACTCTGAAAATAAATAATTTATCATAATGAACAAAACACATTTCAACACAATATTTTATATAATATATTATGTAATTTTTTATGTGCTAGAGTGAAGTGGAGAAAATGTGTACTTGGGGTAAATATGTACTAATTTTAAAAGATGTGAATGTACAAAAGCTAGCAGTCTCGAATGATTAAAAATTGTACTAATATGAAGAAACATTTGAAAGCCAAAAAATGTCTTTACTGACTAGAAAAACATTTTTTTGTTTCCTTTCGTCTCCATTCTACTGATATGATATTCTATCGGTATTCAAATTAACCGTTTGCCTTCAATATGGTGGAGAACAGTCTTCTCGCCTGTTCTTTCTCTTATGTCTTCACTGGCGATATGTTCAAATCTGGAAGCTTGGAGGCTCTTGTCAAAAATTCCATTCCTACAGCTTCAATCATTTTCCTGCTTTTCTCCATGATTGTCTGGCTTTCTAATCTATTGGTTGTAATAGATTCAATAATGGCCTCAAACATATTTGTTTTTCCAATTATTGCTGTCCAAAGCAATGAATTTAAAAACTGTGTGCAGTGGTTCTACTCAAATTTATACTGTGCCGTCTGTCATCTTCACACGAGCCTTTCTGATGATACTTCCTAAATATATGTATCTTTTCCATTTTTTTACCACAATTTGAGGTGATATCATTAAGATCCACATCTTCTTTCCCAATGCAAAGGTATTGTGCCTTCTTCGTATTGACATTCAGACATTTACTTCTTGTATCCCTCCATCAATTTTCTCATATACTCATCTTCTTCCTCATTCGTTAATAAAGAGAATTTCTTTTGCCAAATACAATGCATAGAAGCTTACTTTTACAAAAAATTATTACCTTTCAATGATAAAAAGAAAATTTAGAGCTTAACTACATCATTCTTTATGGACTTACAAATATCTATTAATTTATTTGGCCAATGCACATTCCCACATTCACAATGCTGTTGATTTCATTTTTTGATATCAAATTAATAAGATTTTGCTTAGAAAATATTTAATTGCATGCCATAGAATTAGCTACAAATCAGAAATGAAAATAAAATGCAGTCTTACCTGTCTGACTTTCAACAAAATACGATTTTCAGTGATTTTTGGAACCGCCAAAATATCATCAATACGAATAATCCATTCCACATCCCATGGTCCCCATAATCGACATTTTTCAACTAAGAAGATGTGCCTGAATAGAAAAAAAATATGTGAGTAAAGACAAAATGCAACATCATTCAAAGAACATTTAAAGTTTTTCATGCAGCTTAATAAGCAATATACTGATAACACTTGTTTTTCCCTTTTTGTATATGTAATATATATAAAAATTTATAAATAATGATACAAAAAAAACTTATGACAAAATTAATGGTGTAGGAAAAAACAAGTTTCTGGGGTGCCCCAAAGTTTTATTAAGAATCCCTGCCTGTCTGTGAATAGCATTAGCATTTAAACCACACATACAATTTTCTCTGAAATTTGTTTCCTGACTGATCTGTGTAATGCTGGAAGTTTTTTCTTTAGTCATTTTGAAATATTCTGTACCTGTAGATCTGTACCAAATTGTGTTGTGTGTGATGACTGACTGGAATTATGATTTTTAGTCTGTGGAATGTGTTTATTTCCCTATGTGTTTGCAATTTGTATTCAAATATGTCATTAAATTAATATATAATATTAATGTATTACTGTAAATTAAAGAAGTGCTGTTGTTATTATTTTTTTATTAAAAAAAGGAAATCTTTCCCCAATCAACATTTTCTAGAGTCGAGCTGCAATTTTGCTGAAGACTCAATTTGCACAACACATTTTCAACATAATAGGAATTTAGCATTGTTGATAAGTTTTAACCCATTAGGAACATTATCATTGAGTTTGTGTTATTGTGAATGTGTGAGTGTGAGATCATCTGAGTTTGATTCATATTATAGTGATAAAACTTTCTCGCATAGCCTAATTTACTCTTTGTTTAGTGATATAAGTAGGGGGTGGAATTTGATAACCTAAAACATCACCAAAAAGGATCAATAAAATGCTCTTAAAATTCTTTTAAAATGTCCTAAAAACAAAGAAAAATGAAGTAAAATTTTTTTTAAACTAATAACTAATGTAATTGAGGCTTCTTCCTTTCATTCAAATGAACCCAGTTTACAAACTATTGGTTTGGACTGTTCTTTATCAGGAAAATATCTGTCTTTAGATGTTGCGAAATTAGCTGAACTGTCAATGGCATTGATAGGCATCACAGGAACCTTAGGGCATCCCAGGAACATTCTCACAATTGCTGACATTACAATTTCTGAGTGGCAAAATCAAATCAGCAACTCAGGAATTCTGTGGAGAATATTTTGTCGCATCTTGTAAATAAAATAAACAG